>JADLZN010006718.1:0-503846 GCA_018155175.1 Sinocyclocheilus anophthalmus | reverse complement strand
AGTGTGATCGAGTTTATCTATATTGCCAGATGAAAAGTATTACATGCTTTCATTATTGTTTTTTTGAATGCAGGAGAAGTTAAAATAGAGGACATGGGTTGAAATGTATCAAAGAATGATTATATTCCATATTATTATCTATGTATGAGAATGATAAATTTATGATTAGGGAACTCTGCAGCGAGTGTTAATGTATTCATTGTTTATTTTAAACAAAAACAGGCAACTGTTAGAAAACACTCTCTTGTCTTTCTGTTGAGTCCAGACAGGTCTTACCCCTCCATTTTCTCCCTCTCTCATTCTTATATATACAACGCATTCTCTCTGAATCCCTCCTTCTGTATCCATCTCTCTCTCTTGATATTATGTTTTAAATATGTCTTACTTATATGCGAAGTATGCATGCTTAAATGTATACATTAGCTTCTCTTGATTTAAAGGCCCAATTAATGACATGAATGTTAGGACTACAAGGGTAAAGGAGTTCGTGATGAAACCATGAAGACAGTTCAGCATTCTTCGGCCACCCCCAAAAGTCTCTTCCTAATATGTCCATGTTTTTCTGTTCATGTGGATTTTACATAAACACATGTTCTTGGCCAAAGATCCTACGTGTATGTTATTCATATCCTCATTGGTTAAGAGGATGAAACTCCCCTCGACATATGCCTATATAATATCTGTATTTCTATGAATAAATTGAAGTATTGAGGATACATTTGACTGTGTGTTTTCTTACTTCCCGGCCGTCTGTCTACACTTTAAGACTGAGAAAACTTCAAGGTGGCAAAGAGAATTTACTGAGGGACCAAATTGTTATTCTTTATTAACAGGTGGTTTAACGAATTTAGGAACATCCTGTAGATCATTGTGATAGATGATCTGTACAGAACTACAAAGTGATTTGTATATTCTAATGTGTTGCACTTTAAAGGTGTTGGGCTCTTTAAGAACGGGCTCTCCCTCATTGGGTAGAGATACAAGGAACACAGGAGAGCTAGGCGGTGTGTGATATGTCACGTTGTTGATGTAAGCTCTGTTAATAAAAGATCACGTTCGCATGTGGCCGTCATGGTGTTATTCAAGGAATAGAACACGCAACATGGTGTCAGAAGACGGCACGGACTTTTCGCCTGCGAGTGAACCGTTTTTGTAGAAAACAGACTGCTTGTAAAAGTTTTTTCTCAAGACCGCATGGTGAGTGACTATGGCGGATTGTTTCCGGAGACCGGACCAGCTCTCATTTGAAGGAAATGTTGCCGACAACTGGCGAATTTTCGAGCAGGAGTATGACATTTTCATCGCGGCGGCGCACCACGATAAGCCTGCCAAGACAAGGGCCTATATCCTCCTCAATCTCGCAGGGCCGGAGGCCATAGAACGAGAGCGTTCGTTTGTCTATGCTGCGGAGGTGCGTGCACCGGGTGAGAATGGTGCTGTTTTAGCTCCCGCTGAATCAAGAGAGGATCCTGAATGTCTGAAAAGGAAGTTTCGTGAAATTTGCAACCCGCAACAAAACAAAACCATGGAGAGACACAAGTTTCACTCCAGAAACCAGAAACAAGGTGAGACTATTGAGTCATTTATCAGTGATCTCAGGATCAAAGCAAAAGTATGCCATTTCGGAGAATTGACAGACGAGCTTATCTGTGACAGGATAGTATGCGGAATCAACAGTGAAAGCTTAAGGAAAGCACTGTTAAGGGACAGCGACTTAACTCTGACAAAAGCCATCTCAATATGTCGCATACATGAAATGACTGAGGAAAATAATAAAACACTGGCGTTACCGCAGACTTCCACTAACGTGGATGCAGTACATCAAGTTTCCAGCAGAAGGCGCCAGTACACAAGACAAAAGCCCAAAATAGAACAAAATGATACACATATCATAACTAATTGCAAGAACTGTGGAAACAATCATGTGGCAAAGAAAGAAAAATGCCCGGCTTTTGGACAGTTGTGCCACAACTGCAAGAAAATGAATCATTTCAAAAAATGTTGCAGATTACGTTTTCAGTTTGGACCAAAGAAAGCAAACTACAAAAAGACGATACACGAACTTGAAATAGACAAGCCCCCTGTGTATGATGACACTTTCTACGTTGATGGCATTGAATTTGATAGGTGTGTTGACTCTGTTAACTCTTTCGTGGCTGAACAGGAAGAGGGATTTGTTACTTTGCACATAAACAAAACTCCAATTGAGGTGAAAGTCGACACTGGGGCAAAGTGTAACGTAATGTCGCAAACAACATTCAAGCGAATTGCCAACAATGTACAACCAGTGAAGCAAGATAGCACGCCTAACCTTGTGGCTTATGGTGGGGGTAGAATTGAAACAAAAGGCTTAATTACACTGCCGTGTAGTTTAAAAGGACAAAGTCATTCACTCCCATTTTTCTTGGTGGATCAAGACGTCCAACCGCTGTTAGGATTTCGTGCATGTTTGGACATGGGGATTGTCACGATGAGCCCGCATGTTCATCTGGTCAGTATGGAGAGCAGTACTGAACAAGTCCTCAAAGAATACAAAGACTTGTTCACTGATGAACTTGGAGAACTCCCAATCACATACTCTATGACAGTAGACCCAAGCGTGCAGCCTGTAGTTCGCCCTGCACATCGCATTCCACTGGCAATGCAGGACTGTGTTAAAGAAGAGCTGGACCGCATGCAGGATTTGGGTGTCATAACACCAGTCTCGGAGCCTACAGACTGGGTTTCGTCCATGGTTGTGACACATAAAAAGAACAGACGAGAAATCAGACTGTGCATAAATCCTAAAGATCTCAATACTGCTTTAAAGAGACCCCATCACCCAATGCGCAGTGTAGAGGAAGTAGCATCCCAGATGTCGGGGGCAACTGTATTTTCGGTGCTGGATGCAAAGAACTCTTTCTGGCAGATACGTCTTGACCGTAAGTCCTCTATGATGACTACGTTCAGCACTCAATTTGGGCGCTATAGATTTCTTCGTATGCCTTTTGGCATAAACTCTGCAAGCGAAGTGTTCCAGCGCTCAATGGAACAGCTGTTTTCAGGGTATCCCTGTGCTATCATTGTCGACGATATCATCATCGGTGGCCGTGATGCTGCAGAACACGACGTAAATTTGAAAAAAGTGCTGGATCGAGCACGTGAGGTCAAGCTCAAACTAAACCCTGTCAAATGCAAATTCCGTCTGGACCAAGTCAACTATGTAGGCCATATCTTCACTAGCGAAGGCTTGAAGGCGGATCCTTCAAAAACAAAAGCGATCTCTGAGATGCCAGCTCCCAAGGATGTTCCAACATTGCAGCGCTTCCTTGGAATGGCAAATTACCTGGGGAAGTTTATCCCAAACTTTAGTGATGTTGCTGCACCTCTAAGAAAGTTGACACACAAAGAAACTGCATGGTGCTGGTACCAGCAGCACCAACAAGCATTTGATACCCTCAAAGCACGGTTGACCACTTCACCTGTTTTGTCATACTATGATGTAAAAATGCCTGTCACATTAACCTGTGATGCCTCATGTTTTGGACTCGGTGCTGCATGTATGCAGGATGGCAGACCGGTTGCGTATACGTCTCGCACACTCACAGACACAGAGACGCGATACGCACAGATTGAAAAGGAGCTGCTTGCTGTTGTATTTGCCTGTACCAAATTCAGAGATTATGTGTACGGAAAATCTACAATTGTCGAAACACACCACCAGCCCCTAGTGACCATTCTAAAGAAACCCATTCACACAGCCCCTGCACGATTACAGAGAATGATGCTCAGGTTACAGTGCTATGACATCACTCTGGTGTACAAGAAGGGTAAGCACATGTATCTTGCAGACACCCTATCTTGAGCTCTGAACACAGAAGTCCCCCCAGACGCTGAAAATGACACATTTGAGGTAATGTCCGTCAGTTACATCTCCACTGCTCGACTGGAGGAACTCAGAAAGCAAACAGCGGAGGATGAGGTGCTACAGGCTCTTAGCACTGTGATTCAACGAGGTTGGCCGAATAAAGAACATAGTTTGTGCCCCTTGCTTCGTCTGTATTTTCCCTATAGAGATGAGCTAGCCCTGGAAGATGGAATAGTGATGAAAGGCCACAAAACAGTCATTCCTTGCTCATTACAGAGAGAATACATCGGCATAGTCCACAGAGGACACCCCGGTTTAGACGCTACCAAGCACAGAGCAAGAGGAATAATTTTCTGGCCAACAATGACGGCTGATATCACAGCAGAAATCATTACATGCTCAGTCTGTAACAGCACAAAGCCACATCAACAGAAAGAACCACTGAATCTATACCCAGTTCCAGATTTGCCGTGGTCTACTGTGGCAACAGATATGCTAGAGTGGCGTGGAAAAAACTACATGGTACTCGTGGACTCATACTCGGGTTGGTATGAGATTGAACTTCTCCGTGACACGACATCCTCAGCTGTGATCAGAAAATTGAAGAGACATTTCTCTGTGCATGGCGCACCGCATACACTCATTTCTGATAATGCCAGACAGTACACAAGTCAACAATTCAGAGACTTTGCCAAACAGTGGGACTTTATCCATGTCACCAGTAGTCCACAATTCCCACAGTCAAACGGCCTGGCAGAAAGAGCGGTCCGCAGTGCCAAACAGCTGATGGAGAAATCTCACAGAGATGGGACGGATGTATTCCTTAATCTCCTAAATCTGAGAAACATTCCACGTGACCCGACGTTAGGTTCCCCAGCACAACGCCTGTTGTCAAGACAGACACGATCAACCATTCCCATTAACTCCAAGCTGTTGGAGCCAGCCCCTAAACATGCCCAGCAAGTAACTGCACAGCTCCTCCATAAGAGGATGACCCAGAAACGGTACTACGATGCCTTAAGTCGTCCACTGCAGCCACTGGCAGAGGGACAAGTTGTCAGAATGCAAACCCCGAAAGGATACGACCACCTTGGCACAGTGAAGGAGGTGAACAAGGAGCCTCGATCTTACACTATCCAGTGTAATGGGAGGACATACAGGAGGAACCGACGCCACATCCTTCCTGTGGCAGAACCCCCTCCATTACGGTTCACCCCCGAGGACATTGACTCTCAAAATACTACTACAAATACAAAGGACTGTGTTTCCCCTGCACCACAATCACCACAAATACAACTCCCACAACCAGAATTCATACCTACTGGCTTGCTAAAGCACAAAGTACAATCGCCTACTAAGGTCTGCAGTACACCTTACAGAACACGTTCAGGTCGTATTTGTAAGCCTAACCCAAGATATGAACAGTGAGTTCTATTAATGGTAGATTTAGTGGTACGTTGGTTCTTATTTTGAATATCTGCTAAATGTGTTTATCATGGCTATTTCTATATTGCCAATAGCATTTTGTTGATGTGTTTTCTTAAATGCATACGTAGATCATCTTAAGATTTGTATCTGCAATGGTTCAGTATTTACTGCAATGGTTACATTGTTATAATTGAAGACATTCACATTCTCAGTTGTTGACTAAGTTAATGTCATGCCGCAAATCTGTTAATTGTTAAATATGTTTTTTTGATAAGAGATTTCAGCTAAAGGAAAGGGATGTAGATCATTGTGATAGATGATCTGTACAGAACTACAAAGTGATTTGTACATTCTAATGTGTTGCACTTTAAAGGTGTTGGGCTCTTTAAGAACGGGCTCTCCCTCATTGGGTAGAGATACAAGGAACACAGGAGAGCTAGGCGGTGTGTGATATGTCACGTTGTTGATGTAAGCTCTGTTAATAAAAGATCACGTTCGCATGTGGCCGTCATGGTGTTATTCAAGGAATAGAACACGCAACACATCCGGAATAATGCAGAGAAAACAGGGGAAGTGAACTTTTGAGTAGTCTTCACATTGCCACTTTTAATGTATTTTAATTAATTGTTTTTATAATATATGGCATATTTAAAAAATGTCAAATTAAACTAGAGAAGAGAGAGGGGGAGACCGGGGATGGTTGTAACACGGGTCAGACGCAATTTCTCAAATAAGGAACAAGTTACAAATCACCTATAATTCACTTCACACATTCTCAGTTTTGTCCTTATTCCATATGTGAGGAAGTAGAGCCCTGTGGCAGACAAAGCAGATTTTAGAGGAGAAAAACTCATTTTGAGGTAAGAAAGTAACTTTTTATACATCATTTATTTTTGTGATGGCAGTCCCTGCTTTGTAGTTAAACTCATCAAAGTTAAGGTCCCCTGAAATGCTTAGAAACACGCAGAGTTACTCTGTGTTGACATAATTTTAACTGAAACAGGAAGACAGAGCGGGACATATCAAGCAGCCCCGCCCTTTTTAAAATAGCCAATAGCGTTCGCTAGAGCCGTTCAGAGTAGGGATGGGCGATACCACTTATTTTGTTTCGATACGATACCGATATTTTTCAAATCAGTATCGTCGATATCGATTCGATACTTCTGAACTAAACTTTTACATTATGAAATATATTAAATTATTAAATTACTAAGAGTAAAATGGGTAATGATAAGCACTTAACTTTGTTTAAAACACATTTTGACATTCAATATGCCTTAATCGTAACTTATTAGATTCAAATCTATAAATACTACAGTTGAACTATGGTCACTTTAGTAAAGCCATGGTTCATTTTAATAAGGGACTGTCAGTGACAGGCTGTTGCATGCATAAATGCAACCTTTTTTTGACAGTGTATCATTTATATTAACATTACAGAATAGAACATGATCAATATTATCTTTCAACGTTCAATTTAAATAACTGTAATTGCACAAACTATGCAGGCTACAATTTCAGTTTGTTTATTTTGAAATAACCAAAAGCTTTAATGCTTTCTTATGATACTTTTGGGAAACGCATCCCCATTTGAATGTACTATCAGAAGTGAGTGAACGCTCTCTGTGATTGAAAAGAAAGTGATGACCCATACTTGGAATTAGTGCTCTGCATTTATCCCATCTAAGTGCACACACACACACACCGTGAACACACACCCGGAGCAGTGGGCAGCCATTTATGCGGCGGCGCCCGGGGAGCAGATGGGGGTGCCTTACTCAAGGGTACCTCAGTCGTGGTATTGAAGGAGGAAGAGAGCGCTGTACATTCACTCCCCCCACCTACAATCCCTGCCGGTACGAGACTCGAACCCACAACCTTTGGGTTACGAGTCCGACTCTCTAACCAATAGGCCACTCAACTGAATTAGGCCACGACTTCCCGAGCATTAGGGAAGTCTAAACTTGATTAGTTCCGTCTAAACTTCTGTCAACATTTGCGTGTCCAGATGAGCAGGAAAATAGTTCTATCCTACTCAATGCATATTTACCAGTGATTTTGTTAATTTAACAGCAAAAAAAATCGTACAATAAAACACACCTTAGTATCGATATTTTTTGTTTGAGTATCGATACTTTCGATACTCGCATCAGTATCGATATATCGATAATTTGGATCAATACGCCCATCCCTAGTTCAGAGCCTTTGAGCTCCGCTTTTGACAGGGTATGCCAGCCACAATCTCATCCATATTGCTATAAAATATAGCATTCTGTGTAGAATTCAAATAGCTCCGATACATTTTGTGGTCTGCACCGACTCACGCATGTGATCCGCTCCGTGCTATCGTGTCTCTGGACCGGAGCAGAGTGTGTGTGCGGTGCGGTGGTTAGCGTGACACAGCGAAAAACCAGACTTCTTCTTTTTTTCCTCAATGGAAAGCAGATTTACACTGTTTGAATAGTTCCCTGTCCCCTATATAGTGCACTACATTCACTGTACAGAAAATACTAATTCTGTGGACAAGTGACCGATTTCAGCCGCGGCTTCAGCGTCTATTTTATAGTGTAGGGGGCGGGCGCTTCGGATTCTAGAGAGCATTTGATTGGACAGAAAGTTTGATGAGAAGCTGAAGTACGATGTGATGTCAAAAAAATCGTTGAGCCGTTTTGGCAGAAGTGACGAACTGCAAGCTTTGAATGCTTATATCTTCTAAATGCGCATTTTGTCACTGTTTTGGAGCACACTACCTTAAGACTAACATATTGATACTAACACCCAAAAAACTTACATTTTGATTTCATGGGGACTTTGTTATTGAGTTTACGGTACACACGTGTTACGGTATTTTGCAAGTGATAACATCAAATCTGTTTGCTCAGACAACAAACTGAAAATGTTATTTATTTATTTAAAAATGATGTTTAGAAATTGGGGGTGTTTTACTTTAACAAACTCAAAATGCAAATGCCATGATTGCATTAAAGTTTAACACACACTGTAAATATACATTAAATGCTAAAAAAAACACTTATCACATATTAAAGTTTGATTTTTATTAGCTCCAAAATCAAAGAAAATGTAAAAGTATCTTCTACGAACATGTGTGACCTCAACAAGTCTGAATCAACCAAAGTGCTCAAATGAATCAGACTTAAGATTCAACTCTGAACTCTGTCAGCTGAGATCTGAATATTAGAGTTTCATAATAGGCAAAACAAATTTAGCTTCTCAAATTCAGGCTCAATTCACTCATTATATAATAATCTCAAAGCAAACGTCTTAAACACAGTTTTATATGGCAGCCTGTGCATGACACGGGAGTATCTGCGAGGCGTGAGCGAGAGAGTGAAGAGAGAGAGAGAGGAGATGCCATTTCAGAGAATGCAGGGAACAAATTCATCTCATCTACACAAGAATCGCAGCAGTGGTGGCATATCCTCTCCCACAGAGTCAGAACTCAACTAAGCCCAGCTGAATTTCATGGTGCAGTTATTACCAAAGGTCCATCAGATTTGCTGGTCTTGACCCATACGCTGGTCTCACGGTGAATGAGGCTGCCTAGTGGCATTTATGTTTGTTCAGCTTGGTCTCAGTGAATCAGGTCTTCTGGGAGCTTAAAAGCCACTGAATGCAGTGGTTTGGGACCTGTATTCAGGTCTGTCCGGTCATCTGATCAAAGCCTTTAGGAGAGGGCTGACTCATCCATGCCCACTCAACTGACTGGTCATCACTACATGACATGTCTGTGATGTCACAAAAAAGACGCACAGTCACCCTGACAAAAAACAAAGACAAAAAAATAAGTCTCTACATATGAATCATCTACAGTTATCTTTAATTAGACTCTTCTGATTGAATCCTGAGATATTCATAGAAAGAAGAAAAAAACATCTGAAAGAGTGGATTTTATGCCATTTCACAGTTGACAGTTTTTTTGTCATTCCAAAAGTTTAAAATCAAGTACTAATCAAGTATCAAATGAACCATGAATTGTTTCAAACTGATACAGAATTAGAGGAAAAAATATAATAAAAGGATTCTTGATAACTCACAATTTAGTTATAATTTATCAATTACAATAACACAAAGATTTCTTCTAAAAGAATTGCACTTTATTAACACCTACACTACTTAAACATTTTATTTACACTTACTTAAAATGTTAAATGTTTCCAAATATAAAATACAAAGATTAATTGAAAACATTGTGAATTTAAAATAAAGTGTAAATATAAACAAATGACATCTTTGTCAGGTGACGTCACACTCACGAGAATCGAAGTGCATTTTGGGTATCGCCGCCATTTGTAAGGTATCAAAGCCGAGGTGTTCTGTAGTTGGAGAATTGTCTTTTTCATTTGATTTAAAATGGTACGTTCTTGTTGTGTTAAAGTCTGCAATAGTGAATTACATGATAAAAAAGGTAAAAAACTCACCAAGAAGAAAGATATTTTAGGTCTCACACTTGATAAAAAGACTAATCAACAAGAGGCGTCGCCGCGTCAAGATGGCCTGGGTTGCAGCGGTGATATGCACAATCATCATATTTGCCAGCATATCTCCCGTTATGTTCGTTTACCCTCGACATTTTCATAAAGGTAAGTAAGAGATTTTTTTAGATGTGCTTATTTTCTGAAGTAGCCAACATTATATTCACATGTTATTTAGGGTCAATGCTATTAAACAGACAACCAGGGAGCAGGTGAGCAGAAACGGGTCATGTAACTGTTACCATGAAATGTCTTGCAATCGTTTTATGCATGGGTGTAAAGAGTTATTTTATTTTATTTCACTAACGTTACTGAAATTAAATATTGTTTTGGGGGGGTTGTACTTAACATAGGTGTAATTTAAACTGAATACTAAACTAAAATACATTTCTAATGTTTCTCATTTTTATTTCTTACCATTTTAAAAAGTACTGACTACATTTTTGTTCATTTTCATTTCATATAGTTAGGCTAGGTGTGACTAAACAGTAAGTGGGAGCAGTGCAGCAGAGGAGGCGAGGATCAAGGCTGGAGGAAAAAGGGGAAAAAATTTTTTTTTGGGGGGGTCGCTTCACAGGACACCCACTCCGTGCCTAACATGAATGTAACTCACGTGTGTGTGCGCAGAAGAAACTGACGCGTGGCGTTAAAACTCAGGATGTCTGATAGTTTTCAGTGATCTTAAGTAAAGCATTAAATGGGTGCCCCCCAGCGGATCGGCAGACCTACCTTTATCGCGTACACTCCACAGTCAACCCCCTCCGGGCTGCACTCCACGCGGTTCACACACAGACACTAGGTTACCGGCACGGCGAGTTTGATTTGAGTTGGAGCTAATTCTACGTGGGAGAGCAGGGAGACTCATGACGGGAGCAGCGCCCTCAGTTGTGACGTCTGCCGAGACTCGGCGTGGAATCCTATGGAAGGGTCCAGGGATTAGAGCGTAGGACCTATGCTGTTTCATGTCCAGGCAAACACCCACTAAGAACAAATTCTCACCTTAATTTTACATACTTAGTTGTTTAACCTTGGTACTGAATACCAGACGAGTCGGGTCACAGAGTATGTCAAGGGACAATCACAAGAAAGTCCCTGGGGATGCCAGACACACGCACCGTTTGGAGCCTGGATCCCCACTTTCGGGAGATTCACAGAGCGCTTGTCGTGACACATGGTCGACGAAACGAAACTTAACCGCGCGGATAACACTCGGTTGTTGGGTCCTTTGGGGACAAACCGAAATTCAGTTTGAGCACACACAGTAGGTTGTGATAGAAATGGTGTGTGTGTGGTAATTTTAGCCAAGATTGACAGAGGGAGTCGTCGAAAAGGAACAATGCGCGCGACACAAAGGGTGAGTAAAGGAACCCAATCTGTATGCGGGAAGCCAGATTGGATTACACGAAGATCGAGCTGACTGGGAGGAGCACTCTCGTAAGGAGATCCAGTAGCAGGAGAAGCGAGGCGCCGTCATCAGCAACCGAACGTAGTTGGCAGGCGCAGGGCTAACTATGGCTTATTATTATGTATTTGAGTTAATTTCTAGCTTGAGGTCAGGACTTGGGAGGACGTGCGGTGGTGAACGGCAGTACTTGCACTGTGTCCACTTAAGAAAACAGTGTGTTGATGATTCATCATGCTTGTCACATCTTCTGCTATGCATTTTGAAACTGATTTTTAACACGGTGTTGCATTAATAATAAAGTATGTGTAATGCCATTTTCATAAATGTGTTTTTGATTGTCTCCTTGTTATTAGTACTTATCAGTACTTGCTATCAGCCAAATGAAGTACGGAAAATTGTGAACAAACAGGGTAAGGATTAATGGTAGAGACTCACATGATGTAATTACTAACAATTGTGCAAATTATGTGCGCAAATCAATGGTAGACAAAAACAACAAGTGTATACAAGATAATCATATATCCAAAGAGGTTGGAGGCAGCGATGCCGGTGGCATTCAACTTTTTGCGTCAGGTCAAGTCAAGTCAAGTCAAGTTGTTTATTCGTCGTCAATTCTTCCACATTTTACAGTACATACACACAGGAAATGAAATTGCGTTACTCCGTCAGGACCATTGGGTGCATACAAGATAAAACATAAATAGCAGATTAAATACAAAATACAAAATCAACTACAACTAAGGTAAAATGTAAAAGTATATTAATACAAGCACAAGGCAAATGGGACAAGATAAGACCTGAGGCACCCAGACGAAGGACAACACAGTGCAGATTGAGCCATGGGATTGTAGTGCAAAAAATTATTTGTAGTGCAAAAGAGCATATTTCAGACTGATTAAAGTGACAGTGGGTGTGTGTGTATTTGGGAGGGGGGGGAGTGGGAGAGTCCATCAGAGGGTCAGAGTTCAGTGGTGCGTGGGGCAAGAGAGGGGAGGGGGGGCAAGGTCGGGAGGGAGTTCAGCTTCCGGACAGCCTGATGGATGAAGCTGTCCTCCAGTCTGCTGGTCCTGGCCTGGAGACTCCGCGTCCTTCCTGATGGCAGCAGACTGAAGAAGCTGTGTGTCGGGGGGGGGGGATCACCTGCAATGCAGAGGGCTTTGTGGGTGAGACGGGTTCCATAAATGTCCTGGAGGAAGGAGAGAGAGACACCAACAACCTTCTCAGCTGCTCACACTATGCATTAAAGGGTCTTGCTGCAGGACGCGTTTGCAAGCGCCATACCACACAGTGACGCAGCTAGTCAGAATGCTCTCGATGGTACCTCTGTAGAAGGTGCACATGATGGGGGGCCGGGGCTCTGGCTCTTCTCAATTTGCGGAGGAAGTAGAGACGCTGCTCTGCTTTCTTGGCCAGTGCTGCGGTGTTTTCAGTCCAGGAGAGATCCTCTGTGATATGCACACCCAGGAACTTGGTGCTGCTAACCCTCTCCACAGTCACACCATTGACGGTCAGAGGAGCATGCTGAGTGCGCACTTTCCTGACGTCAACAACAATCTCCTTCATCTTCGCCACATTCAGAGAGAGATTCTTGTCACTGTACCACCTGGCCAGGCGGCTCACCTCGCTCCTGTAGTTTGTCTCATCTCTGTTGCTAATGAGACCCACTACAGTCGTGTCATCCACAAACTTAATTAGGAGGTTGGAGTTGTGTGATGGTGTGCAGTTGTGTGTCAGCAGAGTGAAGAGGAGGGGTGCTCAGCACACATCCTTGGGGGGCCCAGTGTTCAGTGTGATGGTGCTGGATCTGTTGCTGCCGACCCGAACTGCCTGAGGTCTTCCAGTCAGGAAGCCCAACAGCCAGTTGCACAGCGAAGTGTTGCGCCCCAGCTGGACCAGTTTGTGAATGAGCTGTTGAGGGTGATTGTGTTGAATGCTGAAATGAAGTCTATGAACAGCATTCTGATGTATGAGTCTTTTTTGTCCAGGTGTGTGAGTGCAGAGTGGAGGGTAGTGGCGATGGCGTCATCGGTCGAGCGTTTGGACCAATATGCAAACTGGAAGGGGTCCAAGGGGGGGGGAGGGCAGACTTGATGTGTTGCATTACTAGCCGTTCAAAGCACTTCATGAGCATGGGGTAAGTGCAATTGGACGGTAGTCGTTGAAGCAGGATGGAGACGACTTCTTCGGGACTGAAATGATGGTGGTAGCTTTGAAGCATGAGGGGACAACAGCCTGACTTAGCGAGATGTTGAAAATGTCTGTGAAGACATCAGTGAGTTCCACTGCACAGTCTCTCAGTACACCCAGGAATGTTGTCAGGACCCGGAGCTTTGCGTGCGTTGATCCTGCAGAGGGATCTCCTCACGCTGTCCGGGGAAAGCGTCATCACCTGGTCGCCGGGAGGAGATGGAGTCTTCTGTGCAGTGGTGCTGTTTTGAGCCTCAAAGCAAGCGAAGAAGACGTTCAGCTCGTTCAGCAGAGAGATGGTGCTGTCACAGGTGCGTGGTGGGGGCTTGTAGTCCGTAATGGTCTGTATCCCCTGCCACAGGCTCCGAGTGTCTCTGCTGTCGCTGAAACGATGGGCTATCCTCCTGGAGTACTGTCTCTTAGCCTCTCTGATGCCGCGGGAAAGGTTGGCCCTAGCTGTCTTCAAGCCCACCTCATCTCCAGCTCTGAAGGCAGCGTTCCAAGCCTTCAGGAGTCCGTAGACCTCCCCTGTTAGCCACGGCTTCTGGTTGGCCCGGACAGTGATGGTCTTTGTGACGGTTACATCATCAATACACTTGGTGATATAGGCAGTGACAGTAGTACTCCTGGAGGTCTGTGGTGTTATTGTATGTTGCAGCCTGCTTAAACATATTCCAGTCAGTGGTGTTAAAACAGTCTTGAAGAGCCTCTGATGACCCTTCCGGCCACACTTGTATCTGTTATGAACTGTTTGGTGATTTAACGAGCGGTCTGTATGCAGGCATTATCATGACAGTGATGTGGTCTGAGGCACCAGGTGGGGGAGGGGAAGGGCCTTGTAAGCTCCTCTCTGTGTGGTGTAAACAAAGTCCAGAGTATTGTTTCCCCGTGTTGGAAAGTCTATGTGTTGGTGTATTTTGGGAACACACTCTTTAGGTCTGCATGATTGAAATCCCCAGCCAAGATGAGAAAAGCATCAGGGTGGGCTGTCTGCTGCTCACTGATGTGCTGGTACAGTTCATTCAGTGCCTCGCTCCTGTTGCTGTTGCTGGAGCTGAGAGGGATGTATACAGCAACGAGCAGTATGGCTGTATATTCCCTCGGTAGATAGAACGGCCGGCACTTAATAATCATAAACTCCACCAGGGGTGAGCAGTGTTTGCAGACAACAACAGCATCGCGGCACCACGCATCACTGATGTAAACACAAAGCCCACCGCCGCGGGTCTTACCTCCCTCGACACGAGCTCTGTCCACTCGATAGCATGTCAGCTGATCGAGACGAATAGCGCAGTCCGGAACGCTGTTGTTGAGCCATGTTTCCGTGAACACAAAAACACAACAGTCTCTTACAGTCCTCTGAGTTGAGCGTAGTAGTCGGATGTAGTCCAGTTTATTGTCCAAAGAGCGTACGTTAGCCACAAAAACACTGCGACTCACAAGACAAAAAACACGAAAACACCTTTCTGTCGGGAAAGAGAGAAGCCGCAGCGTGTGAACGCGCCGCCATCTTGGAGAGAAACAGTATGGTGCCCTGCGGCCAACACTGTCACTGTACAGAAAATACTAATTCTGTGGACAAGTGACCGATTTCAGCCGCGGCTTCAGCGTCTATTTTATAGTGTAGGGGGCGGGCGCTTCGGATTCTAGAGAGCATTTGATTGGACAGAAAGTTTGATGAGAAGCTGAAGTACGATGTGACGTCAAAAAAATCGTTGAGCCGTTTTGAGCGGAAGTGACGAACTGCAAGCTTTGAATGCTTATATCTTCTAAATGCGAATTGTGTCACTGTTTTGGAGCACACTGCCTTATAGATAACCTAAGACTAACATATTGATACTAACACCCAAAAAACTTACATTTTGATTTCATGGGGACTTTAAAATAGTTAATGATGTGTATCTTGTGTAGATATTTTCCATGCAAGTTGTTAGTGCTAATGTTGGCTGTTAGCTGTAAGGTGAGCTAGTTCAGTCTCGGGTTAGTTGTAACATCAAGGAAATATGTTATAGCTTTTTTTAATGTTTTCTTTTAATTTAAGTATGCCTATATATAGGTCTTGGAAGAGAAAAACAAACTGAGGGGCGTCTCTAAATGTTTTTACATTTTCAAGTTCAATCTTATGGCAAATTACTAGGTCTGAGTCTGACATTAACAAACATGAGTAAACACACACACACACACATGCACGTTATTCAGTTTTATTATCATGATGCTATTGTAATACACATGCAAACACACACCAGTTATATTGAAAAGTCAGTGTTGAATAAAAAATCCATTTCAAACCCCACTTTTTTATCCTAATCATATTGTTGCATAATGTTACATCTCACACTGGTGGATATCATAATTTTACATCTCAACCCAGGGTGTGTTACAACTAATCCGGACTATGGGGTGAATTGTATCATTTCACTCCTCATGTTTAAACCTAAGCCATGCATTTTCTGTTTGTGCTGCAAAGATAACATCTACACCATTTAATAGCAGACACTTGTAACCAGTTTGAATCACATTTTGAATGCACTGGCTTAAAAGAACTCCAAGATACACACAGAAATGTCATAAATGTTACAACCAGCACTAACTTAGAACTAAGTTTTATCATGTCTCAGTTGAACCTCCCAGTTTACCTCCCTTACCAATTAGCAGAACTACTGTTTGCTTATAAGTAGCTGAAGCTAGTTCTACTTATCTACATCCATTCAAGTGAGAAGAAAGACAGGTGCAGAATTCAAATCCACACAAATATATCCCTTATCATTTCTGCCATAGAAAGATATTTTATAGTAAGTGTGTGAGCTATGCTAGTATCCGGTTCCAAAGTAATGGAAAAGTCCTCTCTGAAGTTTTTGCTGCTCCATTCAAATCATGGGCTCATGCTCATACCTTGGGCATAGATCAGGGCTCGTATTCACAAAACATTTTATCTTACCACTAAGAGTTGGCCTAAATAGCAGTAAAAGTTTTTAGCAAAGAGTTTTCTCTTAAAACCTATTCACAAATCTGCAAATGCTTACTAACTATGCACACAGTGATTGGCTGATAGTCTCTGTCAGATATATTTCAGATATAAAAAATATTTTAGAGTAAAGATAAAGGTTTAAAAATAATTATGATCAAATGTTGCCACATTCAAATAAAGATTTTAAAATGCAGGCTAAGTGTCACCAATTAAACAAGTATGTGTTCAGCTAATTGTCAGCCCGTATGCTTCTCGTAAACAATTAGTGAACATGCATATAAACAGCCTTTTAATAAACGGAGTAGAATAATCATGGCTGATAGTAAGACATGCAAACGTAAAAGAAAACCAAACTGGACACAAGCACAGCTGTTAATTCTTGCCCAACTGGTTAATGAAAACAAAAATATAATCAAATCACAATTTAGAGTTGGGATAACCTTCAAAACCGAAGGTGATACCTTTATGAAGCTCATTATCATCAAATTCTAAAATGTTTACGTTCCGAGGCAGATTGCCGGCACAGCCATTTTAGGAATAGTTTGTGGTTTGGTCGAAGTCCTCTTCACTACTCCTAACGTTTCACAGATTTAGGAGCTAGTTTTAGCACTAAAATGCTTTGTGAAATACTTTTAGTTAAAAAATTTAGGCCTGACTCGCCCATTATTTTTACGATTTTCTCCTAAATCGGCGAGTTATGAGCTACTTTTAGCCTTAAGATGTTTTGTGAATACGGGCCCTGAAGTACAGTAACATCAGACACCTTGCAATCTTTTGACATATCAGTATCCAGAATAATCAAATTAAACTATTTGCCAGGTAAGAAATTTAATGCCAATTAAAAAATGAACTGTGTAAACCAATTCACAAAGCTATCAGTTTATCAATGAGAAGGGAATCCAGTGAAAAGAGAAGCACATTATTTCAATGCAGTGTGAAAGACAATGAACAGTATAAATGCATTCAACATTACAAATGCAGCTCTAAATTACATAAAAGCAAGTATATGACAATTCACAAGAATTATGACATCACTGATGCAAGTCAGTGGATGATTTTCATTGATTTAAGTTTAATTGTAAATGTATTAAAAAGTGGGTGTACAAAATTCTTTAAAAAGTAGGTGTACATATAACAAGTTCAACACCTGTAGTTTAGAAAAAAACTCTACAATGTGTAGAATCTACTTGGCTAAGCAACTATGGATGATGATGTATAAGCTATTGTGATTTTAGCATGAAAAAAACTGCATAAAAAAAAAGAGTTACAAAATGTTCACCTACAAAAGGAAAACATATATAGATATACTGTATATCTATATATATATATGGAACACAAAGTAAAACAATTATGGGAAAAGGTGTTCAGTGACCATTAGGGAGAATAACTGATGACAGTTTTAATTTGTGTGAACTGTTCCTTTAACAGCATTCTTTTACATTCCTTCATCTGCATCTTATTTTCCAAGTGACGTCTGTTTTCATGTCTTGGTTGCAGGGGTCTTCAGTTTCTTGGGTGCAGGGGGCTTCATTTGGTAAAAAAAGATTACAGGATGTTTACTAACACTGTGGACTAGACTGTATTTAATATTTGTTATTAATAGGTGTTTCAAACTTTAATCTAAAAAAATGACTTTTGAATGAACAATGCATTAATGCTAAATTTTGCTCAAGGACAGGATATCAGCAATCTTATTTGCTTTGCCTGCCAGCATTTTCTTTTTAATATCAGTGTTCAATACAGTAGCCTACATAACATGCAATTGAAAACAGGTTTCATTCACTATTCAGTTTAACTGGAGCTGGTTGTTATCGATGTAATCCATTGCCTCACCACCTGATATCAGCCACAGGACAGCTCACATTAGACTACCCACAGGTAGGTTCAAGTTTATAAACTTATTAAACTAACACCAACTGTAGATTCTCTTACCCAAGTCTCTGAAGAGGTATGGTTCATGATTTCTCAGAGCATAATAAAAGGCATTTTTCACTCGGTGTCCTCCAGCATTAAGCGCTTCATAGAGCTTTCTCATTTTGCCCTGGTTGGTTTGTTCTGCTCTGATCTCTGCATATTTTTCCTCATGTATCATATTTTTTAGTTCATCTGCTATTGCCATCACTGAGGTAACCCTCTGAACAAGCTCGGCGTATTTCCCATCCACAAACTGGGCCTCTGGGCATAAAACATAAAAAGATCATACATAGCATCTTACGATTATTTGTCGGCTGTACATTAATACAATATTTCAAGTTTTTGTAACACGTCATTACAAAAATAAATAGCCTGGTTAATTATTTAAGCGTACAAAACAGAGATTTAGATTGGCATCAAACTATTGGAGTTGTAAGTCAGATCGCGCCGCTTTTCTCGCTTACCAAAGCTGCTCATCGTGTCGGATAACAGACCTTGATCCGCGACCGCGAATTAAAACCAAATGCCGATCAGCCAACGCTTAATATACCGCATCTAACACGCAATCGTAAAACTCAGCCTGTTTAACCGAACTAGTTTCACATAAAGAGAAAAGTTGCACACTTCACGTGGCGCCAGTGAAAAAACCCAAGCCGTTTTCAACGACGTAGGTTTGACGTTACATGAAGGCGTGACGTCCATCACCCGGCTGCTTCACGCATTTGTATATTAGGAGTATACTGTATCGCTTATAGCCTAGGATTTCAATAAAATAAGTGGATTTTTTGCTTGGTCTAGAATAGATCATACAACTCTCTTTTTTTTCTATTGTAGCCCATAGGCGGAGTTTCATTCACTGTAGTGTGTAACATCTCAAGTGTAACAGGCTATGCAAATATGCAGGGTCTGCGTTTATTAATGCAGGAATAACATTGGATGTTACTTTTTTTAGAAACGTTGTATTTCGACCGTTTATTTTAGAAAACGGAGGCATTTTAGATGATCATTTGACAGCAGACCGTTTGAAAAATGAAAACATCTGTTCAAAATTAAGACAAAACGTTATTTGGACACATTGTCCATAGTTAATGTGATGAACACCAGTGAATTTTTCACGATTAAAGTGAATCAGCAAGAAATGAGCAACTAGTGCAGGGCTGTCCAAACTCGGTCCAGAGTTTAGCTCCAACCAGTGTTGGGGAAAGTTACTTTTAAAAGTAATGCATTACAATACTGCGTTACTCCCTAAAAAAGTAACTAATTACGTTACTTTTTATGGAAAGCAATGCGTTATATTACTTTTGCGTTACTTTCACGTTACTTTTTACATATGAACCGGGCTGATGTTATATTTTTGGCAAAAGTAAAAGCCCTTTCACACCAAAAAGTGTGAATAAACCTCAGGCTGAAGGAAAAGTAAATTCACGTCTGTACAGTAGAACACAGGAGAAGAAACACTCTTCAGCAATAAAAAAAAAACAATGAAGCACAATTGTTAGTTTATCTAAAGTCATTTTCACTTATTAGTATGGTTGAACTGGATCATCAAAGGTCAGCAGCAAAGACATTGGTTAATACAATGGGATACATTTGTGTTATTTAACATATTTAAGTATTGCAGGTTAGTATAATTTTCTCAGTTTACATTTGACAGTTTTTATTCATTTTGAGGAATACTAAATCTGTTTTTTGTGAGTGAGATGAATTAATGCATATTACAGTAAGTCTAGATAATACATAGCCATGCACACAGTTTCGCACACAAACTCCTGGCACATTATCGCAGGAAGTCGTGGGTAGGCCCTCTAGAAACGGGGGGTGCGGTTTTAAAAATAAATGAATGAACAATATGTAATACAAAATAAATAATATAAATTTTATTAATTAGTATATTCATTAAAATTCATTGAAAAAAGTAGCCTAAACCTACAATGACAAGAAGCAACGGTTAAACATGAGTTAAGTTGAATCAAATTGGCTGTGAAAGTTGTTTCAACTTATTAAACCGTATTAAAACTGACTAAAAAAAATCATTTTCCCCTTACTTTAAATGCATGCTTATGGCTTATTATTATTAATCGAAAAAAACAACAACAAAAAAAACATTAAACTTTGAACTTTTATTAACAAAAAAATAAGGATATGTTTTACTAGTGTTTAACACAAATAAATAGCCTATGGAATTCCCCTCAGGCTACCTTAAAAAGTTCGTAGTTTGTGGTTTATTACCTTATTAATTAAAACACATCAGCCATAAAAAAGTACAATGGCAAATTCGCATATATTAAAATCTACCTTGCATTGACAAAATGAATAAGATGGATATAGCCGTTGTAACAAAATTACAACTAAAAGGTCGGCCTATTTTACCGATTAATGAATGCTTAGTTTGTGGTTCATTGTTTTTTTTTAATGAAAACCCAGCAACAAAGGCATTCACTTATAGGCTATTAAACGAATAAATGAAATTTTTATTAACAAAAGTTGCGCTTTGGATCCGCAATCATATAGTGTCAGTCTTCTCGCATCACTCTTGTCACGTGACCCCCCGTTTTATTTCTCAGCCCCCCAGCTCAAAATACGTTCCTGCGGCTATGCCTCTGCACTTCCGATTCTCCCCAAAATAAAATGGGGACAGGAGACTTGTCAGTCAATAAATGGGAAAACAAAGTAACTCCCGATATTTTCTTGTAAATTAAAAAAGTAATGCGTTACTTTACTAGTTACTTGAAAAAAGTAATCTGATTACGTAACTCGCGTTACTTGTAATGCGTTACCCCCAACACTGCTCCAACCCTAGTTTAAACACACCTGAAACAGCTAATCAAGCTCTTACTAAGCAGAAATTTCCAGTCAGGTGTGTTGAGGCAAGTTGGAGCTAAACTCTGCAGGACACCGGCCCTCCAGGATCGAGTTTGGACAGCCATGAACTAGTGCTTAATGCACATGAATGGAGGCGTAGCAGAGAATAGGGTTATTTATTCAGACTTGTCCCACCAGCCTTTACTGTAGTCACTGATGTCCAAATATGATTTAGAAAAGATTATAGGAACGACACAATATTTCACTACATGACTTCAAATGAGAGCTGCTTCAGCATATAAATGTGTCAACATGTTAGTTTGGCTTCGTTTTAAAATTAATAACATCAGTAACAACAAAAACTTAAGATTAAATAATAAAATCTACATCATTAGAAAACATACAACATAAACTACTCAAAAACAAAGTGCTATCGAAACAAAACAGGAAAAGTGCAAGATCATAGTATCAAACGATTTCACCTGTTTAACAAACCTATGTGCCAACGTCCAAAACATTTCATTTGATGGTTTTAGCACTATGTATAGACTGACATTTATAGGACTCAGATTCCCTTCATCTACATTCAAAAATTCAATACTTTGAATCATGCCATCAATTCAGAGGCACTCACAAGGGCTGCAGACTGTTTCAAGCTAAAAGAGTATAATTCAAACATTAACCACTTTAAATGAGACTTACTTGACAGCATTTACAAAGGCAGTTTACATTAACGTTGCTTTTGATATTTGCACGAGCAGCTGAATTTCGAAACTTCATTTTCAGGCAAGCATTGGACTGCCTGTACATCTTTCACTCAAACAGGTTGCATTCATATGGTTTGCAATGATACATCAAAAATGACTCAGATAATGAATACTGCATCTATTTCCAGAGGCTAGATTCAAACAGGCAAGTACAGATGTGTGGAAAGCGGACACACAGAGAGGAAGGCCACAGTATAGCTCATATGACACCACTGAGTCTGTGTGGAGGGACGGTTCAGTGTTTGATAAAGGTTATTGAATGGGAAGCACATACATAAGCAAGCACACAGCAAAGCATCTCATCCCAATGTGGCTCAGGGCCATCAGACACACTGGCAGTCAATCAGATAATATGTACATAAAAAGGCTTTGCACTTATTTCAGCCATTCACTAATAAAGAACTCAACTTCCAGGAACACAAAATAAATACACACTCATAACAAACAGACTCAAAACAGAAGCACAGCGCACACACATACTTTATATACATGTGCTGTTTCTATCTAGTGGCCAGAGCTGGCTCTACGTGGCCTCTGTCCAGAGTGTGACCGTGCGGTCAGCAGAGGAGGACAGGAAGGAGAGGTGATGTGTGTGCCACCTGCACTGAATCACTTTATCAGCATGCTCTCCCACAACGGTCAATGGCAGCTGCTTTGTCAGGTCACCTGTGCACACATACAGTCATCCAAAACTGAATTGCTTTAAAACATACTGTAAATGCTTAAAATGTTAAAATACATATTTACAAAATGTATTATTGTAATTAGTTTTCTTTTCTTTTGACTGTGGGAAACCTGATAAAATATTTTGTGTTGCCCCTTTGTCACACACATGACTACATGGAGGAAAATTAGCAAAAAAAAAAAAACATCAGCAAAACAGACTAAATACTGAATATTTTCAGAATTTATTCAATTTCTTTTCCATTACGAGTTTTCTTCTTTCTACCTCCATGCAACCATGCAAAAATGTAAATAATTGTAAATGAATTTCTACACAGTCATTTTGGGGGGAGGGGGGCGGCATTATATGAGGTGTAAAATTCTAGTAAAATTAACTTACACTTTAAAAAAAAGTAAACAGGTAAAAAATAAAGTCTAATTATTAGTGTAACTGGATGAATAATATAAATTAATGCAAAGTAAAATAACAAAAAGCATACAACTTAAAAACTACTAAAAATTACAAAAAATAAAAAAAAATAACTAAAATTTAAATGAAAAATACAAAAATAAAACTGATTCAAAATAAAAATTATAATAGTGTCTTGACACTAAAATAACACTTGTTTCTTTTGAGGTGTAAATGTAGAAAATACAATTAAAATGTAAAATAAAAATAAGTTTAGAAAAAAGTAAAATAAATAGATGTGAGTTGCAAGGGTTATTACAGTTACCTAAAACTAAAACCATGAAAAACTAAAACATTTCGTAGGAAATAAAAAAAACTTTAAACTGAAAGAAAATAAATGAAATAAAAACTCTAAATTTTTAAATAATATATTTAAAATACATTTAAAAACAAATAAAAATGACAAATACACAAATAGTATACAAGATAAAATGAACATTAACACTCAGGGTCAATGATGGTCATCGAGATCTCACCTGTAGGTTCCCCCCTCAGTGAAGTGACCTTTTTGGTGTAGTTAGGATCCAGTGTAGCAGGTAAGAGCGCCGGGGGAGAAAGCAACGATCGGAAATCACTGGAGTGCGCTGGCCGGTACGTGCTGAACCATGCGCACGCTTTGGATGTCATACAGCAGACAGCGAGATGTCCTCCTGCCCTGATGACACAGACGCAGCGGGTCCACTGCCACGACGCCACAGAACTGACTGTGAATGCCACACACATAACATAAACCACATGAACAAACACACACTTACTATTACAAGTGCTAATGTCCAAATCTGGTTACCAAGGAGACAACGATTCTATTCATTTATTAGTCAAAAAGTTCTCACAATACTTTATGAATGGGGCATCATAACGATGGTAAAGCGCAGATAGGTCTGGTTTCATTAGACGGGCTAGCCTAAGCCAGGATTGGGTATAGTTGCCATAGGACATTAAAGGAATGTTTTATAAACATGACTTATAAAAAAAAAGTATGTTTTAAGATCAGTCAATAAAGTTTCTTTCAGTTGAAACCGCTCAGACTTACATTTTGGTCTAGGACTAGGCTTAAGCCTTGTCTGTGAAACGGGGATAGTGTCATACACTGTGTGCTGAACAATTAGAATGTATTATAGGAAAAAACAACAACAACAAAAAACTTTAATCACTTTAACAACATTTCTCATTTGCATTTAGTTTAACTAAATGTACAAAAACAACTAACTAAAATAATAATAATTAATAAAATATAACATATAAAAGTTATTTAAAAAATGACAAAAACACAGAACATTATTAAATGTTTAACTAAAATGAAAATGAAAACAACATGTAAAAATAAAATCTGATTCAAAATACTTATAAAACCTACATTTTCTCAATGATACTAAAATAAGACTGGTCTGAAAGTGACTTAAATCTTGTAATATAAAACCAAAATGGCAGATTAAAGTACATTAGTATGTAAGATGGCGCCCATTTAATGTTTCCAGTGAATCAGGTCAGATATACAGTTTCCTTGCTGGAAAAACCAGGTCATACCAGCTCAAGGTGTTCAATCTGGTTTTTGAAACATGATAGCTGTTACCATTTCTGATCAGCTTGACCTAAATGCTTTACCATGACCATTTCAGCCTTACCAGCACTTGGTCAACCGTCTAGACCAGTCTGAACCAACCAATAAGCATAAATGATCAGCCGTAGACCAGCTAGAAACCATGTAAAACCAGCTAACACCAGAAACTGGTGTTTTTTAGCAGACAAAGTGCTAAAGAGTAAAATAAAGCAGGTGAAGCCCACCTGCACCTTGGAAGGCCGTCCCCACCACTCTCACACAGCTGGGCACTCGCAGGTCCCAGAAGCGCACCGTCTTATCCTGAGAGCCGGACGCTATCATCCAGCCCCCCCACGTGTACAGAGACAGGATATGACCTGAGGAGAGAAAACACATACAAATCACATTAGGAATGAACATATTTACGAGAATCTGTGTGTATATAATATAAAGTCATATATTTGTGTGTGTGTGTACCTGTGTGTCCACTCAGCGCGTGCAGGCCCTGTCCTCTCTGGCAGTCAGTTGTATAGATGTTACAGTCTCCGGCTCCTGCACTGATTAAAATGGCCCCTCCACTCTCAGGACCCTCCATAAACGCCAGATCTCTGATAGTCCCATCATGCATACTGAACTCCAGATCAGGACCTGAAGCAGAGAGAGTCATTGAGGATGTGTGTGGATTTAAATACATAAAGTAAAAGTCAAAATGCAACTAATAGATATCATCATACTTTACCAGTTGATTGATTACATTAAGAATTGTAAACATTTTTGCTATTACCAGTTTATTTACATTTATTCATTTAGCAGATGCTTTTAATCCAAAGCGATTTACAATTTGGGGAATACATCAAACGATTCATCTTAAAGAGGCAAATAGACACAGGAAGTGCTCGTAATAATAGGATGAAGTCAGATGGGGACGAAAGTGATGAGTTTTCAGCTGTCGCTTGAAAATTGTCAGGGAATCAGCATTCCGGATAGGGTTGGGAAGATCATTCAACCAGCCAGGAACGGTGAACAAAAATGATTTGGAAAGTGATTTTGTGCCTCTCTTGATGGTACCACAAGTCATCGCTCACAGTTCTCTGAAATGTCTAAATATGCAAATTATGCAATTAAATATGCACTAATTTGCATTTCCATGCAATAATTTCCAAAACAGAAATCTGAACGTAATGATAAATCCAGATTCAAAAATTCTTGTTTTATTTGGTTGACATATTAGAGATACAGGTTTTTACAGAATGGATTTGAGATATTTCTTTAATTTTTTTTTTATTCTTTATTTATTTTATTATTTTTTTAGGAATAAAATATTATATAAATCAGGTGAATGATACATGAACAAGCACCTCAGTAAAAACCTCCAGAATATAAATAGAAATGGTTGGTTTAAGTAATTAAGTGCTACTGAAGATTTCAGCCTCAGTGCAGGAGAAAAAAAAACATTTTGCAAAAAGATATGTTAATTGTAATTAAAATCTACAGATGCATATAGATAAGCCAAATAGCCTAAAATCTTCAAATAGGCCAGTGCATGACAAAAAAGCCTGTAGTGTCTTGCTTAAAGATTCATGAATATTTGTTTGCAATCACCTGTAGCATTGCAGGTTTCAGGGTTGAAGGGCAGCACTTTGACGTATTTATCATTGGAGCCGGTGGCCAGTAGTTGTCCACATGGGCTCCAGGCTACACAATATATGGAGCCTTTGTGATGCTTGTTCCTCTTGAAGCAGATTACAGGAGGTCTACTTGTGCCCGAACCACTAAAAAAAGAACAAAACAACTACAGTATATCAACATTTAATGGTCAACTGAAAGATTCTGATTCTCTATGAATTAACAGAGCAGTTCACCCAAAAAGGAAAATTCTGTCATCACTTACTCGCCCTCATGTTGTTCCAAAACTGTATGACTGACTTAAAAAATACATAAAATAGATATTTTGAAGAATGCTGGTAAGCAAATAATTTTGGTTCCAAACATTTTTCAAAATATCTTTGTGTTCCACATAAGAAAGAAATTCATACAGGTTTGGAATTAGCAAGTACAATTTTAACGAAACATTACAAAGACAAATAACATGCACTGATAAATCATTCACAGTAAGAACAGGAATATGTATTAATGTTTTCTAATAGCAGAGAACTCAAACACTTCATAGGGTTTTTCATTTTCTAGTGTGTATAATCACAGCTGTATGGCTGAAATAACGATTTCAGGCACTTGCTTGTATCTCATCATCTATAACATGTTTGATCATTTAAATGGGTTTTAATGCAGAGTGTGGGCAGCTGACCTCGTGTCCAGCGTGTCAGGATAGGCACACACACGCAGCATTTTAGAGTTGGAGCCGACAGCGTACAATGTCCCTGTGGGGTGGAAGGCCACGGCCCGGACCGCCTGCGTATCCTCCAGGGTGTTGACCATCACAAACTTGGCTTTTGACTTATCTTTCTGCAACACATACATATAAACACATTCTGTATGTGAGAAGGGTTCATTTGAAGATTAGGCGATAAAGTAATCCCAAATAATCCAGACCAATCCCTAATCTGTGTTTGATCTGAGAAGTTTCAAGAGCTGTAATTAAACCAACACTAAAGCCTTTAGAGAGAGACAGAATGTGTATTCAGTGACTGTTAACACTGTATAACCTGGACATATGAAAATAAAAGTGGCTCATTTAGTATGAAACAGGAGTTTAGTATAAAAGAAACAGAAAGAACAATTTGCAAAAACATGCAATTTGGTGCAGTTTCAGATAAAATTCTGACAACTTGTAAATCAATGAGATCTTTACTAAAACATATATTTAAAAAAGCAGATAAATATCAGTTATCACTCTATATCTCAAAATAATTATTGAAAAGTTAAAAGATAGAATTTTATATAAGATATATATTTACAGCTTTATAAGCAAAGATCCTAGTTTATATTGAGGGGTAAAACATACAAATAAACCTTCCTAAGCCTGCGGGATCATCTTTCATACTCAAACTTTACCCAAGTTTTCTAAAAATTACTATATAAAAGTATTCTTATGTTTTGAAAAATCCTAAATAAATTACACGTTACAAATACACAAAAATATGTGTGTACCATAAACAAAGGGAGGTTTTTAGATGATATGATAATTTACAAATTATATTGACTTGTTAAAA
The DNA here is from genome assembly GCA_018155175.1 of Sinocyclocheilus anophthalmus. NCBI lineage: Eukaryota > Metazoa > Chordata > Actinopteri > Cypriniformes > Cyprinidae > Sinocyclocheilus > Sinocyclocheilus anophthalmus. The sequence goes on along the minus strand of JADLZN010006718.1, from coordinate 476,193 downwards.
AAGTATAAAATCAAGTACAGATTGACAGAAGGCATGTATTAGATGTCTGCAAAAGATTTTTCCAGCTCACACTGATAACGTTGATAATTTAGAGGCCTTAGGAATTTGCATATCAAATATGATACAGTCGGCTTTATTGGATTTATTATGTTGAGCTGTAGGAGGCACTGTACCTCTGGGCCTTTAGAGCAGGTCAAACTACTGTCATTGTGTCCAGTTTTGTCTCTCTGGGCACTGCAGGAGATAACAAACTATTTAAAAAAAAAACCTTAAGAACCCAAACAGTAATTAAAAAAACATTAAAAGCAAATTTCACTTTTAAAAACATACTGGAACTTGATATGACAAAAAGCTCCCAAAACAATCTTACATTATGGATGCACTGATATACAAATTGTCAAACTCTTTCAATGAAGGAAAATGATTGAGTGTGACTCTCACCTCTGGGGTAGTTCAGGAGACTGGCTGGGTGGAGGGAAGGCTGCTTGACCTACTGACCTCTGAGGAGTGCTGGTGACCACATCGCTGGCTCCTCCACACCCTTCCTGTGTCTGTGGCGTGGCTGAAGTGTCTCTCACTACACTGCTGTTATTACTACCTCCATTACACTGCTGAGAGAGAGCCTGCACCTCTTCTCCCAAATCATCCATTCCCACATTTAGCTCCTCCAGTCTCTGAATAGACCTGCACACATACACACAAAAACATAAAGCTTTAGAGTCATCTTGGAGCTAGTCATAGTCTCAGGATGGCATGGCCATGGGCTGACCATGTGATGCATACCACACACAACACAAGCCAGGAGCTTTCTCAAAACATACAAATACTAATTAAATTGAAATCTAATTTTGAAGTTAAAAATGAGTTTGTCTTTCTGAAGATTCTGCAAGTCAGTAACCGCAACATTAAATTTTTTTTGTGAGTTTGTGAATTTTTAAAAGGTTCAAAATGAACTTGTTGCCAAACCTAATGAGTGAAACTTTGCCAGCCATAAACGTTTCTTACCAGCCATGAAACTGTATATTGCAATATTTATATACACTTTGTATATACACGATATACAATTTGTCACTGTGCTGTGGACCTTTTTATTCAAGGGTTTAATCCGAAACACTTGTAACAAGCATACTATAAAGAAACATGTATGTGGGTCAAAGACGTTAAGATGTCCACATCAAAAGAAATTTACAAAAGTGATTATATGTCCTCGGAAAGCCCCATTAAATGTAGAAAGTGTCTATTTAGGTTTCCATAAGTGTTGGAGAATTAACAATGGTAAAATTTGGTGAATAATGTTACATTGTCATTCAGTGTAACACAATATTTATGTAAAAATTCCACAGGTATTATGACTGTACCTACTGTTACACTTGTACAATGAGTACAAATTCTTACTGACAAATGGCAAAGGTAGACACCTGGTAGTGCAATTTTAAATGTAAAATTACAACTAATTAGTATTTGGGGTGAAAGTAATTAGTTTTTTAATATGTCATAAATTGATTTTTGTTGTAAATATGCCTGACAAGATTGTTACACTGAATGACATTTTAGTGGGTGTCTTCTGTAAATCAGGGGGAAATGTATGGTATTTATTTTTTGCTCGGAAAAACAAAATTGCAATTCAATTAAACAGAATTTATTTATTTTTTTGGGGGAAAAACAACTATTTAAAGCAGTATTACACTTATTGCACTTATGACAGCTGCAGCTCATCCAGAACGCTGCTGCCAGAATTCTGACTAGAACCAGAAAATCTGAGCATATTACACCAGTCCTCAGGTCCTTACACTGGCTTCAGTTACATTTAGGATTGATTTTAAAGTACTTTTTACTCGTTTATAAATCACTCAATAACCTGGGACCTAAATACATGGCAGATATGCTCACTGAATATAAACCTAACAGACCACTCCGATGCATTAGGATCGAGTCAGTTAGAAATACCGTGGGTTCACACAAAACAAGGGGAATGTTCTTTTAGTTATTATGCCACCCGCAGCTGGAATCAGTTTCCAGAAGAGATCAGATGTGCTAAAACATTAGTCAAATTTAAATGCAGACTCAAAACTCATCTGTTAGCTGTGCATTATGAATGAGCACTGTGCGATGTCCGAAATGATTGCACTATATTATATGTATAATAGTTTTCTTAAATTCATTTTAAACCTCAAATGAATTTTTTAAAATCATTTTCTAAGTTTTTAAATTCCTTGTATTATTATTTTCATTTATTTTATGTAAAGCACTTTGAATTAACATTGTGTATGAAAAGTGCTATATACTGTAAATAAACTTGCCTTGCCTAGCTTCACCTTATTGTTTTAGCTTAAAACCTTTTTCGTCTTTGACCCATGTACGCAAGTAATTTTACATGTTGCTCAGAATAAAACCAGAACCAGTGACCCCCCCCCCCCCCCCCCCCCCCCCCCCCCCCCCCCCCCCCCCCCCCCCCCCCCCCCCCCCCCCCCCCCCCCCCCCCCCACCCCCCCCCCCCCCCCCCCCTCTGAAATAAAACGAACATGACCTGAATTCTTAAAACGGAAAACATGAATACTAAAAGTAAAATTAGGGTTAAAGGGGACTAACTGGGAGCTAGATTATAAGATAAATTTTTATTCTAGTAATAATTAGAATCATTTTTCACGGGTTCACTCACACACTGTGATAGGATATTTTGTAAGACAGAAAATAGGGATGTCAATTTTCAATCATTCCCATGATCGAATTTAAATTAACGGTCAATTAATTGATTAATCATTAACCTGCAAAATGTGTCTATTGTAGTGGCATATATTATTTCTGACCATTTACAAATGGTGTCATATGCTTTGGAATATTGAGAGAAAACATGAAGATATGAGAAAAGAGATGGGCTTTGTCCTCCTGCTCATGTCCCATGCACAGCCCTGTCAGAGCCCAATATGAAACAATTATCTGGGAAAATTACTTAACAATTGAGTACTCAATTTTACTGCATTCCCATGTTAAAGGACTTTGCAGGTTCTATGGAAATGGACTTTAAAGTTTGTATCACATTAAAAGCGTAATTTGTACATTAGTAAATTGTTTTCGCAAAAGATCCAGCCCCGTTACTCACAGTCGCTTGCATGTGTTTTGCACATGAGCCGCACGCACCCCCAAATTAAATTGCTTAATCGACCAACAATAGCTTTAATCGATTATATCTCTTATCGTCAATTAATTAATTGTCGATGAATCGTTGACATCCCTAATAGAAAACAAAGAGAGCAATGGATTAAGGGGATATTTGGCAAACAACCAATGAGGAAATAATTACTGCAGAAGCCTTCTTCTGTTTGTCTGCAACAATGCAGCTCTTTATTGCATGTGCAGCTTGTGAACAACTCTCCAGATAAAGACGATTAATATCTATTGATATCCAAAATAATATATTTTTAAAAATAGTATCAAAATATGTGCTTTTTTTTATGCCCCTGGACTGATGAAATACTTTTTTCATTACACACACATCTAAGTGCATATAGCTTGTAAAATGTATTTGTGTTTTTTGGGGGGATTTCTTCACCCACTTTAGGGTGCATAGCTGCTCGCGGCACCATCTGTAGAGGCCTGAGATTCATCTCATTAGCCTTTCATTTGAAATTCATCTTAATCTCTGCCAAACACCACCCACCATTACAACAACTGGTCATTTCCCAGTGGTCAAGGGGGGTTCCCCCTGAAAATCCCCTGAAGCAGGTGGCATAAGGCCAGAACACACATTTTTATTAGTTTTTAATCTATTTTAAATTTCATTTATGTGGCATTATAGTAAACTCCTAAACTTGTCCTCACTGCCAGCAAGGCTTCTGTTGACAGAACAATAAGTGTTTCTTCTGCCCTCCCATCCCCTCTGACACGCTGCATTATTTATGGCTGTGGCCTTTAATGATGATGACATCACCAGTGGAACAGCACGGCATGGTTCCAAAACCTCCCTTTGTTATGATTCTGTTTTACAAGTGCACCGTAACCACAGCAACAGAAGATCTAGAGAAGTATCAAAGCCGAACAAGAGAAGAGGGTCCTAAAATGAGTTCAGTGATTCTCAGATTTCAGTGTTTGCACCATTAAATAAACTAACTTTCTTGTAAGGGGTAGGAAAAAAATCATTTGAGTGACACACAACATCAATAAATATGCTCCAAAAGGCAGATTTTCAGAGAGGATTACTGACACATTTGGAGTCTGATTTGTAAAGAGGGACGGATTTATTAAAATCTTTTTTTTTTTAAATAATCTAAAATAATTTTGTTTAGGCTTCAACCTCTCCTTAATCTTGATGAATCTCTTAGACTCTTTCCATTATTTATTGACACACAGAAAGAAACCCACATGTCTGTGATTCAAGGGCCATCGAGCGGGATGAAAACCCGGCAAAATGGAGGCTTACAGTCTACTAATAACTCACAAAATATTATAAGGACAGCAGGGTTCAAAAATCCACACTAAAAACACAAGATTTAAAATATAACTTCAATCTAGAACTAGAAAGTAATAGGATTTTGTAAAGCTTTAACATCATATCGAGTGCTGTCACTAAAGCAAAAGAAGACAAACCAAATAAAACATTTAAAAAAAAATGTATTCAAATTTTTATATTTATAATACTGTTGTTTTCTGTAAAAACTAAATTATGTATTAATTTAGGAAAAATCCTAAATAATAAACTACTCACGACTATATACACATATGTATATATATGTTGTATACAGTGGGTACGGAAAGTATTTATACCCCCTTAAATTTTTCACTCTTTTTTTTATTGCAGCCATTTGCTAAAATCATTAGTTAATTTTTTTCCCTCATTAATGTACAAACAGCACCCCATATTGACAGAAAACACAGAATTGTTGAAATTTTTGAAGATTTATTAAAAAAGAAAAAATGAAAAAATGAAATATCACATGGTCCTAAATATTCAGACCCTTTGCTCAGTATTTAGTAGAGCACCTTTGATCTAATACAGCATGAGTCTTTTTGGGAAAGATGCAAAAAGATTTTCACACCTGGATTTGGGGATCCTCTGCATTCCTCCTTGCAGATCCTCTCCAGGTCTGTCAGGTTGGATGGTAAACGTTGAAGGACAGCCATTTTTAGGTCTCTCCAGAGATGCTCAATTGGTTTAAGTCAGGGCTCTGGCTGGGCAATTCAAGAACAGTCACAGAGTTATTGTGAAGCAACTCCTTCGTTATTTTAGCTGTGTGCCTAGGGTCCTTGTCTTGTTGGGAGGTAAACCTTCGGCCCAGTCTGAGGGTCCTGAGCACTCTGGAGAAGGTTTTGGTCCAGGATATCCCTGTACTTGGGATTCATCTTCCCTCGATTGCAACCAGTCGTCCTAACCCTGCAGCTGAAAAACACCCCCACAACATGATGCTGCCACCACCATGCTTCAAAGTTGGGACTGTATTGGACAGGTGATGAACAGTGCCTGGTTTTCTCCACACATACGCTTAGAATTAAGGCCAAAAAGTTAAATCTTGGCCTCATCCGACCAGAGAATATTATTTCTCACCATCTCACAACTCCAAGCGGGCTTTCATGTGTCTTGCACTGAGGAGAGGCTTCCGTCGGGCACTCTGCCATAAAGCCCCGACTGGTGAGGGCTGCAGTGATGGTTGACTTTCAACAACTTTCTCCCATCTCCCGACTGCATCTCTGGAGCTAAGCCACAGTGATCTTTGGGTTCTTCTTTACCTCGCTCATCAAGGCTTTTCTCCCCCGATAGCTCAGTTTTTTGGCGGACGGCCAGCTCTAGGAAGGGTTCTGTCGTCCCAAACGTCTTCCATTTAAGGATTATGGAGGCACTGTGCTCTTAGGAACCTTAAGTGCAGCAGAATTTTTTTTTAACCGTGGCAGATCTGTGCCTTGCCACAATTCTGTCTCTGAGCTCTTGAGGCAGTTCCTTTGACCTCATAATTCTCATTTGCTGACATGCACTGTGAGCTGTAAGGTTTTATATAGACAGGTGTGGGGCTTCCTAATCAAGCCAATCAGTATAATCAAACACAGCTTGACTCAAATTAAGGTGTAGAACCATCCCAAGGATGATCAGAAGAAATCGACAGCACATGAGTTAAATATATGAGAGTCACAGCAAAGGGTCTGAATACTTAAAACCATGTGATATTTCAGTTTCTTTTTTAATAAATCTGCAAAAAATGTCAACAATTCTGTGTTTTTGTCAATATGGGGTGCTGTGTGTACAGTAATGAGGAAAAAAAAATTAACTTAGAATGATTTTAGCAATTGGCTGCAATATAACAAAGAGTGAAATTTAAGGGGGTCAGAATACTTTCCATACCCACTGTATATAAAAAATATGAAATTTCAGGTATATTGAAAAAAAATGGTACAGCCTACTTGTCAGGCTGGAGGAGACAATTTGTCTTTGGAAGCACGAATGCAAGCTACTACCTTGCTTGGTAATAAATAAATCACTATGTAAATGGGAGTCGAAAGTAGGCAAATGTAAAACCGGTCTAAGAGCATGTGTGTGTATATGTGTTTGTTTTCCTTAGGGAATTCTCCACCCAGTTCCCTGGTAGCCTGCTGTACCATCTGTAAAACCCTGAGGTCATTCTCATCTACATCTCATTAGCCTTTCATTTGATATTCAACCTGCCTTGCCTTTTTCTCTGCATCCTTTCCTTTTGCTTTTAGCAGCATCAGATTTCACCTTGTGTCTTTGTGTTTGTAAACTTCAGCTGGTGTGATGCATGTCAGTGCAGCTCTAGAACAAATGCTGACCTTTGGATGTGATGTTAGTGGTGACGTGGAGCATGGCTGACCTGGTAAGGAAGGTTTCTGTGAGGTTGTGATTGGCGGTGGGCGGGGCCTCATGCTGCTGGACTCCGCCCTCTCGCAGCATCTGCTGGTAGAGTTCCCGCTGCTGCTGCTTCTGTTCCAGATGTTGCTGCACACGCAAACGCTGGCGGTAATATTCCTGAAACTGCTCTGTGGAGTCCCGCAACTATACAGAAACAGAGGAGACAAAGCTGTGCTGAGATGTAAATGAGAAAGAGGTATGCTAAACGCTGTGCCTCTAAAGCATTCTATGGTGCCCACAGATGGCCGTTTTCAGAAAAACACACCACCTTACTCTCATTTCACACTAAAAGCTTATGAGTAGACACTTTCTGGTCTGATGAACAGATTTAGCACATCACAGCTCCACAGTGATTACTACCACAGATTAAAAACCCAGACAGGAAACTGTGTGATGTTGTCACAGAGCTCAGAGCCACTGCAATTCACTTTCTGTAATCCGAGATATCAACACATCTAGACTCCTGACCATTGGCAACAAACCACATATTTCTTTAAAAATATCCAAAGCATTTGGATGAAACATCAAAGTAGATGTAAAATATAAATGTGCCTATTACATCCAAATACAGTGTTGATATACACGTAGCTGATGTTTTATTTGTTATAATAACTTTCCAAATAATTTTAGCAAGCCTTATTAACAATATTTAGGCATATAATAAAAAAAATAGATTCCCAGAGTCAAGGAGAGCATATCACAGCTGGAATGACCACAGCAGCTTTCTGTAAACCACAGGATATGGACTAAAGGACAGTAAATGCTTGTCATAACTAATAATCCTCTGTATGTTTGTGTGAGATCACAGAGAAAAGGAAGATGGGTGGGTTTCCTGATAGAAAGTGACCTAAAGAGAACAGGGCTGTGTGTAACAGGGCAAACAGAGCAGAGGGAAAGCATGAAGCTGAATGGCTGTTCATTTAATGGTCCTGATTACACACAATCAGTCTCATAACAAAGATTACAGTTAAAAAGTCCAGAACTCTTGATTAAAAAAATATATACAAATCACATCCATAGCAAGGTTTTTATAGTTAAAAACTGCAACCAGAAAACTTATACTGGAAATAAAAAAATGTTTTGAGATTATTATAATAAAATAAACTTACATTTATTTTATTTTAACTAGTCCCTAAGGCAATACATCTCATTTACATTAACTTGATGTACTAAACTATATAGACATATTTATTTTTAAATCTTATAACATGACAAAAATGCCTACCAAAAATAAAACTTTAACTAAAAGTAAAATAAGAACTGAAAATATAAATATGAATACAAATTACAAAAGCATCTAATGATACTAAATAATGCTGCTCTATAGCTCAACATTTCAATTTGAACTTCTTACAACATTAAATGTTATTAAATGTCAGCATTCCAGAACTCTATTCACAAGTCACTAATGGTGAATATTCTAGAACTCTTTTCACCACAACCTCTGACAGTCAACTTTCTAGAGCCCTTCAAACAAGAGAAATCTGTAAAGGTCAACATACTTAAACTCTTTGCACAAAAATAATGTGAATTTATCAATCAACATTCTAGAATATTTCTAGTGACATACCCCCACAAACACATGCCTAGCAACAGTAGCTTGGCGACAGTCAATCTAAGCCCTCTGCAACTATGCAGTGATAAAGTGGAAGCTGAGCTTGCCAGTTATTTATGACCCTGCTCAGGGATACAGGCTGTTTCTGATGGAGGAGAGAAAACATGAAAACTTCTACAGCTCAGACATATAATTATAAAGCATGCTGTAAAACTAAAATTTCACTAAAAGTCACTAAAAATTATCCAACTTGAATGCTAAATACTGAAATATAATTTGTTTGGCATCATGTTACTTTTTCAATTATAATTTTTTTTATTTTGTTAAATTTAGTGAACAATTTATTAGGGGTGTCGTTTACTGGTGTTTATTTTAATACTGTTCAATTCAAATAAAGAACATCATTAACAGAAACGTATTGAGTGCTTGATCTAATGGATTCATTGACCGGCAAAGTACCTCATTCTTCTCTGCAGAACCAGGGTCTGGGGCATCCTGACCCGGGGCAGAGACTGGGCGAGAGTTTTGAGGACTGGGTGAGCTCATCATTTTATCAGATGGAGTTTCAGTTCTGGAGCTGCAAGACCAGAGAGTCCACATTACTTTAGACACACACCTCACCTTTGTAATTATTTTGTTCTGAAAAGATTGTGCTTTCGAGTCATTCTGTTCTGCCACACCCATCTCAGAATTGAATATGCACAGTGGCATATTGTCACAGGGTGTTTTAAACAATAACACAATGCAACAACTAACAATACATATGCACTACCTTCAAAAGTTTGGAATAATTAAAATGTTTAAAAAAAGGGGTTGAATAAGTCTCCTATGCTCACTCATAGACTCATTATTTTATAAAAAATCCAGTAAAATATTAATAATGTGAAAATTTTATAGCAAAATAACGTTTGGTAATTATTTAAAAAGTAATTTATTCCTAGAAGGCAAAGCTATTTCTCTAGTCTAGACATTTGGTACATTAATCCTTCAGACATATTCTAAATGTGATGGTGCCAAAGAAGAAACATTGTTTGAAAACATTCTGCTGCCTAATTTTTGTCAAAACCGTGATACACTAGCATTAAAAATTGGGGGGTTAAGAAGAAAGCTAAAAAAGAAATCAATACTTCTATTCAGCAAGGACGCACTGAAAAATGACAGTAAAGACATAATAATAATGTAATAATGTTACAAAATAAATGCTGTTTTTTTTACTTTCTATTCATCAAATAAAACATCATGGTGTTCACAGAAAATATTAAGCAGTAAAAACTGTTTTTATAATAATAATAACCATTATTAATATTTCAGCACCAGTAACAACTGATAATAACTGAGCAGAAAATCAGCATATTAGAATAATTTTATAAGAATCATCTGACACTGAAGACTGAAATAATAGCTAATGAAAATTGTAAATTTTTGTTTTACTCAGATTTGGTGAGCATAAAAAACTAGTTTAAAAAATATAAAAAAAATATTAATTATTCTTAACTTTTGACAAATAGTGTAAACTAAAATAAATAACTAAAATAATAATAATAAAAATGATATTTTTTTATTTAAAGACATCGTGGTTTTAATAATTACAGCTCAGCTTTGCACTGAATAAGCTAAAAATCAGCTAATTTGCACTGTAATAGTACTATCCAAATAGTGCCATCGATCATATTAAATATGTACAGGTTATAGTATTCTGGAGTTTGTTTTAAAAGGGTCCGCCACCTTAAACTCAAATGCAGATATTTCAGGTGTATCGGGTGATGTTTACCTTTCCGGTGACTCCTCAAAGATGCTGTGACATCCCGAATTCTCCATCATCACACTGCGGTTCAGGTGTTGAAAATTAGCAAACGAGTGTGACATGGGTGAAGTTTTACCTCCGTCCGTTCCCGCTGCTCTCTTCTCTTGGCCAGAGAGACCGTAGGACAGGCCGTCCAACACCGGGTTCAGAGAGCGTGTCATGTAGGTGTCTGCAGACTGTGGGCGCCGAAGAGGGGAAGCAGGGTATGGGGAGAGCTTGCTAATGAGTGGAGTGAGGAGCTCTGTGTAAGCGGCCTTGGCGGGTTTAACAAGCCGATCCACATGGATATTGAGCATCTTCTGCTCAAAGGCGCAAGAAAAGATGCTGGGCGACAGGTTCTGGAGCCAAGAAAGCAAGCTCAGGTCGAGATCATCGCAGCCGTTCCCGCACAGCATGTCTATTCCCAGAAGAATCTCACTCTCTGTGATCTCCTCTCCAGTAGCTCTGCTCTGGCAGAACTCGACGCAGCATTCATACAGAAGGCCTTTAATGAGAAGCTGGAATAGACGGTTGGTGCTGGCGCGGAACCCAGCCTCACCCAGCTTTCGGTCAGCAGGAATAAACTCCGCCACCATGCCGCAGGCCTCCTCAAAACACTGCACGCGTGCTGTACTCGGGTTCCAGTCCTTGAACTCGGCATGGTTGGTGAGGCGGGGAAGCGTCAGGAGAAGGCAAAGCTTGCTGTAGTCCTCTTTAGATGGACAAAACTCTTCCAGAGCATGCAGACATTTCACAGCCTCCTGCATGGTCAGCTCCAACTGAACACAGAGAGGCAGAATGAGAGAGAAGCCAGAGCCATTTGCAAACAAGCTCTAATCAGTTTCTCACATAGAGTTACCATGGTTTTTTGGAAACAATACTCTCAAGATCAAGATCAAAATGCCAGTAAAATAAGAGTAACAGAAACCATATATAATCGCGATTAATCGCACCAAAATAAAAGTTTTTGTTTACATAATATATGAGTGTACTGTGTATATTTAAGTATAATTAAATACAAATGCATGCATGTATATATTTAAGAAAAATATGGTTATATACTAAAATTTTTTATATAAAATACTAAAATTAATTAATATATACCTGTATTATAACTGTACCTATTGAAAATATTAACTGTATGTGTGTGTATTTGCTTATCCATAAGAAATAAACACAGTACACATAGCATATATTATGCCAACAACACCTTATTTTGATCGAGAATTCGTGATTAATAGTTTTACAGCACTAAAACTAAAGGGACTTTGCATGTATGTTTCTTATTCTGCCTCTTTCAAGAACTCCTATATGGATATCTGTTGGTTGAATTATATAATTAGGATCACGATAAGTTCTATACACCGCTGTTTAAAAGTTTGGGGTTGGTAAGATCTTTTTTGAAAGAAGTCTCACCATGGCTGCATTTATTTGATCAAAATATAACAAAACAGGAATACTGTGAATTATTATTGCCATTTAAACAACTGTTTTCTATTTTGATACATTTATATGTAACATAAAATGTAATTTATTTCTGTCATGCGAAATTGAATTTTCAGCAGACATTACTCTATTCTTCAGTGTCACATGATCTTTTAGAAACCATTCTAATATGCTTACTGATTTGGTGCTTGTACAAATAAAAGCAATTAAAAAAGCAATGCCACATAATGACAAATAAAATGAATCAAACATCACATGTGACAACTCATCTGACAACATGGCACCATTTCTGTGTAGGATGTCATGATGACACTGATGATACTCACATGTTGTGGCTCATCCTCGGCAGACATAGCGTTGTTCACACACAAAGCTTCCAGAAACTTCTGTTTCAAAACAATGTAGCGGAACCTGAGATGACATGGAAAAATGCAGCAATATATGTGAAGTTAAACCAACAGTGCCTCGTTTTATCGAAATATTCCTATAAATAATTTGGACTGCTCTTAATTTGGGTAATATTGCTGCTTTTATATTGCTATATTCAGTGAGCTCTTAAAAACTTAGTGTTAATGAACAAAATCATACTTTAAAATTCGAATGTGTAGAAGACTAAATTTATTTTCTTTACATTCAGATGCGAGTTAACTCCTACGAGATACGAGGTGCAATTCTAGAAAGATTCTGAGCTGATCTCTCACCTTTTTCTGTCAAATTTATCCAGACACTCAAGAGGCTGAATAAACTGTAACACCTCATCCCACTGTCCATCCAGAATGAGCTGCCTGCATGAGAGAGCGATGAAAGACAATTTGACTTATAATAGTACAATAATAATACCACCTTCCACGACTAACAATTTAGACAAGTTTAGACTACATTCAAAGAAACATTTTCCATGAAAACATGAGGTTCAAATCAACATTTCATTATCTGACTGGTATTTATTAACATTGTATTACACTCAAATAGTACATCAGAGACAATATAAAACATACTACATCTAAGTTCAGTAAGTTTAACATGGTGATGAAACTCTGAGTTTGCCTCATTATCAGTCTATTCCTAACTGTATTCTGGAGTTAAGCAGGACAGTGGTGTGAAAGGCACCTTTGTTTATAATGGGCCCGGTTTCTGAAAAGGGACACAAACTCTCGTGCACTTATTCAATGAGTAATGAGTAACGCTCAAAGGAACACAAGTGAGCCATGGGCTGTCGTTCGATTTGAAACTAATCAAAATTGTCTATACTCTTACTTGAGTTTAATAGTAATGGTGAAACAAATGCAACTCAATTTTATCACATCAATGCAGAGTAAAACTGCTTTAAAAACTCAAACTCAACCATTACATAAAAAATGGTTATGTGGGAGGAGGGATGGTACAGTGAAAAATTAAAAAATTAAAAATGGCACTTCATAACATGCCGGCTCGTGCATTATATGATTGGCTCACAACGCCACCACATTAGGTTTTTAATTTTGATTTAAACTCAGCCTGAGCATAAGGTGCTTATGGATCAAACCTGAGGAAGAGCATGTCGTCTGAGTACAGGCCGTTGATGACCCCGCTCTCCTTCTCCAGGGCCAGCATGCTAATGTGCAGTTTGCGCGTGTTCAGGAAGTCCAGCATCACCTTGATGATCTCCACTTCCTTTACATTTATGATCTCCTCAGCCGTCATGGTGGCAAGCTTTCGCAGAAAGAATAAGAACGAATGCATCATTTAGCAGATGGTTTTACCTATAAACAGCTATAATATACACTTTCTTAATCAACCAATGGTCATCAGACCATTGCTTAGGCTAAATTAAAAAAAACATGAATTTAGAAATAATTTTTATGGGTATTTTCCCTTCCCAGATCTAAGGTTAGGCTATAAAATATAGGACTTTAGGGCTCCTCTTATCACAGCGCTTATGACAACGTTTCCAATTGTCCACCCTGACGGCAGTCCTGGTTCAACATTAATTAACAGCATTGCTTAATATTTCAACATTTACTAATACATTATTAAAAATCAAAAGTTGTGAACAGTTGTATTTTTATTACATAATGTTAACAAAGACACTGTAACAAATGTACTGCTAATGGGACTTTATTATTTATTACTTCATTTTATAAATCCCTTGATGTAGCTATAAAACACTCTAGCGCTTGAACACTACAAGTGAAGAAGTAACAACCGTTCTAATTAAAATACCAAACCAATGTTATGACAAAGAAAAGTCAACATACCAGAAAATGCTAATGTAAACACACAAAAGCATGGGAGGTGACCTGACATTCTACCAAAACAAAATATCACATCCAATCACATCACACATCCAACTTAACCCATTTCAAATAATTCTAATGAAAATACCACTTACATTTTTGTTTTAAAAACATACATTATTCTTGATAGCTAAAGGAATTAGTAGTATACGAATGAGAAAACTATTTATTAATATTAGATATTAACACAATAATATTATTCCTTTAACAATGCTCTTAATTTGAGATACACAACTATATATGTTTAATCTACAAAAAATGACAGGTAGATTTGTAGAAGTTATTAAAGAAAATCGGAAAAATAGGCACTATACATTAATGGTCACCCATGCATTTCTACAACAAGCACAATGGTAGTATATTATGAATTGCTTTTTGGGATTTAAACCTTTAACCTTATAGTATTAGAAGCTCATTCTTTGAACCACTGAACCACGCCACCCCCAAACATGCAATATGAGAAACGCAGATTTGCTTAATTCCCACCGCTGAATCTGCATGAGGTCACTGCAATGCATCTAACGTTATCAAACCGTTTACACTGATTATGTCCTAAATAAGCCACATTACATCCCATCAGGCACCAGTGAGAACGGACTGAAGCCGTTCTGATCTAGCTGCGGGGGGAGAGTGTGTGTCATCCAGGCGGCGCAGCAGCAGCCTCCCCCGGCCTCGCCTATCCTCAAAACAACGGCGATAACCGTCGCGAAGAGCGATTTTACCCTCACCTGATAATCTCTACATATAAACGAAGTGCAGAAATCCTGTGTGGGTCCGCCGAGGGTGTGTCAGCACGCACTGTCTGGTGTTTTTTCCTCCGTGTTTCGGGGAGAGAGGCTCTTGTTGTCCCTTAAACGAGCAGTGCCGAACATTCCTTTGTGGGTCCGCGCGAGGTGTGTCGCACGCCCTTGTCCTGGTCTGGTGTTTTTTTCCTCCTTGTGTCATCTTTTTCTTTTCGGGAGCTCGGATAGGAGGCTCTTGTTTGTCCTTTTGCGTGCTCTCGCTTGGTTATTTTTGCTCGTCAAGCACAAGCTTCCTCTGCGCTCTCAACCAATCCGCGCTCACGCACACGAACCCCCGCAAAACCCGCCCAGGCCCGCACTGAACTGCGTGTTACTCAACAAACTGAGGCTTAATGGGGATTTGTGATTAGCAGCATTATGTGCGTATTATGCTATGTGTGTAAACTAATACTAAGCCGAGAAAGTAGCGGTTTATGGAGATGTTTTGGGTTTAAGTGATGGAATTATTATGTTCTAATTAATTGTAAATGATTACAAACAACACACAAATACAAATCTGTGTGTTTTTTGCCGATTTAAAAAAAAATGGTTTTGTGATTCATAATTGTTTATTTTTACATTTCATTAAAATCCGTTACATAGGCCGGGGTTTGGCTATTTTACCTATAGCCTGAAGAGGGCCCGCAAGCGATTTGTAACACAAGAGTGCGGGGCGGCGCGTGGATCCATATTCGTGACCAAAGAGCGTTCCACATTGGGGTGGACCTCCGGCATGAATGACTCTTAGATCGGGACAGGTGTGACCAACACTGAGAGGGGGGGGGTCCACTCTACTTGAACAGTCAGATATCACTCATATGCGTATGTACCGATTCTTTTTTTAGTGAGTCTAAAACACACAGCCGGACTAGTATAAGACTAGACGACTCCTGAACAAATGACGCTTGAGGTAGTTTTTTATAGAAACAAAATGCATAAAGAGCGACCAGTGTACAGACTCTCTAATGAATCACTCCTAAGCGCCGGTTCTTTTTAGTGAATCAAACGCATTCACAAGCTTTCAAGCTTTGAGACTTAAAGGGTTACTCCACCCCAAAATAAAAATGTTGTCATTAATCACTTACCCACATGTAAAAGCTTCGTTCGTCTTCGGAAAACAATTTAAGATATCTTGGATGAAAACCGGGAGGCTTGTGACTGTCCCATTGACTGCCTAGTAAATTACACTGTCAAGGCCCAGAAAAGTATGAAAGACATCGTCAGAATAGTCCCTCTGCCACCGGTGGTTCAACCGTAACGTTATAAAGCGACGAGAATACTTTTTGTACGCGAAGAAAACAAAAATAACGACTTTATTCAACAATTCGTCTCGTCTGTGTATCTCCATCACCGTAGCGGCATTTGGAGTAACGAATTCTGCTGCTTGGACGCCGCAGCGTACGCTCTTCTGTGTCAGCCGTGCTGCACGGATGTGCTGTTTTTGTTCAAATCAAAGCGTAAGTAAACGTAGCAAATTTATCCTTGTGTCGCGGCTGACACAGAACCAGTCGATCTCTGTGAACCAGTGAATCATCCAAGTAGGTATTGCTGCAGCGACCTCCAACTCGAATAATGCGAGTTCATTGAGATCGCCTCGCAGCGGCGAAACGAACCAGTGTCTATGGTTTTTACCTGATCTCGGATCAGTTTCATCAATTGGTAGACATTTTTAACAAGACACTTGTGTAAATAAAAGAATGAGAAGTAGTTAATATATCTTTCTGGCCTATATATATATATATATATACAAGCTCTCCATAAAACAAAACAAGCCCTGAAAATGTATATAAAATATTTTAAAAGCCATACAGACACTTCATATGTAATGTTATTTCGTCATTTTTATGGCATTTTTAATAAGGTTTTTATACATGTTTTAGCCTGAATTATTTTTTATTTTTTTGCATTTACACACTTTTGACCAGCAGGCGGCGTCCCGTCACCCCGAAAAATGGCCTGTGGTGTTTCCGCGCGCTTCGAACCGTGAATCAGTTTGTGCAGCATTGGTTTCCCACTTGATTCGAAGCTCAAAAGGTTTTTTCCGCCCATTGTACGCCAGTTTGCGTCAGCGGAATTAAGTCTTATTTTTGTTTTCTCTCGCGCGTACAAAAGTATCCTCGTCGCTTCATAACGTTACGGTTGAACCACTGATGGCAGATGGTCTTTCATACTTTTCTGGACCTTGACGTTGTTGACCGCAATTAATTTCTAGTACCATGACATCCTTCAAACACAATAAGCGTTTTTTGCGTATGTTTCTGTCTTGTGGCATTGCGTTCAGTATTGCTTTTTTAACAGCTTCCATTAAACGAATTCCCCTAAATACCTACTTCTAAGCGAACCAGAATGGTTACATTTTATATGATTCCCATCCCTAACCTAATTACTCCCACTATCTCAGTGCTGCTCCCACGACCTCGGGTTTCCTCGGAGGGCCGTGGTGGGCTCCTGCCGAGTTTAGCGCTCCCCTTGCTCAACCCCTGACTGGACGTTTCTATGCTTAGTAAGAGCTTGATTAGCTGGTTCAGGTGTTTAATTAGGGTTGGAGCTAAACTCTGCAGGACACCGGCCCTCCAGGACCAAGTTTGGACAGCCCTGCACTAAGTCATAAATAATGTTATTACAAGTGAATAATAATACTGGATCATTACAAAGGGGGAAAATAGGTCAAACAGGTAAGGTTTTGGGGGTAAATCTGTATTTATGTTGAGGTTAACATTCAAATACAAACAGACAAAGCATATGATGAACAAACAGCAGACATGACCTGGAAAAAGATTAGACAGCGTGTGGAAATTAACATCTCTCAGAACATCTTACTTCTACTCTTATCACATCCCATCATACTTGCACCTGTTAAACATCATCTTTTTCATATGAAAAATATCAGTAATATTCAATGGCTTAAAAAATATGCTTAGTATGTAAAACTATATCTGTACAGCATCAATAAATTCAAACAATGATTTACTTCACTTAGTAAAAATAACAAATATCTTTTGACTATTTTGCACCTGCAGACAAAATGTGTTACCAGACAACAGCCTGCCCAAATAATCCCAGCTCTTTAAAATGCACTTCATAATTAAAAACGAGTTACCACATGATTTAGCAATAATATGCACCATCTCTTTGAAAGCTTCATTATATGATGTTAAATAGCTCAGTGTTTCCTCTGTATTATTTATATGGAAATGTACTCTACTCAAACAGTCAGCTAAATTGATCTGTCTCTCTAAAATGTATGTTTCAAACATACATGGCACCTACATATTCTGGATCGCGACACTAGCGATAGCAACATAAGTAGGAATGTATTTATAATTCTAGCTAATATGTTTAGTTCTGGTCCTCCACTTAATCAGTTAAAGGCCCCATCATTACGTTTACATCACATACAGAGTAACACGAGCGTGTTCATTTTATAGAAAGTGTCTTGAGCGAAAAACTCTTACTGTAGCTAATTTTACACATGTTCCTCTGGCGTAGCAGTTGTGCAACAATTACAAATCCTACCCAAAATATAAAAATGCAGACATTAAATAAAGCAAAAAATTGAGGTTCCAGTACATTAAATGCTTCTTTAACTGCATGACCATCTGTAAAGTTAGTCTTCAAGTGTAGTATGTCTCTAAAATTCTTTTACACCTGCATTTCCACAAACACAAAAGAAGCAGACTGTGCATCTTCATACGATGCAATGACTTGCTCATAAACTCAGTAACTGTGCGTTAAGCATTGCATAAAAGACACAACAAGACAAGCATAAGGCCACAAAATTGAACGTTGAAAATAAAAATGATGTAAAAGCGCATCCGTCAGTGCTGCAAATAAACACACACAAGTGTGTGTGTGTGTGTGTACTGTAGACAGAAGGTTTAGAATTCGCCACAAATGAATATCCGAAGCCCCCAAAAGTGTTTTCTTTACATTCAGGATGTGCATCATAATTTCCGATAGGCAGGAACACTCAGCAGTCTGCCAGTGAGCTGTGAACTTATTTGAGGAGTTTTTTGGGTGTGTTTTGTTTCTTGTTCTGCCAGAGGTGGCTGTAGATGGTGATGGCATCCACACTAGCTGACATGGTCTTGGCGGGGATTTTGCTGAACTGTTTCTTATCCGAGCTGTACTTGTAGAGGTTTTCAATCATTTTGGGTGTGATGGTCTTGGGCCCGATGCCAGCCAGCTTGTTGATCTCCTCCGCCTCTGGATAATATGTGTACAGAGAACGAAACTGGCAGCCAGTGTCTCTGAACAGAATCAGGAAGTTGTTGGCTTCGGTTTTCTCCATTTCCTGGGAAAAATAAAACAAATAATTACAAATATGAAATAATTATTATTCCCCTTCAGGTTTTAAATGACAGTCTAGACCTCTACACCAAGTAAATCAAGAATTATTTATTTAAATATAGGACTCATGTAACATTTAATATTTATTTGTTACATAGATTAAAACTTTTAATTCTCTACATTAATCAAATAGAATGTTCTACAGCAATGATTTTACAACTTTTTTCCCCTCACATCTAGGATTTTGTTCTTCTGTCCCTCGTTGACGCGGCCTGCGAGGCAGCAGCGAGCCAGTGCGTTCTGGATGATGTATTTATTTGATTTAGCACTGGGCTCCTTAAACAACTTTGGCCCTTGAGAGGAAGAGACATAAGGATTAGATGAAGAGATCAACAATGGTGTGCAGAGTATTTGTTGAGGGTCAAGGTTATGACAAGGTTATGATAAGGGTCAGTCATTTCTACCCCTTTTAAACGCCACTGCCAAAGTTCAGTGTATTCAGTTTAATGTTGGAGTAAATGGCATACTGCTTGTTGGAAGCTGATATACGTATAAAATACTGTAAACACGTTCTTCCACATCAATTTTAGGTTAAAATTGTATTTTTCTGGATTTTAAATAACTTTTTTTTTTTTGCAGTTCATTAAAACAAATTAATTTTTCAAAGTACAAACATTCAATATACACCACCATTAAGAAGTTTAGTGTTAGTAAGATTTTTGAAAGAAATCAATACTTTTATTCAGAAAGGATCTAAAAATTAACAGTAAAACACTTGATAATGCTACAAAAGATTTGTTAAAAAATGCTGTTCTTATGAACTTTCTATTCATCAAAAAATCTTGAAAAAAAGTGTGACAGTTTCCACAAAAAATTTAAAGCAGGACAAATGTTCTCAACATTGATAATAAGACATGCAAATCAGAATATTAAAATGATTTCTGAAGGATCATGTGACACTGAAGACTGGAGTAACGGCTGCTGAAAATTCAGCTTTGCATCACAGGAATAAATAACATTTAAGAAATATATTAAAATGAAAAACGGTTATTTTAAATTGTAATATATTTCACAATAATACTGTTTTACTGTATTTTTGATCAAATAAATGCAGCATTGATGAGCATAAGAGACTTGTGCATGCATAATAATGATAAAAGTACAAATATTTTTAGATGCCATACAGCATGTCACACTGCAGGACTGTCATGTCACCTGTGTATTCTGCGTTAGACGCTGCAGACGATGTTGATTCGAGCTCCCAGTTCTCCCCGTTTCCACTTACGGATGGACACGGTGACAGAAAGCCCTCTGTGGACTCTGGTCTGAAAATACATAATCAGACACACTTAAAATAGCTCTTTTATGTACTAATTTAACAGGTGGCCCTTATTGCAGCTGGAAAAAGCAATGTTTCATATAAAATCAACTGCCCAAAAACCAGTAGTAAGCATAATTCCACACACACATGTTTAGAAGCTGAAGGCAGTAAAAAAGGAAGCGGAGCATAGATGAAACTGAAAATAGAGTACTCATTGCACTAACTAATGTTCTAACCAGGTGCAAGTTTCCAGCAACTAATTCAAGTCATTTAAAAAGCCCACAGTGAAAGAAAAAATTCTGCATGACTTGTCATAGAAGTAATAGCCAGTCAGAACACTGTTTTAAAAAAAAGTTTTTATACAGTGACGCAGAGCATGATTCTTTTGCAACTAGATAGACTGACAAAATGTCTTGTCGCTTGTCATTTTTTGCTGGACAGAAACTAACATGGAAGAGCTATAATTTATCACTTGCACCTGGTTAAAGGGATAGTCCAACCAAAAATGAAAAAACAAACACAAAAGAAGATATTTTGAGGAATGTTGGTAAGCAAACAGTTTCTGGTCCTATTGACTTCCATAGGATTTTTGTCCATACTATAGAAGTCAATGGGACCCGAAACCATTTGATTAACAATGTATTTCTACATAGGGTTGTCAAAAAGTACTGACTAAAAAATCTTCCCGAATCCTAGCTTACTGAACTCTATCTAGCGGTCGAGATATAAACTCCAAACGAACAACTGCCATGAATCTTGTATGATTTTTTTTTTAAATATCGATATTCCGTTTTTGAGAATCGACAGTATCACCAAACAAAATATCACGATACTCACGTGTATCGATATTTTCTTACACCCCTAATATCTGTTGAGTACGTGAACACAGCGGCCAATCAACAATGTTTAAGAATCAGCTCAGCAGCATTCAAATTCTAGCGGGAAATGCTGGTAGTGTCTCATTTTTAAAATTTCGGTACCGACTGGTACTCAATTCGGTACTTTTTGATAATCCTAAAACTACAAAATATCTCTTTGTGTTCTACAGAAGAAACAAAGTCATACAGGTTTGGAATAAAATTTTCACTTTTGGGTGTACTATCCCTTTAAGACACAATGCTAAACTGAGTTTCATAAACAATTGCTAAAAGATGAGCCATTTTCTGGTGCTGCTATGATAAATTAGCCAACAAAAAATCACTATAAAAAACAAATAAATACTGTAATATAACAAAATATGAACACAAGAAAACAAAGACTGCCACTGATTGTTTTATAACAAATGATTCAAAGATGATAATTATATAACAGCTTATTATGTTCCACTAATATGCTGATGAACCAGTGACCTGATCTGTCCAAGCGGATGAGTTTGTCCAGTGCCCAAGCTGAAATGACAAGCCGTCGGAGCCCTGTGAGATAATGACATGGGTGTGATGCTGTCTGCAAACTGACCTTCCCTTTCTCCCTTTAGGGGAGCTCAGAAAGAAATACAGACTGCCAGGAGACAGTCTGCTGCCTCTGAGCAACCAGAGAAAAGACAAGAGATACCATAGACAGAGGAGGACAGAGGGTTATGAACAAGACAACAGAGATGTGTCTCAGTACTGGTTAATACAAGAGTGTGACATTTATAGTCTCAACAAAAACTATCATTATTTTTTCTGTTATTGAATGATTTTTTACAGGGAAGGTAACAGTAACTGTGGACGTGGTCTCACCTGGATGTCCTCTTATCTGATTTGACACTCTCATTGTCTGCCAAATTAAGCGAGGCGAGTGATAAGCTGGACACGGAATATCCACGAGGTCGTGACCCTGAACACACAAATACACATGCATATACATGCACATAATTGGCATACATTTTCTTTTAGCAGCCAGTTTCAAATGCACTTTTGATTTCACAAGAACAAATTAAGTGTACTATTTTTTATAAAAATATACAAATTTTAATAAAACATAAAATGTAGATATATACTTATTAACATTATTTCTTAAGTTACTTGTACAATAGATATTTTTATATTACTAAAGTATATTATAAAGTGTCTAATAATAATTGTTTTTAATAAAAATAATAATATAAAAATAATTACAATTAATCAAAAAGTTATATTTTAATGATTTTAATATTGTAAAAAAAACAAAAAACAGTAACATTGACTCAAAGGCTGACAACCTGGATTCCAACATCGTACCTGTGGTTGTCCGTGCTGGAGGCTTTGGAGACTCCGTGATGTCTCTGTGCATAGATTTGGGGCGTGGCTTCTTCTGCTTGATACTAGGGGGGCGTGGCTTAATAACACTGTCCATGTCCTCCATCAGTTTGAGCTGCTTCTTCCTCATATATTCATTTTTTATAAAATCCCGTCTTGCCTTCTCTTCCTCTTTCTTCTGGCGTTCCTCTTCCCCTTTCAATCTGATTAAGGAAGCAGACAATCCAAGTACGATGAACAAATTTCCTTGAAATCTTGCTTTTACAAGTTTAATGGCTTTTACAAACCATTTTAGATTCATTTAAATACAGAACTAAAACTGGTGAATGTTGAATGGAGCATATTCCAGTGACCAGTAATTTCAATGAATTGGTTCAACTTTTAATTTGTGTCATCACTCAGTAAAGCTCTGGAAAATTTTAGTAAATATTGCATTTTATTACTACATATACTGTTGAGTATAAATGAAAATAATTAGTTCTCCCTATATTTATTTAGTGATAAACAGTGTGAAAAACATACTTTGAATATGTTTTGTGTATATTTTTGTAGATTTATTTTACTGTTTGTTTCTTTCTTCACACATTAATTATAAATGCCAGTTTGTTCACCTGCTTTAAACACACTTTTTCCTAAAAACACCTATATCTCTAGCGCACTTTGATTTCTGTGAGTATGACGTGCTGAATTAGCTACAGTTTCTGTGATTGTGTGGCTTAGTTTACTGTGATTGTGTAGTTCTCTGTTATTGTGTTGTGGTGATTTTCATACCGTGCTGCTTCTTTCTTTTCTTCCATCTCGGCCTCCTGTTGCTGTTTCTTGATCTGCATCTCTTTCTCCCGCCGAAGCCTTTTTTCCATCAGAGCTGCTTTCTTCTGTGCAATATCCTCCTCTGCCTTCAGGTCATCCTGAGTCACAGCAACACAAACAAACAATCATTCAGTCTGACACAGAACCTCATGTGCAGCTGGGTGTACGAGACAATGTCTCTCCCAGAACATTGTGTTGTGCTTCATAGTAAATGACAGAAAACTCAAACACAAATTTTCAAAATACAAAGATTCTATCTCAAATGAGCGCTTACTTGAAACTACAAAGACATGCTGAAGTCCTTGGACAGAGCGCCATACACTGTCACCATTCGTGTCAAATACAAAGAATTAAAGTGTTTTGTTAGTTTGAAATAAACCCCTGGTCTTGTATGTTTTACAGAAATATTGTCAAGCATGGCAGTAAAATCTGCTAATTATTGTAAATACCTCAAATAAGTTCATTCTTTTTTTTATTATTTCATTGTTTAAATGTGTCAGTTATTTAGGGCAGGGTTTTTCAATCTTTTAGATGCCACGGACCCCTAAATAAACCCCGCTTTATTTGACCGTCTAACTCTAGCTCTTTCTATTCTAATTTTAATTCTACTTTATCTATTTATCTTTTATTTATTTAATAAATAAATACATAAATAATAATATATATATATAACTATTATATATATAATTATTTTTTTTTTTCCATCTATTGTTTTTCTTTGTGGTGTTGTTTATGTATACTATTATATTAGAACATATAGTATAACTTGCTACGTGTACTGCGTTGGCTACCGGACTTGTCATTTGCCCTTATATAGTGTTGCTCTTGTTGTTAGGTTTGCAACTGCTTTTATTGTCCTCATTGTACGTCGCTTTGGATAAAGCGTCCTGCTACTGCCCTAATGTAAATGTAAATATAATCATTCTCTGTGAGGACCCCCCATCCTAAATGTTAAAATTCAGTAAAAAGGCAATATACTATATTTAAAAGGCAATATATTTTTATGTATAAAGGCCCAATTCATACTGTGAAATTAATATTATAATTTAAAATATTATTCGAAAAATATTTAGTTTCCTATTAGATTACATTATTTACTCTTTTCTACTGTACAGTTAGCTGTATTTTAAAATTATTTTGTATTATTTATTTTACATTGTTTTTTTGTTTTTAAATAATTATACAATTATTTAGCTTAATTATTTTTTACTTTTTTACTCGGATTTTCTCTAAACTGGGGACCCCATTTTGAAAACCCCTGATTTAGACAACTTTTCTTTATATGAGAGTGTTTTCTGCTCTCTAAATCTTCATACTTCCTATGTTAACATCTAAGTCTCACCCTATAGAAGAAGCCACAGCACATTTTCTGGTCTGGTCCAGTCTCTGTTTCTCTGCTGCTCTCCAGATCATGTCCATCCAGAGGCTTCAGAACAGAGAGAGGAACCTCAATCAGATCCTTCTTCTCATGTGATTCTTCTTCATTTGCGTGTCCACTGGCCGTTACCGCTGAATGGTTCATTGTTGGCTGAGACAGAACTTCGGATGTTGGCGCATTCATCATTGCGTCCTGTTTTTCTTCTCCCTGCTTTTCATTCACCTGAGCAGATGGTGAATCTGCAGCTGCTTTTAGTGCATCTTTGGGCTCTTGCTTACATGGCTTTTCTCTAGCTGTGTGGTCCTCACTCGAAGATCCCTCGTCATTTCCCAAATAGGCAAATGAGCTAGAATGCGTCTGACTTGGCAAAAAGCGTCTAAGTCGAGGCAGGCTGTCTACTGACTGTGGCGTGTTAAGCATCCGGCTAAAGGGGGTAACCGTCAGGTCGTTGGGCCTTGGCGTTCGTGGCGTCCTTGCGTGGAAAGACGCAGACTTCCTTTTGATCGTAGAGGGCGAACGGTGTGTTGTGCGTGGCGAACCGGTGGACGACAAAATGGGGGAGAGCGACCCCACCGAACCTCGGCCAACTACGCTGCTGCTGCGCAGTTCACGCAACTGTTTGCGTGGCGACGGATCCGGTGGCGAAATCACCCAACTTTGGTGTTCGCGCATCTGCATGATGTGTTCCTGCTGCTGTGCCAAGCGCTGCATCTCTGACTGAAGGATGCTCAGAGACGTGTTCAGGTGCTCGATGGATCGCGTATACTCCCCCAGATTCACCTCCACGGCTGCTTCCTCCAGAGGTGATTTCGGCGGTGCGCCATCAGGTCGACATCTCTCAAGTCTAGAATCGGAGTCATTCGAATTCAAAGGTGTTTTTGGGGGTTGTGGGTCACTGGTTTGTTTTTCCCGACCATCTGGCCCTTCACTGTCACCCCCTAGTGGCGACACGACTCCTTTACGCCTGACTACATTGAGGAAGGCAGTCCTGCCCATGCGCTGCCTGTGACGCGTAAAAGCCGCTTCGACTTTCTTTTTCTGCGCCTCAATGGCTCTGCGTTTCTCTTCCAGCTTCATCTTCAACTGCACCATCTCCGACGCCAACAGGTGTGAGGGATCACGAGGGGAAGTGATGCGAGAGGGGCTATGTGTGTTAGGAGTAATCGAACGAACTGTCCCGGTCGCTCCTGGGGTTGTGACGTTCAGGTCACCGCTCTCAGGCGTGTTGCCACCACTCCCGCTGCTGCGACCATCGCCGTGGTTTAGTTTACGAAACTTCTGTTCGGCAAAGCTGGTCATGCGAACAGCAGAACCCAATGAGGAGGCCATGCTGGTGGCCAGGGAGTGCATTCCCAAAAGGCTTGGGTACGGGCTGCCGGATGTCTCCGGAAGTGGACAGGAACGAGCTTCGTAGTCCTGGTCCATGTCTGAATAGTCCTTCAGGGATGAATCCTCATCCTGTCCATCCTGGATATCCTCGGTACGGACATGGATTCCGGTGTCCATGTCAGTAGAGGTGGAATTTAGGTCCACGTCATCTACTGCTCTGGCCTTGGAAAGAGAGTCCTCTGGATTGTTTGTATCAGATGCGGAGTTGTGGGTAGATGGGTTGTGGAGGAAAAAGGTGCTGTCCCCAGATGGGGGCTGCAAGCTGCTGTGGGGTCGCTCAGAGTCATGGATGATCTTCAGGGCTTCTTCTATACTGGGGGTGTTGGTCTGAGGGTCAAAAGTAGGGCTTGAGTTGTCTGCCGATACACCATTTGAGTACCTGAAACATAGAATATTCCTTCAGTTTTAGTGAACTCTCAACATTTGGATAACTATTACTTCAAAATAAAACAGCTTGCCACTGAATACAATACTTAATACTTTCTTCTATATTTCTACCGCCTAAAGAAAAGAAGATATAAAGCAGCCTGTCTCAGAAGCTAATCTACAGTGAAAATCAGAGCCATGGTTTACGGTATATTTATATTGAAGCAGATTGAGTGAAAAAGCATAGGCATTTTTAATGCATTTCTACAGAAGCCAAGCTTCATGCTCGTGTGGTGGATTGTGGGATTGATAGCAGACTGGATAAAGTGTTAAAAGCATTCAAAAGTTGAGAAATTCTCAACTTTATGCAAACAGCAGCAAATGTCTGCAAGGTTGAGGTAATGGCGTTTGTCTTAAACATTTCTATGCAGACTGTGCTGGAGTTTCAATTGGATTTACTGCATAAGTGACATTGTTTACACATTGGACGCATTGCAAATTTTACATGTATGCAAAATACTGCAGATTGGCTTTTCAGTGGGTACTGAATTGAGTCGGTATTTGATAATACTGCAGAAAGACTGGTATCATCACCTTTTTATAATTTCAGTACCGACTTAACAAAGGTCTTGTACTAGTATGGACTGTGTATGTTGTTTTTATTGTGCTTTTGTCATTTTGACACTGTCCTTCTCCATTCAGCTCCATTCAGTCAAACTTCTTTTGTGTTTCAAAAAACACAAGGGTTTAAAACAACATGAAAAGTGGCTAAATAATGATTTAAATTTTTGGTGGAACTGTAGGTTTAAATGTGACAAAAAGGCAGAAAAGATTTACCCAGCGTAGTTTCCCAGATGATGTCTGCTGATCTGTCTGTTGGATTCCTCATCATTCTCCTCACGTATTTTGCTATGGGCGTTCCCATTAACAGGCTGGAACGAGAGGTTCCTTCGCATGCCTCGTGCCGCGTGGTGAACTTTATAACCCAATCCTTCAGTGCTTGCTGATCGGCTCAGTCCACGTCCTGAAGTCGAACTCATGCTGTCATCAAGTGGAATCTCAAATGATATCCCATGAGCTGAAGACCTGAGGTGAAGACAAACAGTTACTCATCTGCAGCATGTAAAGACAGAGTAAGAGAGTCAAAGGGATAGAGAGTTTGTAGAGGGCACAAACCGTTTCTCTTTAGGCCATGTCCCCACACATCCGTCCACATACGACAAGGAGGACGACCGCCTGATAACTGCTGTGAGAGAAAGAAATACCCATTTAATTACATAAAACAGCAAGTTTATTGTTTATTCAGTGCACTCAAATTATTCTTATTCACTTATTCAGTGCTATAAATTGCATCAGTGTGTGTCCTAAAGCCATGTTTTTCCTGTTGAGCTACAGGAGACACAAAACTAATGAGAGGTTACTCTGGTAAGTTTTACAAAAGTGTGACTTAATTTTTTGAAGTCTTACCCGAGTTGTCATTTTTAGGTTGTGACCTAAAAGATGAAATTGTTTGGAATATAAATTCAGCATAAACTCATGATAAATGATTTAAATTCTTTGTAAACCTCAAACTTGCATTGTATTAAAGACAAACCTAGACTGATCCGGACTGCCTGACCTGTGGATCAGGTTTTGTTTGGTTATGGGAGCCATTTTATTGGACTGGGATGGGTCAGATACTACAAAAGAAGAGGTAAACAAAACTGGTGTTAATAAAATAATATATAACACCAAATATAATGACACCAGATGAGACAGATCTTACCTTTGGTATTGAGTGTGCGGGGCTGAACAAAAGATGGTTTCACAACTTCACACCACCAGAATAGCTCTGCCATAAACACAAGGTAGTTACTCTGAAAACACACAAACAAACTAAAATTAATGAGAAGAAAATGATAGAAAACTTTTAAACAATCTATCTTTAATCTTTAAAGACATTGAACAAAGGGCCTGCCATGTCTGTGATGTGTCTTGCAATGTTCCTCTATAACCACAAGATGTCAATGTTCTCCTATAGATTGTAATATCCTGGCTCTGCACCCATTTACCTAAATCCATTACTTCAGAGTTATGTTCCCTCTAGAAGCTTGCGTTCTGCAAGTGAATGGTGTATTATTGTTCATCTCAAAGAGGCACAAAATAACTTTCACAGACTTTTTCATTAACTGTTCCCTCCTGGTGGAATGACCTGCCCAAATCAATCCGAGCAGCTGAGTCCTTAACCATCTTCAAGAAATGACTAAAAACACATCTGTTCCACCTTTATTTGACCCTCTAACTCTAACACTTTCTATTCTATTTTAATTCAACTTTTATCTACTTTTTTTTTAAAAAACAACAGAAAAAAAGAAGCACTAGCTTTCTATTTTTTCTATTTTATCTACTTGTTTTTCTTTGTGTGTGTGTGTGTGTGTGTATAATATATATATATATATATACACCTTGCTACGTGTACTGTGTTAGGCTAACCGAGACTTGTCATTTGTACTTGTTATATTGTTGCTCTTTTGTTCGTTTTGACTGCTTTTATTGTCCTCATTTGTAAGTCGCTTTGGATAAAAAGCGTCTGCAAAATGACAAAATAAATAAATAAATAATAGACTCTTACTAACTTCAAAAAGCAAGATAACGCCTACTGTACATATATACTGTGCAGTATATACAGTGTACTGCCTACTACTTTTAAAAATGTGCGGCGCTCACTTTTAAAAATGATGAAACAGGGTGAATTATTACTTTAGGTATTCTTTGCATACAGAAATGTTCCATACTACACTCATTATACATACTATATACTGCATGAGGAATATTAAGGTTTCTCATGTGATCTGAACATGGTGGCAGTGAAGCCTAGATTCTGATCACCCAATAGGTATCTTAACATTCTGATGTGACAGAACACACAAACACAAGTTTAAGCTATTTAAATAGCGGAATCACTGCAAAATAATTGACTGTCCTTAGTGTATAACATAATATAGAGCATTTATTGAAAGCAACAGTGCAGCAACCATAAAAAGATTCTCTTTCAGTGCTTCAAAGGGTGTTCTAACCCAACAAGAGCAACAAAGCAACCGGGCGGGCTGACACGAACAGAACAGACCCAGCACTCTCTGCTGATTTATTCAGTCCTGACACCTTTATTTCACCATAGTTAGTGGCTGTGTTAGCCTCATGAAAAAAGGCTTCATTTAGTGAAAAACACACCACTTAAGCCCTAAATGACCAAAGAAATCAAATGTACCTTTGTTTTACTCGAGTACATGTGATTGGCTGAAGCAGCCGACATGTATTTTAACCTGGTTTACATAATCGACCACAAACTCATCTGACATACCGGAAATCCACGACTGCCAGTTTGGAAAATGTAACACATTTTCTTTAAAAATATGCTATGATGGTGGCACACATGAACACAAACACACATGGACTGTGATTTTCTAGACAAACCGCTTAAAGGTTTTGAGTGTCATTTGCACTTATATATTGTTGTTTGTCATTACTACTACTTTTAAAAAATGGGCGGCGCTCACTTTTAAAAATTATGAAACGGTGAATTATTACTTTAGGTATTCTTTGCATACAGAAAAATGTAATAATAATTTATTAATAATTTCAACACTGTTCCAGTGTAATAATTAAATTTAATTAATTATTTCGCTTAAAGTTATTGCATTTATATATGGTTGCTCCTTGTGTAGTGTGAACCTCTTTATTGTCTCATTTGTAAGTCGCTTGGGATAAAAGCGTCTGCAAAATGACTAAATATAAAGGGGGTCATATATGTTGCTAAACGAACATTATTTTGGGTTTGGTGTATGAAATGTGTATTGTGTTTATGCGGTTTAAGGTTAAAAAAAAAATTTTTCTACATACTGTACATTGTTTCTCCTCTAGGCCCCGTCTTTCTGAAACGAGTCGATTTTCACAAAGCTGAGCGAGCTATCCAGTGTGTTAGTGATTGACGAATACCTCAGCTGCTGTGAGGAAATGTTACGCCCCTCACCCCATACGTGATTGCAGTGGGTCCGGCACGACGAGACAAACCAATAAAACCATTATAAACGAGCATTTGTGCATCCAGTGGGCCATAAGTACTCATGTATAATGACTATACTGTTCTTTTACGCGTTGCGTTTGAGTATCGCGCTGCATAAACAATCGGCATTTGTGCTCGGAGAAATGACAAACAACAAGCCCTAAGTTACTCTACACTGCCCAAAAAACTCGTTTTTGAATCGTCAGTGGCAAATTCTTTTAAATAAAAAAAGTACTTACAGCCTGTGAGTCGAACAGCCGGCATTGTAGTCTACCAGGATCAGGAAACAGTCCTCCATAAAATGTGGTGCACACATCCGAATATTTGGGTTGAACAGTTCTGGAAAAGTGTTGTAAATACAACTTAACAACTGATGTCCATTTTTGGAAGGCCAAACAAAGTAGTTCACTTTCACAACGAAACACAGCATCACACACCGCGGCATTGAATGAGTGGAGGCCGGAGGCCTAGAGTGAGTGGAGGCTGGCTTGAGTGAGCAGAGGCGGGTGGGATTGAGAACGGTGCGGCCGGCGGATTCAACGAAGGAGCAACAACATGTGACGACCCCGGGCTGGACTACGCTTCGTCCACGGTTGAAAGCCGATCCGGCGATCCACAGCGAGAAGATGTTGTATTTCCTCAGCGACCAGCACGGATCAGCCTCAGGCATGACAAAGCAGATATCGTCCACTTTTGGAAGACCAAACAAAATAGTTTAGCTTTCACAAGAAAACACACAGCGTCTCGCGGACTGACGGCGGCAGGGCAAACAACACTACTACAGCAAGAATTAAAGTTACGCCTTCTTTCTTTGT
Organism: Sinocyclocheilus anophthalmus; assembly: GCA_018155175.1. Taxonomy (NCBI): domain Eukaryota; kingdom Metazoa; phylum Chordata; class Actinopteri; order Cypriniformes; family Cyprinidae; genus Sinocyclocheilus; species Sinocyclocheilus anophthalmus. Next base: position 444,868 of record JADLZN010006718.1, on the reverse strand, counting down.
GTGAACATTTGGGCGTGTTATGCAAATCTTACCACATCGGGACGTAGATATGTGGGGGAGTGTTAGAACGAGCTGTTTAAGGTAGGCGTGGTTAACTCTTAACTTTTATAAAGAATATTTCTGTGGATTTGAGACTTTAGTCTTTGCAACTTACAGATCTTCTTTATGCACCAAGAGCTTGTAACACTCCAAAGAGAAATGGAAAATTGAAATCGTATCATATAACCCCTTTAACTGTCTGAGTCGATCCACTTGGCAGAGCTCTCTCATACACACAAACGATGACCCAAACCGTCAGATTTAAAACACGCACTGGTCAGCTTTCCCTTCCTGCATCAGCCCTGATGAAATTCCCTGTAATACTCCAGTGATCATCACTCATCTTGGCCTCAAACTAAAAAAGGATATTCAGTGGAAAATCCCCACAGAAAGCGCTGAGAATCTGTATCCTAGAAACCATGTAAAGTCTGCATTGCAACACTGAACCAAATAGGAAACACGCATCTTATTCATTGTGTTGAAACATCTGAGAAAACTTCAGATCCTAAATCATACCAGGAAAAACAAAAACAAAATGTGTACAAAAAAATAATAAGCACATCAAATTAATTTCTGGAAAAAATTAGAGCAGATTTTCTGAAGACAATCAGAGCAGTGATTGTCATGCAACCATCCTCATCAAAACATGTCAAGATGATCTATCAAAATAAAATCCATCAATAAATCTTTTAGTAAAATGGCATCAGTAAAGACATTTACATTTGTTTATTTACAAAAAAATCACTTTTCTTCTCTGCATTTCTCCTTCTTCTTGCTTCCTAATCTAGTTGGCAAATAAACCTGGCATTGTATATCACAAATATTGTTGGCTCCTCATCAAATTGCTTTTGTCCCTCTTTTGTATGTCGTTTTGGATAAAAGTGTCTATTAAATGCATAAATATAAATGTAGTAAAGAGAAGTAAACTGTACTGACGTCAGGTTTACCTTGATGGTGCTGGAGGCATACAGCATGTCCTCCAGGGTGAAGTGACAGCAGTTGTTGAGGTTTTCTCTGCAGAACTCCTGGACCAGCTGGAGATTGTACAGACTGTCAGCCAATGACATCGTTTCTTTGACACAGATATCTGGATGAGGAGGGAACAAACCACATAACAGCCAATGACGTTATGAGTAGATCTGATGGGGCGGAGACAACTCAAGTAGAAGCCAATGGAGTTTCATAAAGTCTGTGAGGGCGGGACCAGGATGTGTGATGTAATGAGCAGAATCCTCAGAATCACGGGGTGGAGGATGTGTTTATGTTTGAATAACTGCCCCTCTGTTCTCGCTCAAACTTCCATTCACGCACTCCTACTCGCTCTGTCTGTTCCTTTCGCTCATTTCTTCCCCCACCCTCATATACCCTTATTCTTATGAAGAAATAATGACATATAGCAAGGATGCAGTAAATTGATCAAATGTGACAAAGTAATTTGTAATGTCAAGTGGCTTTAGAAGCACAAATAATTAGTCTTTCAAACCAACTTAAAAGTCAAAGAAGCCCTGCCATTATAACACTAGGTCAAGTTTAACGTGAGGCAGAGACTTTATTTCCTTTAGATGACTCTACATATCTGAATGTTATTAAGTTTGTGACACTTCAGATAGAGATTAGTGGATAATGTAGTTTTCCTGATGCTGTTTGTGTGTGTATGCCTGTTATCTATGGGGCCAGATTAGGGGCAGAGTATTTTGATGAGGGTTTATCTGTATATGACTCTGTTGGAGGGTTGTGCTACAGTATCTCAACTACACCTCTCAATTAAACAAAAGTAAGACAGTATACAAAGTAATACATATTTTCAGACTAAAGTATATTGCAATTTTGTAGGTCACTTCCCCAGACAATGTTTAAGTCTCGTCTAAAACTACAGAATTACACTTTATTAGATTTAGTACAAGATTAGAAAATCAACTAACTAGTCCCGTCCGAATAGGGCTTATGACACAACAAGCCTTAGGATCATGCGGGTTGGATTGAGACAAATTTTTGTCCAACTCATGGCGTTTCCCAATCCTGCCATTCTCCGTAATTTATTTCTCCCCTCAGTAAATAAAATAAAATTGTGCAATTTAATATAAAATAATCTATTTTAAAACCTCTATCTAATTAATAGATAGAAAATGCAAAATAACATTTAATGCCACTTAAACTTATGTCTGTTTCTCATCCAAAGCTATTTATTGTATGGATTCAGAAGGCCTGGAATTCAGAGAATGAATCATGTGGACTACATTTTTGTCCTTTTTGAAAACTGACAGCCCCTGGTCACTGTATGCTTTTATTGTATGTAAAAAATATTCTTCAAAATATCTTCTTTAGTGATCCTCGGGAAAAAGAAAGTCATATGTTTAACATAAGGGTGGATAAATAATGACAACATTTTCAATTTGGGGTAGATTGTCCCTTTAAATTAGAGTGAAAGTCTACAATAAAACCAACCGCTCATGGGCCAAGAACCACTCAGTGTGCCAAGGCCCTTTCCTTACATGTCATCATTGTATATTGAGGTCTAATGTCACTCTCTAAATCTAAATCTATTGCAGCTCTCTAAATTCAAAATATAGTGTGAGAAGGTTAAACATTTGGTAGAAGAAACAGATCCATATTTCTCAGTGTTTCTTGCAGTACCTTCGAGTGATACAGCATTAGGACAGTAGAAGTGCAGCAGTGCAGCCAGTGCGCAGCCGTCCGTGTTGTCCTTCAGAAGATTGTCCACCAGGGGGAGACAAAGAGCCGGACGTGCTTTAGAGTCCTGTCTCCTGTACCGCCCCTGTGGATTACACACACAGAACAGTTAGACACAATTGTAGAGAACAAAATGACTTAAGCATGTAGTGATAGGGCTGATGTAACTGCATAAAAGGATACAGGGAACGTGAGATCTTATTTGATCTGTATAAGCAAACTTAACATCTCTAGTGTCTCTCAAATGTCATCTCTAGCTTACAAAATCTTGACTTCCTGATATTTGTGTTTGGATTTTATGGGGCGTGTTCAAGTTTGCTGTGGTTTAGGCGGGGCAAAGTTACAAAGGCAAGTTCACAATAAAACTGGCCTGTGGGCTTGTTACGGAAACATTCCTCAACACAGTACATTCACTGTGACTGTTAATAAGAACAAGCTGCAAAACAACACCCAGCATCTCATGAAGAGCAGAAGACTTGTAGTGTGAGTACTGCTGAATATTTCACTGATTTCTCATGATATAGAATGATATACAGTACAAATTGCTAAGCCTGTAGCTATGCTTCCAAAACAACTTCCTATTTATATTCTGTCATTTCTTCCAATTATACTTCCAGAAATATAATTTAATTATTTGTAAATGCGTTATTAAAGCTTTATCTGTGGACTGACTTTGGTAGATTGTCCCAAACATCTGCAGGGCAATTTATGATTCAGCAGTACAATTTAGTAGAATTATTTTAAGGTGTAGGTTTAGGGTTGGGGCAGGTGTAAACTTTACTAAAACACAATCTAATAAGTAGCCAATTTAATTTATTTGTACTTTCCGGGCACAGTTGTATCCCTTCTAGCCACAACCATCCCTACTATTATACCAATAACTGGTGTAATAGCAGTAATATTGCTTCCATCTTGTGAAAACAACAGCGAGCATTCAGACACAATAAAGCACAATATGCCTTTTTCTGGTCTTGTTTTGAAAAAAATAATATAAATGCTTCTTGCTTGCTGATTGGCTGCAGTTGGTTTGAACGTCAAATTTTGTAAAGAATTCAGAATTCACTCATAAATATATTTATTAAATTACTTTTTTTGCTCCTTGGGAAACTAATGATGATGATATTTCAAGTTAAGTTAAATCGAATATATCACAAATATAATGTGGTATTCAATTACATGTTTTTATATACAGTATGTGTTAATGTGGGCTGTTATATGGGCTAAATACATGCTTTTTAAATATAAGTAAAATATATAATATATACCACCATTCAAAAGGTGGTCAGTAATATTTTTTAATGGCTTTGAAAGAAATCTCTTCTGCTCAACAAGGCTGAATTTATTTGATCAAAAAATACAGTAAAAACAGTAAATCTACCATTTGAAAGAAAACCTTTATTTTAATATATTTTAACATGTAATTTATTCCTGTATGCAAAGCTGAATTTTCAGTTTCAGTGTCACATGATTCTTCAGAAAACGCATACGATGCTGTGCAAGAAACATTTCTTATTATTATTATAGCTGTTATATATAGCTGAAATTGGTTATGCTCCTTAATAATTATGTCAGGTGTTTCCATTTTTTTTAATGAACAGTAGGACTGAAATATAAATATAAAATGGAAAATAGAAATGTGAATTATTTGAAATTATTTAAAATAGAAATCTTTATTAGCATTATTAATGTCTGCTGTCATTTAAAAATTTTACTGCCATTGTCATTTTTGTATTGCACATGTACATTGCACGACAGGGAAAATATCAACCTTGCAAAGCACACCACAAGGAAATTCAAACAAAATAAAATAAAATAAAAATACGCTTTTGAAACATTTAAATTGAATGGACTCATGACTATAACAAAGATGTAAATCAGGCCAGCACTAAAATAGATTGCAACTATGAGGAGCATATGTTTCCCATCTTTCTAACAGAGAATTCAATATATTCTTAAAAATAAGGTATTTTCTAAAACTATTATACATACTAAGTGCGGGTGCGGGCGGATAGACATTCGTGGGGTGTGCGGGATGCGGTGACAATTAAAATGATTTGCGGCTGCAAGAGTTGCAACTATGGCATCTGAGAAGGCCTTTCTTTGTGTTCTTTTTGAAGAATTTCGGAGCCTGATGAAATCGGTATAAAAACGTGTTTAATACTGCAAAATACGCTAGATGTTACAGTCCTTGCCCTCCAGAATAAAAGAGAAAATCCCAATCAAATTAAGGGATTTGTGGAAACTGTGGTTCCTAATTATTATTGTGATCCAACATTTGCCTCGCATTTCAAGATGAAAAGACAAACATTTCAGGTGAAGGATAATCCACTTATTACCTCCGAGACTGTGTTATGATCTAAATGACCTTATTATTTTTATTGTGAATATTAGGCTAATCATTATTGCTGATCACTGTTGTTGAGCTATGATATTGTAATATTTACCATTATATAATCAGAGCAGTATAGAAAAATTTATGAAAGTGTCACTCCATAATACAGTAGCAAAATATATAAATATGTATAGTTTTTTTATGTTACATTAATCAGTGTCTATAGCACACCTTCCTTTGGAAAGGATATGGACCAGAAGACATTACTAAATTATATTTAGACAGACTTAAAGAAGTTACAGATCTATACTTGTGCCCTTATTATTTCAGTTACTTTGCCTTTAATGTAAATAAACATGTGCAAAAAATATTCTTGCTCTTGTGAATTTATTTGGATGCTAATTACATTGTGCAAGCTGTCTCTTTAATACCGCGTGGTTTACATACAGCTGCTGCTGATTGGCTGACATGTTTGACACACCCACCAAATAAGAGAAAACGTATCTCAAACCCCGTTGCACCGTTTCCAGGAAACATGTCGTTCAAAACGGAAACCGTAGCAAAACAGTACACACAGGTTTGAGCTTGAACTTGCCCCAGATGTTTCCACATGTATTCTAACAACATCATCAGACATAAAACGGTATCAAAACATCATGTGTAACATCATTGAATAAAATGTCGACCAATAATGACTGGTAATAATGGACTGTCAGCTTTGGGGTGTGACGACTTATCTACGTTTTGATTATCATTTCTGAATCCAATTCGTCTTTTTCAGCTTTTTGTTCAAATGTGGGTGATTTCTTTAGTTTGTGATTTATGAAACTTATCCACATTCAAGTGTTTTAAAAAAGAATGCATGAAGCTAGAATTAAATGTTTTTGTTTACAAGCAGATACCCGGTTCTTTTGGTTTTTTGTATGTTCAGATATTCATGTAACAGAATATATTCAAATTAATACCTAAATAGGGACAGTAATATACTTAAAGTATGATTTAAGTTCACTTAAAGAAAACGTAACAGTATACTTGCAGTATAAAACTACTAAACTAGTAGTTTACTGAGATTATACTTCAAAGTGTACTAAAAATACTACTACAAGTATTTAATTAGTAAACTATCAGTATACCTATAAGTTCACTTTTAGTATAGTTGCAGTACAAACTAAAAAATTTGATGTAAACTAGTTGTGTACTTAGTTTACTACTGTTATACTTAAAGTATACTTAAAAGTATACTTTTATATACTAGAAAGTGGGCCAATTTAGTCCAAAGGAGTATTGAAATAGTACAATTACAAGTATACTACTAGTACACTGATATTTGTAAACTTACTACATAAAGTATACTTAAAAATATACTTGAACTTTACTTAAGTATACTTACTAAAATAAACTTGAAGTATGCTACTTTTTGGTAAGGGTAAGCAAGGTATCTCTGGCCAAAACTAGCTAACGTTAAAGTTAGTGAGCCCATGCTAAAGTACAAACCTAAATAGCAGACTGTTCTCACGTTATATACAGTGTAGGTCAAAAACACATAAACGAAGGTCTACATTTCAGTGCCTCTCAATATTAAGTAGTAGTATATATTTATTTAATGCCATGTCAGCATCTTAGGCTATTTTCATGGCAAAAACAATTTAAAAAATACAAGTATAACAAATACAATAAAAACCAGCAAACAAACAAACACAGGTTATATTAGAAAAGATTTTTTACATTAACATATGATAAAAATTCTACAACTTTTTTTTCTGGCAAAATTATACTAAATAACTGAGTTCACTTCATAAAATAGTTTTCTACATACATTAAAAGCTGGACAGTTCAATAAAATATGTTTGACAGAAAGGGGAACCTTGCAAAACATGCATTGAGTAGGGTTTTCACCTTGCATGAGTCTTGTATGACCTATGCGACATTGGTAAATACCACTTAATCAAATCTAGTTTTAAAAGAGATTAAAAATCTGTTTGAAATTTCCGGTAATTTATTATTTGTACATGTATCCCACTCTTCTCGCCACTTATTTAATATGTAACGATTAATAATAGGTCTGATCTCTAAGGGAGGAATTTGACATTTGTTTACATGTAACGATTAATAATAGGTCTGATCTCTAAGGGAGGAATTTGACATTTGTTTACTTCCTGATTAAAATCCTCTTTTGCAGCTGCATCAGCTCGCTCATGTCCTGAAAGCACAACATGGCCTGGAACCCAGCAAAAAATAATACTATAGAATTGATTCTGTAGATGGTCCACTTTGGTTAAAATACAATCTATCAAAGGATGATCAGTTTTTAAAGAGTCCAATTCTTGAAGGCATGATTTAGAGTCCGTAAAAATTATAGAATCCTTTTGTTGTGCATTTTCAATATATTCCAAAGCTAATAGCAAAGCACGTGCTTCAGCTGTGAAAATTGAACACTCTTTTGGAATACGGATTCCATAATGTTGCTGTCCAGTCACCATTGCTGCAGTTTCACCATTTTCCACCTTCGAACCATCTGTAAATATAGGTGAATGTAAAGGAAATTGACTTCTTATGTCCAAATACTGCTGTCTGCATACATTAGGATGAGTCATACTTTCTTCTGCCTGACTTACCATATTAAACTGGTTGAATGTAAATTAATTTAATCGTACCCTGCAATACATGAACAGTGTTGATCCTGCATGTTGTCATCCACAATCGTGACGACCGTATATGAGGCTTCTCCCGCTTGCATTGTGGTCTGTAAACCCTCGCTTCCAAATTAATCGAGTTAACCACAAAATTTTATTTTAAAATCTTTTATATATCCCCTCCATGGAATATTTAATCCACACTTGAATGGTGGCCCTTCTGTGTCCAAAACTGTGCAAAAACATCGTGGGACAAGGTTTTCACACTGACAGCTGTCATTGTAAGACAGTGATAAACTCTGTTTGTTTGTCCGAGTGAGCAACAATAACTAAGGGGGGCGGGGCTTACCGATAGGTCAATTGTGTTATAACAGAGCTTTATGAGATTGCGATAAACTGAGATGTCAGCTTTTTAGGGATAATAGCAGTTAAAAAGGAGGGTTCAAGAGCTTTCAGGAAGGATAAGAACAAATGAAAAAACCTCTCAGTTATAAATTCCCCCTATGTATATATTCTAAACAGGACTTTTTAAAGGGTCATATGATGCTCTTTTTAAAGATCATTATTTTGAGTATTTGGTGTAACAGAATATGTTGACATGCTTTAATGTTAAAAAACACATTATTTTTCAAATACTATACATTTTATTGTAGGTCCTCTATGCCCCGCCTCCCTCAAACGCTTCGTTTTCTACAAAGTCCTCCTTCCGACAAGTGCAGTCTGCTCTGATTGGCCAGCTGACCCAGTGCATTTTGATTGGCCGAACACCGCAAGCACTGCGTGACAGTCACAGTGATGAGGCTGGTATGTGTTTGCAGTACACAAGCCACGGTTTAGACAGCTGACTCCACTGTGATGTGACCCTCTCTCTCTCTCTCTCTCGCTCTCTCTCTGAGTGATGGTGAGAATGAGCGTGGTGAGTGCGTTGGAGAGGCGTCGGGTAGTGTGAGTGAGTTTTTCAAAATTTTTCTCTTTTCTTTAGTTTTTTGGTGTGGTTGTTGATCTTTAGCGTAGGCTATTGTGGGTGTTTGTAGAAGGCGGCTGCAGCATGGTTGCGGGCGATCAGCTCAGTTTGTTTAAGCTCACGCGCCGGCACGCTATTAAGCTGTCTCCGCCGGCCGGTTGTTCGGTAGAGGATTGCAGTTTAGCGGTCGGAGAAGAGGTCAGTTTTGGAAGTATCAAATCCGCCTCGCGGATGAACAGCGCTGTTGTGATATTTTTGGATAACATAGACAAAGCGAATCAGTTAATTGAGAATGGAGTTGTAATTCAAGGTACTTTCATACCTGTTCTTTCTTTAGTGAATCCTGCTAAAAAAGATCATCATCTCTAATGTTCCTCCTTTTCTCAAAAATGAAGTTTTGGCTAAAGAGTTACAGAGATATGGTCAGCTAGTATCTCCGATTAAATTGATCCCCATGAGTTGTAAATCCCCTAATTTAAAACATGTTGTCTTTTAGGAGGCGGGTACTCATGGTGCTTAAAACCAATGATGAGGAACTGAACTTGGTGTTTAAGATTGATGATTATGATTATACAGTACATGCAACATCAGAGATGATGAAGTGCTTCGGGTGCGTAACTGTAGGCCATCTGATCCGGTCGTGCCCGGAGAGGTTAACGTTAGGTGAAACAGCCGCTAATGTGGAGGAACAGCCGAGTACAAGCGGAGTTGCCGCTTCAGTTACAACAAAGCGAAATACACAAACTGCAAGAGAGGAAAGCGACGATAGTAATCCCGAGAAGGAAGTTATGGAGGAATTAACAAGCAAGCAAAGAGAGTTGGAAGTTCAACGAGACCCAAAGGTCGGCACTAAGACTGTTCATATCGTTACTAGAATAGCTGAATCAGCGCTGCTTGATGAGGAGAATGTTGTGTGTGATAGCGATCTGGTTAAACAGTCTCTCAAAAGAAAAGAGCTCGATAACACGATGAACGCAGATCAGGCTAGCAAAGTTGGCTTCAGTGAACGGCTCGCAGTCTGAAGAGAGCTCGATGGACATGCAGGAGAGTGTAGGTGAGATTAGTTCTGACACACAGGTGGAAGCGGAGAGTGTTTACTCTTTCACTAGACTCCGTTCATTCTTACAGGACACTAAAGGCATGAGGTCAGTTAGAGTTGATGACTTTTTCCCTGATTTAAAGATGTTTCTCAATTCAGTTAAGCTGTTTATGAAAAATACTGATCGGTCTGATCAGTTTACTTTCAGCGATCAAGAAACGTATCGTCTTAAGAAATTGATGCTCAAAGTTAGATCGCAAATAGCCAATGATGGTTAATTTTCTTTTGTTCTTCTCTCTCTTCTGTGTTAATTTCTCTGGCTTGTTTAAATGGCAACCCCAATGCATTTCTTCATCTAATATGTGTGAAGTAAAGCTAGGATCTTTAAACATCAATGGTGCCAGGGAGGATGTGAAGAGAGCTGCTCTTTTTAATCTACTTAAAGTGAGAAAACTTAATGTTGTATTCCTGCAGGAAACACATAGTACAGTAGAGAATGAAGCCTTTTATGGGGGTCTTTTATGGCACAGCGTTTCGTTTCAGCGGGGATTGTTACTTTGAAACATGTTTTTGATCCGACTGGGCCAAACTTGTTTAACGCTGAAAAACTGGCCTCTCATTTAGGAGTCCGATCTATCAGGATTGTAAATCATTTGCTCAACAATTGGAAAGGAAACTCGCACCGACTGAACTCTCTTTATGTAATGAATATTGTCAACCTAACAGTAAGGATATCTTCCCTTCATTAATTCTTGCTCCAGATTTTAAAAACTGCACTGGTCCATTGCTAGATTTAAATGGAACTCTCAATAACAATGTGGTCACAATGACAGGTAAATCCATGTATAAGTCTTTTGTCAAGATTATAAATAAAGACAAACTGAATGGTCGAGCTGATACTCCCTGGAGAGCTCATTTTGGGCTTGACAATGAAGTCAAACCTGTGTGGAGAGCTCTATATAAATCACCGTTAACAAAAAAAGTTGGGGATTTACAATGGAGAGTGTTACATGGAATTGTGGCTGTCAATGCTTTTATTTCTGTTATTAATTCTAATGTAAATGAAAATTGTCCTTTCTGTTTGCAAAGGGAAACAGTGTTTCATTGTTTTTCAGAGTGTAGCAGACTTTGTAATGTTTTTACATTGTTGCAACAACTATTTATAATGTTTGGAGAAGTGTTTACTAAAGAGATGCTTATTCTTGGATATAGATACAGTCAAAAATGCAGACAGAAATGTCTTTTTAAAAGCTTTTTAATTTTGTTTTAGGTCAAGCAAAAATGGCTATTTATATTAGCAGGAGAAATAAGGTAGATGGGTCTCTTGATTGTGATGCAAGCACTTTATTTGACAGAATGATGAAAGCCAGATTAAAGGTTGATTTTGATTTTGATATTTCTATAAATAATGTAGAGGAATTAATTTTCATCTGGTGTTATAAAGATGTGTTGTGCTCTATTGTAGACAATATGTTGTGCTTTGGAATTGTTTTGAGCTAAATGTTTTTTCATGAAATCACTCATAACTTTTGTTTGCTGATGCTTCACTTTATAGCACTGACACCAGTCATGAGGGAGTACGTTACCCCTAAACATTGAAAAGATATTAGGATATTAGGACAACATTACTCTTAGGACATCTCAAACAATTTTTTTTCATGAATATGACTTAACCTGATGGAGGACGCACTCAGTCATTCAGGCAGTCTCTCTCTCTCTCTCTCTCGCATGTTTTGTGCCCGTTGGACGTCGTCGTATCCTTACTAAATTAACCAATTATTTGCTTGGGTGTCAGCTGTGAATCCAGTAGAGAGAAATCCCCCACAACTAACTGCAAACTGGCATTCAGAACTGCCTCCATTTTGTTTGCAACGCCCAGCTTCCAACGATCCAATCAATTCCCGAAGGACGAAATCAAGTCCTGCCCTCTCATTTCAGATGCCGTTTCACTCGGATATACGTCACAGTAGAGAAGAAAAGACAATCGCAACTTCAGTTTCATGCCGACTTTAATATACAAGTCTAAAAGTCAAATGCATCGTATAACACGTTGTTTATATTTGAGTTTAAACGTAAATATGTCTATGAAAGATTGTATTACTGTACTGTGATAAAAGAGGATCAAAATGCTGAAAAAGCATTTTCAGTGACAACGTTTGGATTTGAAATCAATATAATGGATAAATGTTGTGTTTGTGGTAAACAGCCGCGGTTCAGAAGCGGACTGTGAACGCATCCTGTGTGAAAGCACAATAGCCACTTCCTGCTACCGCAATGCAGACGGAGTATGTGTGAAACAGGTGTAAGAGTTCAACAATATGCAAACATCAGGAAAGAATGGCTGTTTCAGAGTCTTAATGTTGTAATGAAGATCTCCTCACCTTTTGAACCATGCAGGGTTCTCCTATATCTCGAACTCTTTGTTCTTGAGCCAAAAGTTCTCTAAGAAGTTCATTTACCTGCATTGGAAAATGAACATGTGTAATAATCATATAGCATACATAGGGACACACAAGCACAAATAAACACAGATTCATTCACAAGATTCAAGATTTTTCTTTTGCCAACAGTCTCACTTACTTATATATTAGAAATAAACTGTCAGCACATTTTTATTTACATCAAGTAATGATCTAAATTAACAGGCTTTTTTAAATGGTTAAAATATAGCTTTCAGAAACTTTGGAAACCTGGATGTATAATGTTGATTCATGGAAACAAAGCACAGGTGTGTGCAATTGTGATTTACTCCATAGTTTAGTGTCATGGACCTTTGAAACAGTGAAGTATTGTGTGCGGATTTAACTCTAATATGTCTTTACTTGTCTTGTCAGCTGGATTCTTGGTAACACATGATGGGGAAAAAAATAGGGAGGGACAGAGCTTAGAGAGTGTTTTCATACTCCATAAAAGGTAAGATAAACAACAGAACATAGGCTACTATGATCTCCACAAAAGGAAACTTTTAAGATTTTAGTTTACAGCATGATGCCAAACACCACACTTGCTTGATGTGTGTATATATTATGTTGATGAATGGTTATATAATATGAATAAAAGCCTAAATTAAATATGTTCATATAATGTGATCATGACTCTTCAGAAGACTTGGAATAAACCACTCAGTTTTTATGGATTGATCTGTGCCTTTGGCTGTTGTATATTGTGTATAAATCAGATGTAAAGATATTTTATTTATTTTTTGTTTGTTTGTTTTAGTATGGCTACAGTAAGTCAACAGACAGAACTTCCTCTTCGAGTAGAGGAGTGGACAAGAGAGCAAGTTTATTACTGGCTGACTGAGGTGATTAAAGTGGATAAAAAACATGCAGACAAGCTGTACGAGGAGGAAGTATCAGGGGAAGAACTAGTCTGTTACCAGCCCAAACATCTTCAGGAACTTGGTATTAAGCATGGTCCAGCTGTTAAGATTATCACCTGGTTAGAGACGTTAAAGAATGAACAACAAGAATCATATTCTTCTGACAATTCCTACACACAGCACACAGAGGCCAGGCTAGACACAACAGTGGAATACAAAGACAGCATTTCAACAGATCAAACACAAATATCTAAAAAAAATGCAAAAAAATCAAAGGGAAAATCACACAAAAAAAAAAATACAGAACTTAAAAGTGCTAATTCCACGGACAAATTAATTCAATTGGGAAAAGATTCCATGGATAACATCTCCAAAAGCACACCGAAAGAAGACCCACAAATAAATGAACCTTTAAGGGAGCCCTCTTCACAAAGCAAAAACATTCCACTTTCAGGAACTTCTAGTTGTACATCTTCACAAGAAAGCAAACCAACAGAGTCAGCTGAACCTAAAACATCAAACATTAATATTGATAAAGTAGTTGAAAAAGAAAAGCACATGAGGAGGTCTAGATCCGTACAGCACTCATGTAGTCTCTATCCATTTGATCAGAACTCTGCTACTCATCGATATATACAAAGCTACACTTTACCACCAGAGACGGGACCAGGTAATCTGACAGATCCAGTTCATGAGTACAAGTTTATGGGCAGAACAGATGACATTGATGTGATGAAGAAGAAGTTCAATAAAGAGGTGTTTCGGTTTGCTGCTGGGTGTATGAACAGCCGCACAAATGGAACCATACACTTTGGTGTAGCAGACTCCAAAGATTCTCAATATGCTCATGCTGAGATTACTGGGATCAGCGTTGACAAGAAGGACACTATCATTGATCACTTTAATCAGGGTATTAAATCATGCTTTGACGAACAAACAGATGAAGCAAAGCAATGCATCAGACAACCACGCTTTGTAGAAGTGCTCTGCCCTGACAGCACCCTATCAGGCAAATATGTCATAGAGGTGGATGTTGTTCCATCCCACAGCATAGTTCATGGTAAGCTGTTTAAAATCCAAACTCTGGATGAGGACAGTCAATGGAAAAAGAGCAAAGGAAAATCACTTTTCATCAGAGATGGAGCTTCAACCAGAGATATCTATAAAATTGGTAATCCAAAAGTCTTGCATGACGAGCTGACTCGAATGAATGCCCAAGTGAATGTTCTGGACAACAGGAGGAAGGACGTAGAAAAGAAAACTGAAAGCAAGGGCACATCAAACCAGGGGGAAAAGCTGAAGAACCTGTTGACATATGGAGGAAGCAGACTGGATCATTATGATTACTACATCATTGTAACAAACAAAAGCCACCCTGAACAACTCCAGCATCTTCAGTTCATGACAACATTGAAACTGTTTTGTGTATTGGACTTTGATCCAAATTCTGTAGTAAATGGGTCCTGCTGCAACTACAGAGATGTTCGGATTGCAAATCTTCACAAACCAAGCCAGTTCTATGGAGATCCAGGAACAATAGTTAAAAACCTTAACTTATACAAACAAACAAGCTGGGTATTTTTTAATGGCAGAGAAGACCTCAACACTGAATCTGACAGACCACTTCAATCAAATGAATGGTTAAAACACAAAGCTGGAGAGGTACAAGACATGATTTCATTCCTCTGCAACAAAGACACTCTTCCAAGAGGACGATTTTTAGTCATATTCCTCCTACTCTCCACTGTTGAAGCATTAGTCGATCCAATTTTTGACACATTCATGTCATTTTATAAAAACCTTGGGGGTACAGAAAACATTTTAAGTATTTGCACTTCAGATACGTCTTTTCAAAAATGGAGGGATTTCATTCAAGCCCGATGTGATGATGACATCAGTCAGCGGAGCATATATGACCTGGAGCTCAGTGAAATCAATGGGACAATACTGAAACTGGGCCAGAACAAGCAAAATGCTCAGAGACTTCTTCCATCTGCCGAGGGCAGTACGGTGATTCTACAAAAGAAAGATGAGGATCTTATGACATCCCTTGATATCCTTTGTGAAAATGAATGTGAAAACGAATACGATGAGAGCTCTACAGAATTTGACGAGTTCAAAATTAAAACCGAGTCTGAGTTCTATAGAGGAGGCAAAGTGAAATGGTGGAACTTCTATTTCTCAGAGCAACCTGCAGCGAAGCCATTTATAAAACGTGACAAACACTCAAAACTAGAGAGTAGTATCAGATCTCAGACCAAAAATACCAAAAGTACTTGTGTCACAGTGAATCTCTTTCATCACCCAGGGTGTGGCGGCACCACCATGGCCATGCATGTGATGTGGAATCTGCGAAAAGAATTCAGATGTGCAGTGCTGAAAGACAACACCATTTCAAAGGAAGAAGTAGCCCAACATGTTGCTCATCTGATAAAGTGTGGAAAAAGTGAGAATTCATTAAAAACACCAGTTCTGCTATTAGTGGAAGACTCAGAGGAAACAGAAAACACACTTGAACTCCAGCACTCTTTGAGAACAATCACAAGAGAAACAGGGGCAAGAGTCATCATCTTAAATTGTATACGTACAAACGCCCACAAGAGACAGACACAACAAAAGTGTAGATCAGAGTGAGTTCATTACAGCAAAGCTATCTGACAAAGAAAAATGTGCTTTTGAAATGAAGCTTAAAGAACTTCAAGAAATAAAGTCTTTCACAACGGAGAACTTCTACAGTTTTATGATCATGAAAACTAATTTCGACCCAGAGTATGTTGCAAATGTTGCAACTAACATTCTGAAAGATTTCAGAGTTTCAGAAAGTAAACAAACACGGCTCTTCTGCATACTGGCTTTGCTAAATTCATATGTGGCTGAACCAGCCATCTCAAGATCTTTATGTGAAGATTTTCTAGGCATCAAAAGTGCATTTTGGGGAAGAGAGCTGTGCTTTAGAAATGAGCCCTACTCCTGTTTGTGGATTGAATTCGGGCAGAAGAATATGGGGGATTCAAAGCAATTCGCTTTGTTCATCAACATCTTGCAACAGAATGTGTCAAACAACTAGAGAACACACATAACTGCTCCAGAGTGGACATAGTTCTTGACATGCTGCATTGTGATGCCTTTTTCAAAACTTTTGCAGTGAAGGACGTTCTTGCTCAATCAATGAAAAGCATGCTGATCACTCGTCAACGCAAGACCGAAGGGGATGAGAAAGACACCCTGTTTTCACCACTGATAGAAGACATAAACTCAGGAGAAGATGGTCAGAATAAAATACAAAAGATTTTTATTGCAGCTTCTGAAAGGTTTGATAAAGACTTCACAATTCCTCAAGCTCTAGCAAGACATTTGTACCTGAAAGAGAAGAACTTTGCTGAGGCTAAAAGGTGGGCAGACATTGCGAAAGCCATCAAAGAAAATTCCTACACCGTAGATACAGTTGGACAAGTTGCAAAAAGTGAATTAAAACACAAACTGGAGTGTATAAAGCAAGAGAAGAAACCATGTACAGCTGAAGACTTGAGTGAATATCTTGAGTTAGCAAGCATAGCCACCAAAGCTTTCAGAAAAGCCCAAACCTTGGCAAAGACAGATGATGCCCTAGAAACTGAACAGGAACTTCACAGAAAGTTAAGCCCATATAACATATCTGGCTATATGGGTGAAATCGACACAGCCGTGACTGTTTTTGACATCGTCAAAAAACTGCCATTGTTTAAGAATGGTGATCCAATGAAAGATCATTACATCCAGAGCTTTCTCAAAGGAAATCTGCCCTGCGCAAATATCCCAGTTTGTAAAAACAGATCCAATCATGAATTTGTTGGTGTTCTTCAGAACTATGAATCTTTCCTTACATCTTTAAAAACACAGGTGAAAGAGGCATTTGACTTCCTTGAAATTTACTTCACTTACATGAAAGAAAAGGGATCTGACAATATGAGAGATGCAAAGACTCGCAAGAGGATGTCAGAACACTATCAACACTACATCTCATTATTCTGCACCTCTGCAGAGGACAAACAAAAAGAGAAAAAGCAGAAACCAACACTGAGTTTGAATATGGAGATTGAAGAGTGCAGAATGTTCCTAGAGAAAAACAGGGCAGATACATTCCCAGGCCTTCTCCAGGTTTTGGAGCCCAAAAAAGTGTCAGTAGAACAGATTGCTGAAAAATACTCATTCATATATAAGAATTCTGCCATCAAAACAACAAAGGACAAAACAAATCATCTGCTTGTACACTTAATCCATCAGCTGATTTGCTCAAAATCAAAGTTAACAAAATCCACAGAAGAGCTCAATGAGCTTTTAAAAGAAATTATGCAGGATGTTGGTACACAGCACCAATACCCAGAGCCTTTCTACCTTGCCATACTTTTGCTCTGGCCAGGAAAAAATGTCAACAGCACTGGCATTAAGACATATGTTGATAAAATCAGAAGCTCAGCAAGAAAGAATCTCTCCCATATGTACCGTACAAGGTCAACCATTGCACACTTCTTCCTGGGGACATCTGATGGAATACAGAGGCTGGTGACAAAAGTTTCCCTTGACAGATCTGAGAATGTCAGTAATGTAAAGAATCGCAACATTCTCTGGCAAACAGGAGAAATCTTTAAGGAAACCCCAATTAATAGCAGGCTCCTCAGAGTGAGAGGTACAATTGAACAAGGTGAGGTCTTCACAGAGTATGGAAATCTTAAGATCCCATTGCGGCCTGCATTTCTTGGTGGAGTGAGAAGTGGCTACAGCACAGAGAATGTGTCCTTCTACATCGGCTTTGCCATGGATGGGCCACTTGCTTACGACATTCAGTACGAAGATGACAGATAGATCACTATTTTTAAACATTTAACCACACTTAACTAGAAAGCAGAAAAACACATTTTGATGCAATTATAATAAAATAAAAAATTTTAAGCATTGCAAATTTTGTGAGAAGATCAAACATGTTAATGTAATGTCTGTTCTATCTTCTTTGACCTAGTTTCCCTTAGTTCCCCTGATTAGTTCTTTCTGTTCACCTGTGTTGATTAATCATCTTGTTTGCTTCTTTTTTTCCCTGTCTTTATAAGCCTTCAGTTTCTCTCTGTTCTTTATCCTGGATTGATGTTCATTTAATGGTACACGTGTGTTGATGCTATTTAGCGCTCCTTTTCTTTATGTTGAAGTTGGCATTAAAGACCATAAACGTTTACTCCTTTGTTGTGCGCTTTCTACAACCACATACCATAACACATGTACACTGATTTGACATGTTTGTATTTGACTGATGTTATGTGTCTGTTAATTCTGAACTTGTCAAACTGAGCCACAGGGGGCCCATGAACATATATAAAAAAAACATATCACTTTAAAGGAAAATTAAGAATGTATAATCATTTACTTATTCTCATGTCATTTCAAATCACTTTTTTCTGTAGAACACACAAAAAAGTCATTTAAAAATTTATTCAAAAATGTTATGTTCAAACAACATTGGGCTCCATGACTTTCAATGTATAGAGGGGACAAAACACTGATACCTTTTTTCAAATATATTTGCCCTTTTGTGTCCGACCGAAGAGAGAACGGTTTTAAATGTTTGAGTAAATGATGACAGAATTTTGTGTATGCATTAAGATTATATCCATTTTTGTTTTTAAAGATGTTTTTAAATTAAATGTATGCAGAACACCAACTGTTGTTTCCCAATTAGCGCTCAGCCAAAAAGACTTAAAGGGTTAGTTCACCCAAAAATTAAAATTAGTCCATAAATTACTCACCCTCAAGTCATCCTAGGTGTATATGACTTTCTTCTTTCAGACGAATCCAGTCGGAGTTATATAAAAAATTGTCTTTGATCTTTCAAGCTGTTTAATGCCACTCAGCGGGTGTTGCATGCATCAGTCCAAAATAAGTGAAATAAAAAGTGCCCATCCTTAAAAAAAAGTGTCTCACACGGCTCGGGGGGGGGGGGGGGGGGGGGTGAACAAAGTCCTCCTGTAGTGAATCGATGTGTTTTTGTAAGAAAAATATCCATATTCAAAACGTACTAATCACTTTAATGTAGCTTGTGCCAACAGTTGTACACGGAAGCAGCTCCGGGAGCATGACGTATGAGTTCAGCGCTGCGCATGCGCCGGTGAGTCTCGTGAAAACTAACATTTGTTAACAGGAGCAAAGGAAGCAAAGTTTCCTTACTTTAGCAAAGAAAAACCAGTCTCCTCTTGGCTTATATCGAAATCCTCCGACATTCTTCTTTACAAATCCTCGTTTTGTACTTCTAATAAGTGACCACTTTTTGTTTTGATCTCTCCCCTTCGCTTACGCATTCGTGACTTCTGAGAGGCGCATGCACAACGCCGACCTCATACATCATCCGCCCGGAACTGCTTCCGTTTACAAAAGTGAGCGCAAGCTAGATTAAAGTGATTATTACGTTTTGAATATGGATATTTTTCTTACAAAAACAGCATATATTTCGCTACAAGAGGCCGTTGTTCACCCCCCGAACAGTTTTATTATGGGTGCTTTTTATTTCACTTCTTTTGGACTGATGCACTGCAACACCCACTGAGTGCCATTAAACAGCTTGAAAGATCAAAGACAATTTTTAATATAACTCAGACTCCTGGATTCGTCTGAACGAAGAAAGTCATATACACCTAGGATTACTTGAGGGTGAGTAATTTATGGGTTAATTTTCATTTTAGGGTGAACTAACCGTTTAAAAAAAAGGGTTCGTTCACCCAAAAAATGAAAATTAGCCTGTGTTTAACTCACCCTCAAAGCATCCAGGTGTATGTGACTTTCTTCTTTCAGACGAATCCAGTCGGAGTTCTATTCAAAATTGTCCTGGCCCCTCCAAGCCTTTCAATGGGGGTAAGCGGGTATTTGTTGTCAACAGTTCAGAAGAAGTGAAATAAAGTGCGCGCATCCGTAAAAAAACGTCTCTCACACGGCTCCGGGGGGGGAGGGTTTCTTTGTAACAAATCCCTGCATTTTTCTAAGATAAATACCATAGTTCAGCGTAAAAACACTTTTTCTCACTTCCGTAGCTGTCTAAGCGAAGCCGTTCCGCGATGACGTAGGACGTAGGCGTCGCCATGATAGTGACGAACGCGAATAAATGTTTGTTAGAATTAGAAGTACAAAACGAGGATTGTAAAGAAAAATGTCAGAGGATTTCGATATAAGCCAAGAGAAGACTGGTTTTCTTTTGCTAAAGTAAGGAAACTACGTCCTACGTCATCCGCCTGCACACTTCCGAGTGAGAAAAAAGTGTTTATTACGTTTAAAATGGGATTTTATCTTACAAAACACATGGATTCCTACAGGAGCCTTTTATTCACCCCCCAGAGCCGTGTGAGGCACGTTTTATTACGGATGTGCGCACTGTATTTCACGTCTTCTGAACTGTTGTCCACAACCCCCGCTTACCCCTATTGAAAGGCTTGGAGGGGCCAGGACAATTTTTTATATTACTCCGACTGGATTCGTCTGAAAGAAGAAAGTCACATACACCTAGTATGCTTTGAGGGTGAGTAAAACATTTTTGGGTGAACTAACCCTTTAATCTGAAAGAAATGCACTGTGGGTTACATTCAAACTCAGAAAATATTGTTGTGTCCCATGGGTCTCTCTTCATAAAATATGCATATAGCCATAATGAAAGAAAGTTTCAACAATAAGCCATTTGTCTGTTTGCTATAAACATGCAAAATATAGCATTACACAATCACAAGTCGAAGAACAATGTGTGAACAAGTTCTCTTTGTTTACACTCTCTCTCAAAATGCACTGCACAGCTGAATGTATAGTGGACAAGTTGTAAGACATTTCGGGTAATCTGAAATCAGTTGAGAAAAAAAAGTACACATTCTGATATTCACTAAAAGTTACATGCAGGCAATATGTTTACATATTTTAATGCGAGTTGTAGGGATCTCACCTTGTTGATCCATGTTGTCACGGCCTCTTCAGCATCATAAGGGAAGTCTTCCTCAGGAAGGAA
The DNA here is from genome assembly GCA_018155175.1 of Sinocyclocheilus anophthalmus. Lineage (NCBI taxonomy): Eukaryota > Metazoa > Chordata > Actinopteri > Cypriniformes > Cyprinidae > Sinocyclocheilus > Sinocyclocheilus anophthalmus. Next base: position 423,843 of record JADLZN010006718.1, on the reverse strand, counting down.
AGGAGTAAATTTCTGTATGCAGGTCATCACTCTCTCCACGCTGACCATTTCAACTGTGTACGCCATCATTAAAGTGTCAATCATCGCCAGGTGAGAACTCTAAAATGACAAGAGAAAAAAAGAACACAAAAAACATAAGCACTGTTTCTTAGAAATTCTCAACACAAATTAACTGTTTGTAAAAGGAACCTAATTTACAAGGGGCACAAAGAACATATTTATGTAAAGTCAGACAGAGAAAAGCAGTATTTCTGATTTTTAAAATTACATATCTTAGCAGAAGGCCAAAAACTATGTCTGTCTGTGCATGCAACACACATGCAACTGATGGTCTGCTGCCATTTCTTCAACTACTGCTATGAAAAATATGGCCTCTTCCTGTCTGCTAAGTCAGTCTCTGACCTCTAGAGGGTGCTATTGAAATTGTGTGGATCAGAGACTGATGAGCGATAGTACATTTAAAGAGCCATTGAAATGGCTTTACTGTAAGAAAACTGCCGTTTTCTTTTATTTTGTTGTATTTCCCAGTTAAACATGAAGTCTTGGTGGGACATATTAAAGTGTGAGTCCCTTTAACAAAAAACATGGTCGTTAGATCAAATATATAAAGTTAGCAAACAAAGAAACACCTTCTCACATTCAACAGCAAATTTCTTAACATGTGTTAATATTTGTATGATCAAAAAATGTAAGAACTGAGACATAAACTGAACAAGATTCACAGCCATTTAACAAACAGAAACTGGTGTGTGTGGGGAAGGGGGGGGATCAACATCTAAAGTTGCAGTGCAGTGAGTATCTTGTGTGTAGGGAGGGATATGCCGGTATCAAATTCTCATGTTGCGATTCCCGAGTTAATTGACTAGCCTTTTCATTGTGCGTTATACGGTTATTATCACGATATTACATTTAGATTTTTTTTTTTTTTTTTTAAAAAAAAGGGCACTGTAATAATAGTATAACAGGTTTAGTAACTTTTTTCTTATAACAAAAATAAATGAACATTTAAATGCAATAAAGCAATACAGAAAAATGTATAAAGTTAAACGTTTTACACAGATTAAAGTGCAAAAGAACTATAAAGACCAAATAGGTATCACTTTACAATAAGACCTCATTAGTTAACCTTAGTTAATGCATTAACATTCACAATGAGCAATAGCTACATTTGCTACAGAAGTTATTAATCTTTGTTAAAAAAATACAAGTCTTAGTTCATGTCAGCTCATTAAATAATACAGTTGCAACTTTAGATTTTAACAACATGTTATTAAATATTGAAATTACATAAGATTAATGAATGTTTAGAAGAATATTTAATTGCCAATTTATGGTAACTAATGAATTAACTAATGTTAATACGAAAGCCCTACTAAATGCTAAGTGTGATTGTGCTCCCGAACAATAGAACAAAACCTTGTCCAAACAATATCTAGCAGGCCATGTTGCTACTCCAGAGTTAAACTGTAAAAAAAAGTTGAAATAAATAGTCTATTAAGTCTCAGATATTTAAGTATTTCGGCCCGCGGGTTGCTGGCCTGAACATCATAGCAAAGAAACAATCGAATCGAGCTGTTTCAAAGCATTTCAACACACTTCAGTAAACAGAGAAACAAAGTAGTGCGCAGCCTGCCTTGTTCTACAGGGTTTCCGGGGGGTAACGGCTTGACATTTAAATGAATGATTATTATACCCCTTATTATTATTTCTGCAGTTTAAGCACCATCTGATTCGTGAAAGTGCCATGTTTCATCCAGAGCGTCACATAGTGGCCGTCAATGTGCTTCTCGTCCGCCGCTGTTTACGGTCAGGGTGACTGCACGTGATCTTTCACACAGCATACAATTGCATCCAATTCTGAATAATTTGTAATCATAAAATTATACACGTGGGCATTTAGAAGTGCCCACGTAACAATATCGTGCATATGCATTAAAGGATATATAGCATGTATCGAATAAGCGACACAAGTTATTTGATGATGAGCCACCAGCTTGCGGTCTATTAAAGGTTCTACCAATAAATGCTAATTCTGATCGATTAATTACTCGCCCCTCATGTCCTTCCACCCTATAAGAAGCTTTTGTTCAACTAAAGCAACAAAATTAAGATTTTTTCATCGAAATACGCTTCTGACCTCCCCTAGACACAAGAGTCCCAACATGCTTCAAGGGCATGAAAACGGGTACCATGAACATGACAAAATAGTCCATGTGACATCAGTGGCCTTCAAACCGTAATTTGATAAAGCTAATAGAGTGTGATATGCCCTTTTTGTGCTGCCAAAAAAACCCTCACAAAAAACTAAAATAAACTTATATTCATACCATCCTTCTCTCCGTGTCACCCTAGCTCCATTTTGCTGAGAGTATCACGAAGCGATGCGTTGAGCTTTGATCTGTATGTAAACAATGGCATAGGGGCAACAGTGCTACTGCCGGTAGAACACACGCATCGTGAGCACTCTCCAAAATGATTGCAAATGACACCACTCGGAGGAGAAGGAATTTGAGTGAGGATAAAGTTTTTTATGGTTATTTTAGCTTTTTGCTGCCTACAAAAAATATTCTCGTAACTAGCCTTCATAAAATACGGTTGAACCACTGATGTCACATAAACTATTTAGTCGATTGTATAGTAAGCTTTCTTTCCCCTTAGCTCTACCTTTTAATCTGCCCCGACGTTGATCGTGGTAGTACCCTTGCTGTCTATGGGAGGGTCAGAGATCTCTCAGAATTCATCAAAAATATCTTTCTTAATTTGTGTTCCGATGACGATTATGAATGTCTTTGGAGAGAGTGACATGAGGATGAGTATTAATGACAGAATTTACATTTTTGGGAATTCCTTAGATGAACTTATCCTTTAAAGTATAGTAGCCCACATCTCAGCCTACATGAACTACAGCCAGATTTGCAGTTCTTGCGAGTGCAGATGTTTACTTACCCTCACAGACAGTGCAAGCCTTTCAAAAAGCCCTATTTTCTTGTCTGTATGCATGGATTTTCTTGGCTATACTTTGACATCAACCACTATTGCGACATTACATAGCTGCACATCTCACTATACACAGACACCCAGTGAACAGCAGGTGTTGACTGTGGATTTTTATTTTTACTCCAATCAAGATTGCCCCCAGACGAGCTCTTGCATAGGTAAGAAAAAAATGTTTGTAACATCAGAGTAACTTCTAAGACAGTCATCATCATTGCTACATTATCCCAAGTAGTATTGATTTTAGATTGGGGACGGAAATTAATGATTGATAAACGTTGTCCACTACATTGGACATCATGCATCACTATCTATTACTGTGACCGTGGTACTTGAAAATAGAGCCTAAGAGCTGGCGCAAGACAAAAAAGGGGGATAAGAGAATAGAGACAGAAAAATAATCTGTGTCAAGGAAGGATGATTGGTAATGGTCTAGTGATGAGGACTCTATGGATGCCATGAAAAAAAAGATTACATCTGTAGCTATCCTTGGAATGTAAAGCTACAGGAGAGTGACACAGGCAGTGTTTTCAATTGACCATTTTCAACGATTGTTGTAATATTTCTTTTGTAAATTACTGTATTATGATTATACAGTATCTCTGAAGTTGTTTTTTCTTTTACCCCCCAAATGTTTTAATGTTTAACTTCATGCCAGTTAAGTGTGTAAGAGCCAAAAAATAAATAAATAAATAAATAAAAAAACATCATGAGTGATGATTGTCATGATTCATGCATGAAAAAACTTTCCAATAAATATCTATAAGCATAATTTGCTTTTTTTAAATTATCTTTAAAATACAGGACCTTGAAATGTTTTTATTTTTTCGAAGAGATTATATTGGAACAAACACAACACACATTTTTGCAGGTAACAGCCTGTTAACAACCATTACCAAGAATTCATGTAATAATAAAAAATGATATTTTGCAGTCAATATGTAAGCCCCCCTCCCTCCCCCGTCAGATACAATATTGCATTAAAATGAATTTGCAGACCATGAAGCCGAAGATTGCAACAACATTACAATCGCAAACATGTCATAGGTTTTGGTGGGGCTGCATAAGAGCCTTAAAGAGCCCTAATACTAAAGAGGGAAAAAACAGGATTTCTTTTGATTGCTTTCAGTCATGTTTAGTTTAGCCCCATCCTGTATCTTAACATTTTATATTAATGAGATTTTCTTAAATCCTCTTAAATCGTGTGAACAAAAAAGTGAGAGAAAAAAAATGCCCACTCAAAAAACATCTTAATCTGAAGGAGATTCTTTGATTATACACGTTTGTTCGTAATTAAGCAATATATTTTCATAAGATATTTCCAGCGTTTTCTCTAGCTATAATTTGTCTTGAAGCAAAATACCAATACAAGCATGAGAATAAATAAAAATTTCTAAAGCTTGTTTAAATACACTACAGTTATCTTAAGGACATGGAACAACCACTTCTGGTCTCCCGTGGAAGTGGTGTTCTGGAGGAATGCCTGACCAGAACGCCATATTGTACCCTCCTTAACCCCATTTACCAATATAAAACACGATTACTATAGCAGCCATATCTTTGGCTGGTGAAGCAGTGGTAAAACATTACTTGTGTATTTGTACACTTGCTTAGTCCCATGTAATTGTGCCTTCCCATGTGTAATTAAGTTATTTCTATTATGTGTTGCAAATTTAACTTTGAGGCAACATCAAGCAAATGCCTAAACCTGTAAATCCGTAGGCTGTGACTGGCCTAAAATCTCTTTGACCAGCTTTAACTTTCTGATTAAAATTTTAAAAAGGACATGTTACTTAATCAAACAATCCTTAAGCCACTAAAATGGACAAATAAAAGTTTAATCCATGGAGATCAGCAAGTCTTGGCTTTTCACCATTCCTAAATAAAGGTTCAAATCCAAACATGCTGTATAAATCAATTTCAGAAGAAACACAGATGTGCCTATGAAGTATGCACTCATGTTTTGCCTAGACAAAATCATAACTAATTCAATACGCAAAAGTAAAGCTCTTCTTATGAATACTAACAGATGACAAGTGTTTTAAGTTTTTACTCTTTAATCTGTCTGGATGATATCTTAAGTCCAAGAAGTTTACCAAGCATTTATTGAAAGCATCCAAAAATCTTTCTCTGGATTCCACCCAAACATTCAGAATTCAACTGAGTGCTGCCACAAGCAACACAGTCAAACGCCAGCATGACAGGCCATGCAGCTTGTGTATGTGTTGACATTTTGCATCTGCATGATTCAGGTGTTGCTCTCAGTGCTCCACAACAAAATGTCTCAAATGCTATAAAAATACTATTTGCAACTCTGGCAAACTTTGTGCACAGTACATCCACATGCAGATTCATCAGACATCATTTTGTGGGCTATTACTGAGCTCATAATTGACTACCTCACTGAACCGTCATTTTTCATTAATGTCTGAATCCAAATTTTCCCAACATGTGTTTAGTTAGTGTTTCCCTAGCACTACGACGCTTCACTATTCAAAATCACAATGTTTCTTATACAAAAAGGTTCTAATATTTATTCAAAGTTATACTGGTTAAGATCTATCCCCATACAGGATAGAATCAACTAGTGGATACCATATATTTTTTTTGATGGCTGATGTTGGATACCTTAGCTTACATTATCTATGATATTACACTCTCATTTAAAGATTGTAAACAGCAGCACATGCATAACAATGCTGCAATAAAAATTTAATATTTAGTTTACATTTACAAATTAAATAAATCATTACTAATACTCCATATGCAAAAATGAACTAAATAACTCTGTCAAATATGTAAAAAAGTCTTGATTTTGTTATTGTATATTTTTTGGTTGTACACCTAACAGAAATCATCCAACAATATAATCTAAGGAGGTGGGGGGGGACACTGGTAGTCCAGCAGTGCACTCAGCATAAATATACACAGAATCTGACATAACAGCCGACTAGATATAGCACCGCATAGTTTAACTCTCTTTGGTCAGCTTTGCTGTGTTTAAACGTGCTATATAAATAAAATTTACTTCCTAAAATTTCTGCACCCCAACACATGGACAGTGCGTCAGACAGAGTACACGTTTTTATGCAGGCTACAAATGCAGTTCAGTAGATCTAAAAACTGGATTCTGGAACTGGAAACGGAAAGTTTTATGCAGTTTGTGGAATTAAATATTTATAATGTTCAAAGACTTGTTTAAATGATATTGTTGTGTATTTGCTGAAAGCTGAAAATCTCTAAGAAAGTGTTACTAATAATAGAAAGGCAAACGCTATAATACTTTTTCCATATACCATTAACTTTTTATGTTTAATAGTTCTGTCCATTAATTAGACAGAACTGTTAAAGACAGTAAACTGAATTGCATCGTTACATTAATGTATTTACTTCTTGTTCATATCATATTCCGTGCAGAAAACAAGCAAATGCATGGAAATCCATTTTAGGGATAACACCCATATTTACACACACATTTTTTTTATCTTTCATTGTAGATACAAGTACACACATCCAGAGTCTGGAGTTCACCTCAAACAGTGCTGTTTAGAGATGGCAGCGGGTATAAGGCGGTTTTTGAATCTATCTGATAAGTTTGTATCTACATTGCTGTTTATCAAACCACAGAGACTTTCAAATCACTGAAACTTTCTATAAAGAAGCACCAGATATGGCTTCAATGAATCAAACACTGAGTTTACACATTAGTACATTATCAAAGAGATTTTCACATTTATCATACTGTACATACACTTTCATACTGTACATACTTTCAGCTGTTTAAAAAAAACTATATTCTTCAGTTATGCTCTTGACCATCTGTTTTTTGCACACAGAAAAAAAATATATATAATTGGTGTAGAATTTTCACAAATTTCACAAATATTTCACAATGAATTATAAAGAAATTACACATACTCGAATAATCTTGGGGGAAAAAACAACAACATTTTGCAGTGAGGATGATTTTGTTGTCGCCTCACTTCTTAAAAAGAGAAAAAGAAAGGAAATATTGGGTCCATCCAATCCTTAGATATAGAGAGGAAGGAGAGTTCCCCTCCTTATTAAGGAGCTGCGGGATTATCCTGGGCGATTCAAAGTTTACTTCAGGATGTCAGTGGCTCAGTTTGATGCTTTGCAAGTGAAACTAGAGCCACATATTAAAAAATATTTCTGTGAACTTAAGTGTGCAAGGATCTATACAGTGCTTTGTGCTGCGAGACCAAGTGGATCAACTTGTCAGACACCATTCTGGATTTTGGCATTCGCTTGTACGGTGGCTCTGAACTGTCAAAACACCTCTCAAAATGCTTGCTACGGATGCGAAAAACGCAGAAAATCGAACCCAAAAGGTTCGCAGCAGTGTACATTTCTATCCCTGTTGCACACAAAGAGTTCCCTCTCAGCTTGTACTGTTGGTGTTTCTGCTGTTATTAAAGCAAAAGAGGGACAAACAAAATACTAAGACATTCTGCAATGTTCATTTTTTGCAATTTAATTTCTTGTTATAATACAATTTAAAATGCACAATGTTGGATTAAATTAGAAAAGAATGCAAAATAGAAGCATTTTCATTACTTCAGACCCACACCGTATAGTTTAAACCATTACCTCCTATGTTTCACCTGCTGATTTCGAGTGTATATGTGCAGTCAACACTTTTCTCCTAAATATGCTGATTAAAGTGAATTTCATCAATGCAGTTTCACAGCAGTGCAGACCCCTCCTTTCCAACTGAGTCACACACACCTCACACACTGCTGCAGTGCTAATCGCCATGCCAACAGACACACCCACCCATGCGCACATATAAGTGTGCACTCATACAGAGACAGCAGACTAAACTGTATTTTTAGACACACTGGGTTTATCTATGAGTTTTGCAGATTGTGAGACAAATGAAGCTCACGTTCTTTTTTCTAAACCTCATGTCACATGTGCTCGTCTATTCCGAATATTCCTGCCAAACATAAATGCACACACTGTGGTTGATGCAAAGACAAATCTGATAGCATGTGGTGATGTGTTTTCATTTTGGAGCTTACTGTACACAGGGTGAGTCTGCAACTACAAGAGTTGTGGATGTGAGTGTTTGTGTCATAATGTGCGTGTTGTGTCTGTGTTAAATCAGACAGTCTAGACTGAGCTCTGTGGTCTCGGAGAGGTAAAAGCACCTAAACTGAACACCAAAATGATACTGAGTGTTACTGCAGAGACAGAGAGAAGGAGAGAAAGAGAGAGTACTGCAATGCAGACATCAGCAGTGCCTAATATGGCAGTGTCCAGTCCTCCATCTCATCCACCCTACACTTTACACCCTACAACACCCTTAACTGAAGCGCACACTGCAGCTTACACACAGCCACCAAAAACAGCACAGTTTGCCAGTTTACCAGTTCAGTACCAGCAGATTCATGTTATTTAAAGGAATAGTGCCTTAAAGGAATAGTTCACCAAAAAATGAAAATTCTGTCTTTAATTACTCACCCTCATGTCATTCTAAACCCGTTCGTTCATTTCTGGAACACAATTACAGGATCAATGATGCGATTTCAATTTTTCCTTTCTCTTTGGAGTGTTACAAGCTCTTAGGTTTCATAGAATATCTTAAAGTTGCAAAGACTACAGTCTCAAATCCAAAGAGATACAAAGAAGACAAACAAGTAAGGCTTAACTTTGATTCTCGCTGTAGTATTGTTGCCGCTGCCGCCATGTCATGGAGACTCTGTGTGTTTTTCGTTGTGAAAGCGAAACTACTTTGTTTGGCCTTCCAAAAAAGGACATGGCTAGAAATCGGTGGTTAAGTTGTATTAACAACACTGTTCCAGAACAGTTCAACCAAAATATTCAGATATGTGCAGCGCATTTTATGGAGGACTGATTACTGTTCCTGGGAGTACCTACAAGCCTGTGTCTGTTTCTATAAATGGGGCAATTCCAACTTTGCAAGAACAGTCTGGCGCGTCTGACTCACAGACTGTAAGTAAGTTTTTTATTTAAAGGATTTGTCACTGATGATTTAAACGCGAGTTTGAGCAGTGTAGAGTAGCGCTTGTGTTTGTCATTTCTCCGATCACAAATGCATCACATGGTTTTGATGTTTACACAGCACATCACAACGCAACGCGTAAAAGACAGTTACTCAGTCATTATAATCAGTAATTTGTCCCCTGGATGCAACAAAATGCCTAGTTTATATTGGTTTACGGGTTTTGTCTCGTCGCGATACTTCCAGCCGGACAAGGCTCACATATTTGAGAGGCGTAACATTTCCGTCCAAATGCCTGAGTTCGGGCCAATCATCAACGCACTGGGAGCTGACCATCATAGCACACCTCGCTTTTTAGAACGATGAGCTTTGTAAAAATCTATGCGTTTCAGAAAGGCGGGGCATAGAGGAGAACAATAATGTACAGTGTGTGGAAAACAATGTGTTTTTTTTAACCTTATACCACATAAACACATTGCATACACCAAATACACAACATAATGTTCATTTTAGCAACATCATATGACCCCCTTTAAGATATTTTTGATGAATCCGAGAGCTTGCTCTGACCCTGTACCAGAAATGCATTACTAGGGGTGCAACGGATCGTAGATGATCCGTGATCCGTACGGATCAGGCTGCACGGTTCGGCACACATGTGATTCGTGGATTAACTGTTAAGTATAACCATCATAGAGTTTAAGTTTATCATTTGCACATGTTTTGTCTTGCCAGTTTACACATACAAGCAATTTTAACTCGCGTCTTCTGTGCGCTCAGCTGCTGACACCCGAAGCGCACACGCAGAGAGAGAGACACCCCGTGAACAGTGAATTGATTCCTCTTTCACATACACATAAAGTTATGTTAAAATACCGTTTTGGCAAGTTTTCTAGTAAACACAGTCGGTTATGTCTTCAGTGAACGTAAACAGCTGAGAAAAAAAACAGTGTGTCGGTATTAGGTCTGTGCATTTGGTCTTAAAGAGACAGCACCCAATAAATACCTGCTTCTGTCTGCTAATCAAATAACACCACAGCTCTAACAAAGATTAATCTGTATTTAACTTGTGCAGTGAGCACTATTGTGTTATTTTACACTTAATTACATTTCTGCACCTGAATGCTACTGTTACTTTGTAACTGTTTTTTGTTGTATTCATCTATGCTTGTAATTTGCGTAATTGTTCTTGTTTTATTACTAACTTCTATTAAGCTAGTAGTTTTTGCTGTGGTATAGAAGTACCTAAAGTAAGGGTTCACTAATTTTTTTTTTTTTTGCTGATCCGAAAAATTATCCGATCCGTGACTCAAAATCCGTAATATGATCTGAACCGCGTGAGTTTTTGTGATCCGTTGCATATACAGCAAGGGTACTACCATGGTCAAGGCACAGAAACGTAGTATATAGGACATTGTTAAAATAGTCCATGTGACATCAGTGGTTTAACCGTAATTTTATGAAGCTACGAAAACTTTTTGTGCATAAGAAACAAAATAACGACTTTATACAACAAGTTCTTCACTCCGTGTCGTACTTTGACACACAATCACTGAGCGACCCGACACATATTCGTGTGTGTGTTTGCCGCAGGAGGCGGCGTTGTGATGTAGAACCCAGATGCACTGCACCTTGTTTACAAGCATTCTCATATTCTCGTAGTTTCATAACATTACGGTTGAACCACTGATGTCACATGGACTAATTTTAACGATGTCATTACTATCTTTCTGGGCCTTGAACGTGGTAATTACATTGCTGTCTATGTAGGGTCAGAAAGCAATCATATGTCATCAAAACTATTTAATAGGATGTATTAGGGCGAGACATTAATGATAGAATTTTAACTTTTATGTGAACTATCCCTTTAAATTATGACAGCAACCTCAAAATTATAGCCACACCAAAAAAATTCCCATTCTGACTCAATTCCTGTTTTACTTGCTTGTTCTATAAAAATCACTATGAAGGCATTACATCAGACTTATGAAAGCTTCAGTCAGTAGTAAGGATACACTGATATTAAAATTCTGGTCGATGACAATAAGCCGATTAATATGGCCAATTACAAATATTTTGTCTAAATAATTAAATAAAAAATAAAAAGCAAAACATTTAAATCAATCGTTTTAAAAACTACAAGTAAATTTAGGCATCACAACATCAATTATGGTTGTATAGCAATATCAATTATTATAATCAACGTATTTAATAAAAATATATACAGTATGAGTTAACACCAATCCAATAATTCTGGCCAATATCAAAATGCTATTTGTTCTAATAATTAATAATAATTAATAGCTCGCATAATAAAAACATAACGTAAAAACAATTATTTTAAATTAAGTGAATTTAGAAATCACAGCATTATAATGCACAGTACGAAAAACGTAATATCATTTTAATTTGTAAATAGTACATTTAACAATGTTATTAACTGAGTGTGTTGTTAAAGATTACCTTTAATGAGCAACCTGGAGAAATAAGAAAAATAAAAGTTTGATGTTAATGCTTGAAAATAAAGAAATTAGACTGCCCTTTCACATTTTTTTCCCTTAAACAGCAGATTTGTTACAAAATTTTACAGTGAATATTACAATAGTATGTTTCTTATTAATCTTTATTCATTATTATTATTATTATTATTCTTAGTGATATATAACTCAACTTTCCAATTGTGCAAACCCTAACACACAAGTCATAGCAAACCTTTTTTTTACCTTTTTAAAATCACAATTTTTATCAGAAAAAAATTACAATTACATTTTTTTACCAAATTACACAGTTATAGTGCCCATATATTGTGCACATATTACTATGAAGTAATATTACTATTACTATGAAGGCATTGCAACAGTCAGTTTGAAATCGTTTGCAGGGTCATGTCACTCTTAAAATAAATCCTTCTATGTCAGTTTTGCAATAGAAAAAAATGAAGGTGTAGTGTCAAATGACTTGCCATCTGTATGGGGGTCTTGCAGAGGTCTCTCTCAGTCACGAGTCTCTCCTGGTCAGTGACGTAGAGGCCTTTCTGAGCGAGGGCTTGGATGACAGCGTTGTGACCCAGCAGAGGTTTAGCCGCGTCGCTCCTGAGGATCAGACTCCCAGCACGGCAATACAACTCCGCAGAAAGCAGCAGAGACACAACGGGGGGCTTCACATGCTCCTGATCATACTGGTCTCTGTAGAATGGATCCTCCAACTCCACCGGTACACAGTCTAAAGAGAAAATGACAGGTATACTATATTCATTTCTTTAGGTGAAAAAATAACTTAATGTGATCTTTAAAGCTGATTCAGTATCAATGCTTGGTCAAACAGACTGATGTGAGGTCAAAGAATGGAACCTGAAGAGAGAGGCACACTGTTTTCAGACTAATCCCATTACGACTCCCGCTTAATCTGATTCACTGAAGAGCTTCAGAATAGCACCATAGACTCAAAACACACACAAACAGACAGGTACAGGCATGCATGAATTGAGTCACTCACACATACAGACTGCAATCACTGGGTAGCAAGCAAACACAATTACACACACCCACAAGTAAACACCCAGGTACAGGCCTGAAAAAAATGAGTCACGAGCACTTGCCTACAAAAACAAAGCAGTCGTGATGCACACAAACAGAAAATAACAGCATCAGGATGACAACATCTGCAGACTGACAATTCAGCTCTGTTTCTGACGCTGAAGTGTGACTGCAGATGTCTGAGTTTAGAAGGCCAAGGAAATTCCTGGCACCCCATAATGCTTCAGTGTGAGTCAGACTACATACAGGCGATGTAGATTCCTGCTCTTCCCGGGTCATTTCCTTTCGGTATGTCTTTGTGTGCGTGTGCGTGTGTTCATTTTCAGCAGGAAATATGTGTCTTAAAGGTGCAGTACGTTTCCCTGCTGTTCTTCGCTCAAAATAAAACATTACAATAAAAATAATAATAAGAAATATTTACTCATGAATGAATAAATAGTGTATTACCACCATTAAAATACATTCAATTAAATCGAACAAATAAATAAATAGAGAAGAAATGTTTTTCATTTAAAAAAATAATAAAAAATTTAATATAATTACCTTAAAAAATAATAAAAGTCTATAAACTTACTTTTAATTAAAATAACTATTTTTATTATTTTTAATAAGTTCTACTTTTTTAATAAATATATTAAAATAAATAAATAAGAAAAAACAGCCATTTGGTTATTGTATGACTGGTTGACCATCATTATCCATCCCTATTAAACACTTATTCCAACATTAGCATTAACTTATAACTGCTGGCGACAGTCTTTATGTGTATTTCAATATTTACAGAGGCATCAGAACACTCTTAAAACCATTCCCCTTAACCTTTATGAAAAGATGCTGCGTCAATGGAAACCCTTTCTCTGCCAGTCTCCGCCAGTTCAGAGCCAGAAGCAAAAACACACACACACACACACACACACACTTCTGTTAAGCTCACGGTTTTTCCTGAACATGCTCATAAAGAGCTGCCTGGTTATGGAAAGTTTTTTCCCCCACGTTTCATCCCAGCTAGATTGAGGACAGAGGCAGGAAGCGGCTCTCGAAAGCACGACAAACACAGAGAGGAAGTGAGGGGTCAGAAAGAGAAAAGCCTGAGGCAGCAAGTCACCACGACTCACAAAAGCCTTTCAAAAGTTCAACTCTGCCCTTTGCGAGTTTAAATGTTACTGTAAGGAAACATAACTCTGTTCCTTTATGAAATTATTATCTTAAGGTCAATTATCAAGGTTTTTACAGCAGATAATATACTATGTTCTATAGAATTTTGAAGATATTCTTAGCATATGCTTATAATAATCAAGTATAATGACACTGAACAAATTGTATGGTAAGGCCAGCATGAAATGTCAATTACAATCATCTTTTCTTCCTTACTGTGAAACAGCTTCTCAAGCAATTAAAAAAGAAGCAGAACAGGACTTGATTTTGTCCATCATTAACTGGATTGATGTTGTTTGCTAATTGCACTGGTTGGTTCTGTCATGATTTATTCAAGGTTGTTCCAAACCCTTCCAGGCATTTTTTCTTCAAAAAGATGCCAAAAGCATTATAAAAGAATCATAAAACTGGCTCTTAATACTTGTGCGCTAAATTCCAAGTAATCTGAAGCCATATGATCACTTATAAAAACAGGCCAAAATTTAAGTCAGAATTCCCAGATAACCTTCCCCTCCAGTGGGTTGTTAATTGCTGCAACTGGATCAGTGTGTCCGCTAGTTTAAACCCAAGAACTGGTCCAATTTGTAAATGAATCATTAGACCAATTTTGTGAACAGGATCAACAAAATTATTAAAAGTATCTGACTCAAAAGAACAATCCAAATCTGTTCACAAATCGGCCAACATCACTACTTTTATGAACTTCCGTAAACATGGAAAAGAGAGCAGTGTAGAAATTTTGGTTTGTATGGCTTCAAACAAGTTGGAATATAGTACCAAAATCTTATAGACTACTTTCATTCTACTTTTTTGTTCAAAAACGCAGCCAGAATATATATATATATACTGAACAAAATTATAAACGCAACACTTTTGTTTTTGCCCCCATTTTTCATGAGCTGAACTCAAAGATCACAGATTCAGTGATCTGTGTTAGTGAGCACTTCTCCTTTGCCAAGATAATCCATCCACCTCACAGGTGTGGCATATCAAGATGCTGATTAGACAGCATGATTATTGCACAGGTGTGCCTTAGTGCTCACTAACACAGATTTAGACAGATTTAACAATATTTGAGAGAAATAGGCCTTTTGTGTACATAGAAAAAGTCTTAGATCTTTGAGTTCAGCTCATGAAAATTGGGGGCAAAAACAAAAGTGTTGCGTTTATAATTTTGTTCAGTGTATGTATATATATCAATTTGTGAAAAATAAGTATTCAGGTTTTGGTGAGTTAATGATGACAATAATATTTCTAGTGGCAGTTGTGATATTTACACATTTCTCATAAAATTTAGCATTCATTCAATCAGTCTCATACTCATATAAAACTGTGCTGATGTTGTCATCTTAAGAAACAAATAAAGTAATAATTTTCACATTCCACATATGAGTCCCTAATATGTAACATAACATGAATGTTTTACATTTTTGGTCCTTAATAACAGTTTACAGCGAGAATAGCATTGCACAGAGTCACATATGAGCATCACATACTCCCTGTGCTCCTCAGGCTTCAGTGATGTAACAGAAACGAATGCTCTCTGTTGTGGTATGTGCAGTATGTGCAGTATGCCACAGATGTTAGGCTGGAGGGAAAGACAGGACATGGACAATATCGCTATGAGGGCCAGCTGTTTGTGGCCTTGTTTATTTTTCATTTCCGAGAAAAGTATTTGGATGACCAGACATCCACCAGACTCTATTTTCAATCTAAGGATGCCTTGCGATGGTGGGGCTCGTTTTCTTGTGTTTGTTTCTCATGCTGATCAGCAGTTTCACTCTGCTGTGAAGAGAAAAAAAAGATTTTTGCCATGGTACTAAATGAGGACCATATTCATGCACCATGGTATTTACATAGTACTACCATGCAAACACAGGATCATGAAGGTAAATGTCAAAAATACTTGTTACTGTATGATTGGCCCCTTGTGAAAAAGAAGTACACTTATGCATACTTTCAAAAAGAGACTTTATTATGGAAATAATATAGGTTAAAAGAAATTACTGAAGTACAAATGCATGTAATATTATTGGACACTTCATTGTATGTTATTTGCAATTAAATGAAAATGTATTATTAAATTTGATTAAGTGCAATCAGTTAAACTAAAGAGTGTTTTTGCGACCCAATTACAGTAGGACTTACAGTAAGTACTTTATGTATAATTTTATAATTGTCTTTAAAATACGGTTACTGCCAAATACTGACAAGCATTAATAGCAACTAAATTATACTTTATTGTGATTTCTGAAACTTGCATGTCAAATGTAATGTAATGTTAAATGACAAAACAGTTAGTAATAAAGTTTACTCTTTAGAAGCACAATGAAAGATTATTAAATCGTGTACTTTCAATTAAAACTTTTAATCTGAAATTAAACTGCACTCTTAAAGTGTGCTTAAGTGTGTTTAGAAACACTCATGCAAATATACTCTCTTAAAGTACACTAAAGTGGAACTTACATTATCTGCAAGTAGTTTTTTTTTTAAATATACTCTAATACTCTCTGTGGTCATTAAAAATCCCAGGATGTCTTTCGAAAAGTGTAGAGGTGTGACCTCGACATCCTGGCCAAATTTGCCCATTGGCCTCTGACCATCATGGCCTCCTAACAATCCCCATATCTGCTGATGGGCTTCATCACTCTGTCTCCTCTCCACCAATAAGCTTGTGTGTGGTGAGCGTTCTGGTGCAATATGGCTGCCGTCGCATCATCCCGGTGGATGCTGCACACTGGTGGTGGATGAGGAGATCCCCCCCTCACAATGTAAAGCGCTTTGAGTGCCTAGAAAAGCGCTATATAAATGCAACGAATTATTATTATTATTATTAATACATTCAAATAAAATTAAGCACACTTCTTTTTCACAAGAGGTGTAATGTCCAAAAATGATGGTATTAAGCCCAATTGTAGTTTTTGTTAATGTCACTAACAGAACGGACTCAAATTTAGGTGATTCAGAGACATCTGCAATAGAGATCAGAGTATATCCGTGCTTAATCAACCACATTAGAGTTCATGAACACCAGCAACTCCAATGAGAAAAGCAGACTTTTTACAGACACACACATACTTCTGCCAGCAGCCGTTTTCATCTTGGTCCTGTTGTGCTGCACTCCACAGGCGTTTCTGTTGTGGGCCGGGCCGCTCTAGCAATAAAAGCCACACTGCTAAGGCCATGCAAGTCTGATAGTCTGTGTTTATGTTTATTCCAGCATCCTCCATGGGGAGCTATTCTGGAAAATTCAATCTTATTACTGTGCAGAAGTGGGGGATCTGCTTTGAGCATTCATTACGGACTGTGGGGACGGACTCAGAGCCATAAGCCAGACTGCTGCCTTTCATGAGTCTATGTAGGGATCTAGGCTAATGGTTTCTGCAGACATGGCAACAGTAACCAACATGTAGACTTTTTGTGAAATGCACTGTTTGTAACCTCTGTATACTGCTTCTTGTGAGACACATAAGCACTTAAAATACCTTAGAAATTGCAGAACTTATGCAAATTTTGTTCATGTCTCCTAAGAGAACAACAAATTAATTCTCTTCTCATATTCATAATTGAACAAATTGGTGTTTTTTTCCATCAACAAAATCCCTCCACTAAACACTCATGATGCTAAATTTAAAAATATGCCCACTGCGTTTTTAAATACTGTTAGGGGGAAACAGGCATGATGACACACTTTTACTCCAGCCCATATTTCTCTTAGTAGGCCTACTTTCAATATGAACGCATGCTTTGAAGTCTTTTGTCAACAAAAAGGCAACTGAACACTGCCTAGGAAAAAATATACAGTTGATTGATTATTTGGTGAGCAACAGCAAGGTGTCACACTACATGGGGTAAGTTGTCACAGTGGAAACTGCCATTAAATAGGTGTTTCAGTTAAATGTAAAGATTAACAGTTATGAAAGACAAAAGAATTCATGAAATTAAACCAGGGGTTTTCAATCTTTTAAATGTCACGGACCCCCAAATTTGATCATCCTCATGCAAAGGACCCCATCCTAAAATTTAAAAGGCATCTACAGAGTCTGTATACAAACACAATTGATACTGTGAAATATTAATATTATAAATATCTAAAATATTAATTTGACAATATTTGATTTCTCCAAAGTTCCATTATTACATTATTATTCTTTTGTAAAAAATAGGGCTGTTATTGTACTGTATTTATTTGCTCATTTGTTTACTTATTTAAACCTAATTATTTATTGTTATTTTATGTTTTAATCTGTTTGCTTGTTCATTCATTTAAACCTAATTTTGGATTATTTAATTTATTACTTATTTTTAATTCATGTATATATATATTTTTTAGTAGTATTATTATTTACACTCTCAATTCGCGTTCTCACCTATCATGTGTCCACGTCACTCCCCTGTGCGCCCCCAGTGTATCGCCCAGTACCTCCAGTTGGTAAAGGGCCGAGACGAGAGTGCATTCACTAGATACAGTATAGCCCCAGCACGGTCCACCAATCCCAGAGATTTTTCAAACCGTTTTTAAGCGCGCCCCCTCGCTGCTCTGTCGCTGAAAGGCTTTGGCGATGAGCCACGTCAAACTGCACGATATCTTGGCCCTGGTGAAATCATAGTGATCAACAGATTTGATCGTCGGCACGATGAACGTCCTCTTGCTCTCCTTGCTCTCTGCGGCATCTCCCATCTTGACATCTACTCAACCAATTTTATTTTAAAGCCTTCAACCAGGCACAAAGTGGAATCCCAAAGTGCTGTGCATAAAAATAAAATATAAATAAGCATAAAACTAAAACACAGAGCGCGTCGCTGCATCACGTCCCACGGAACTATGAGATCAGATCATCAGAGCGCTGATGTGAAGAGTAACGGATCGGCGCGAGCTCTCGTGTAGTCCAATAACCCTGCTCTCATATATTGATTACATACAGGAAAAACAATCCCAACTGCATCCCCGAGCGCCGGATTCAATATCCAACAAGCAAATCCAGTTCTCATCCGTTTCCCGGCATTATATCCCCAAGTTGGTGTAGATGACAAAAATCAATATTTCATAGGTGGCACGAGCGCCATGATGAGGGATGCCAAGTTCAATGGCGAGGAGAGGCGATCGACGAGTTCACTGTTGTGTGTCATGATTTCTCGTCTTCTTTAACTTTTGTAACTGTCCTTCCTAAAATCTCTCCCTCTCGCTGCGGTCCGCCTGCCGCACTGCTGGCCTGGAAAAAAGAGAGAGATGACTGCGCATGCGCGAAACGCCCAGACGCAGACAAGCACTGCTGAGGCAGATTCACGGAGCTGTCAAATAAAATCAGATTTGACACACCTCATCTGTTTTACTGATCTATTTTACACATCTGTACCTTCAGTTCTATAAATATGCTAATGTGTTTGTAGGCTACGCTGTGTAAAAAAAAAAAAATCGAACCAGAATTTTTTTTACTGTGTATATTGTTGATAAAATTGTTTAGATTTATCTTGCTGTAAATGTTGATTGGAGTGACTTCAGGTACATTTAAACAATTATAAATAATGGCTTAATTTACCCGAATTCACTCCTGTACATTTATCTGACAATTTTGAGGTTTACCTCATTCTTACCATATGCAAACATTTTTTTTTACAACTTTAAAAAAAGCTTTTCTTAATATAAAATAGCATAATTTCCTCTTTAAAATAATTAGAGATTAAATGTACAATTTCATGTGATTCTTTTTTAAATAAATGATAACTCATTACCCTCACTGAGATCAGATCACAACTTAGATATTAAAATGTATTGTAAAAATATAGGTGGGAAGATGTTCATGTGTGTGTAGATGATTAAAACTTAACCATTTTAATGTAATTATAGTGTGTGTATATAATTATATTCTTTATAATTATATTATGATATATTCATATTTTACATTATATTTTAATTTAAAGTCGAATGTCAAAGTTTAACAAGTTATAAGTAAATATATTATATAAGTCAACTATATGAGTACGGAAGGGGTTCATTATATTAAGGGCCCCTATGCACGCATTAGTATTTTGTTAAAATTATACCAAACAAAAACTATATTAAAAAATTATTAGCAAGTTGACATCATTACAGCAAGCCCAAAGCTTGCAGCAAACACTATAATTGTCAATATTTATAAATATTCATGATTTGTTTTATCTTATGGTATTGACACTGTGCAACAGGAAAGGAAGAAAGGAGATTGCACCCAAACATAGATGAATATTGTACATATATCTCTATGTCAATCAGATTAATCTATTAATAAAATATTTTCCCCCTAAATGTTGGCATGTGCAATCAATAGAATAAATACATGATATTCATATCCTTTGAGACTAATGAGATCGGGTTGTAACTCTGTACCTCTGTAGTAGAGTCTTAACTGTAAGGTGTTGAGGCAGATGTGAGTCCTCAGGTTGTGTTACTCAGCAGCAGGAGTCGTGGATCAGATCTGTCAGACAGGAAGGGGTGTGACCGCTGCTCCTCCAAGGCCTCTGACTATCAGCTCTGGAGAATAGCTGTAATTACTGCCCTCTACCCACACACACAACCCTTTCATCAACCCTCCCACTGCACACATACAGCTACATCTCACACACCTTTCAATCTGTGAAAGATGAGGTGGCGTAGCTTCTCTCCATATGTTCGTCATCCGAAAAAGCACCTCACGGGAATGAAGGTCATTGTGATACTGACTCAGATCCAATAGAGGAGATCATGGAGTGTATAGAGTGCGGGTAGAGCGAATATAGAGAGAGATTGGCGATGCGGAAAGGAGAGAGAGACAGCGAGAGCCGTGTGGGAGGGCTGTGTCTGATGTATCGTCGCACAATGGAAGTAACGTCTTACATGAACCTTCCAACAAAATATGAATCGTCGAGTAGAGAGCTATGACGAGGAGAGGATAGAGAGAGAGAGATAGAGGGTTCCTAACACCCAGATGTCGACCTATGAAGATCTGGTCCTGGCTAATTTTAGCAGCTGGCTTCGTTACTCCGTTAAAGAGACATACATGCCCCTTTTATCTCCCATTATAGCTCATGGTTTCCCCGAATGTGTCTGTGCGGTTTTCAGCTCAAAATAATTTAATATTCATTTTTGAAATGCTATTTGGAGGGGAACTGGTTTATACTGGGCCTGGGTCCTCTTTAAATGCACATCATCTGCTGCGACCACCCCCCCCCCCCCCCCCCCCCCCCCTCCACGAAATCTAGCGCTCCATTACAGCTCCATCCTGCTAAAAACATCTGTTTTTAGTTCTTATTATTATGGCTATACACGAAGGCATGAAGAAGTGCATGTGGCAGTTGGAATTCAGACAATATTAGAATTAAGGTCTTATAATAGTGGTTTTCTGCGAGCCCCCACATCCGAGCACAACGGCAACCCTCAAAGCTGTCCTGTCACCGCATGGGAGTTACTACAACTCAAGTTCGCACATGCACACCCAAGGATACTTGCTAGATGAGGTCAGCCACCTCCAGTGAAAGTGAAGTAAAACACACACACAATGTTGTTGGGTACCCTGTATGTAAGGTAAAGGCAGGGCAAAATAACAAAAAAATACTGTGGCAAGTACCATATAGCTCAGACGCACTGAGGGGTAGGGTGTCAAATACACTAGAAAGAACACTAACGGAGAAGAAGTAGGACTACTTCCGACAGTCACAAAACAATATACAGTAAACGCTCAACGCGTCGATAAATCCACTGCTCTCTTGTCGCCTCTGAGGCTGGGACTCTAAATAGTGTTCTGTGCTCGTCTGTGCAGACAAAGACAGAACATTTAGCATGTTTTGCTCAAACTTTCGCTATAGCATTAGAGCTGGTACACTGTTTGTCGCTTGCGAAATCAAAATGACGGCGCCGTGGTGGAAATTTACAGATGAATGGGCGGTAATATTATAATGAGATCCCACGTCACCAAGGGAGCGAAATCAGAACCTGATTATACACTTACAACCTGGACAGTTCAGATTTTCATGATAGTCACCCTGTAAAAAACTGGCTTCTGACCCTGTTTGAATTACTCACAGCCGTGAAGTCAGTCGTGTTTTAATCAGATGGTGATTGAAGAACCATTAGTGCGCATGACTAAATAACAAAGTTAAATGAGAATATACATTTAAGAATCTCCGCTATTGCTAAGACTGCTGCTCCCCAGACTTATCTTGCGTGCTTAGAGGTGTCACATTTGAACTTCAGACACATCTTACCTATGCCAAACTGATGCCGCACATAGTATTGCTCTTTAGCGGCGGTCACCTACACGCTCGCATAAGAAACTTCACAGGTGAAGCGTTAATTGGGGGATGGGATGGGACTTGTACCGCACTTTGGTGTTACTATCCCTTCCACACTTTCTAGTTATGTACCATTTTAGAGGTAACAAGAAATACAGAGTACCTTTAGGCTTTGTACTTAGGTTTAATGTACCCCCCTAATTACAGCTTTGTACCTTTTAGAGTATATAAAAACAACCAAATCACAAATGAAAACTAACTAATGCTGAAGATCCAGAACTAACATACTTGAACTGCTCATAAGTGCAGACATTATAACTTGAATATATATAAATAAATAAATAAAAAGCGCTATATAATGGCATTTTATAATGGATGCTGATTAAAAAGAAAAGAGAAAGGCCGGTGCCTATTAAGCGTGTGGTCGTGGTAAGACAAGCAAAGACAAAAAACAAGATAAAGGAAAATATAAAAATACATAAAGAATAAAAGGCATAGCAATAAACACATGCGTAGTAAATAAATAAATAAAACCTTTAGATTTAAATCTGCTTTTTTATTGCTTTACATGACAGCAGCTAGCGGTTAAGCTGTGATGTTGTATTTCTACCACAAGATAGCAGCATTCATTTTTCATTTATTCTCTTTTTCTTTACTTTCATTATTCTTTTTAGACGAACAACAGAGAATAATACTTTCTCCGTAGAGAGAGAGAGAAGAGAGAGAGAGAAGAGAGAGCACTGGCCGGCACTGGCTGCCGCAAAGAGAGCTGCATCTGCCCATACTGTAATCATGGAGAAGTGGAGACAGAGCAACACTTCCTCAAATGCTGCCCTAACTATGAAGAAATTAGAAAGAAATTTTATCCCAAATTTGAAATACTTTATCCTGATTTCAAAATGTTAAACAAGAAAACACAACTTCAATATTTATTAGGTGAAAAACAAGATTGTATCTTACTAGCAGCAAGATACATTGATGCCTGTCACAAAAAGAGGGAGGAGTCAACAAAACAGTGATGCGCCCACACACACACACAAACACACACATTTGAATGATAAATTTTTCGTAGAAGTCTAATTGTTGGCTTTGTTCTGGACTTTTAGAACACTGTATATGCCTGCATTTTTTGGTTACACACATATAATCTGTTCTAGAGTCTTTGGCAGTACATTGTAACAATTGTCATGCCAATAAAGCACATATTGAATTGAATTGAGAGAGAGAGAGAGAGAGATTACCAATTTGAAAATCTAAACCTTAGTCAAATTTAAAGTTGTGATCTATTATAATTAGTGATCAAGGACTATTAACAGGTTTGTGTGAATTATCTGAAAAAGTCGAATAATCCAGCCATTCGATATTATAAAAATTATAGGAAAAAAGTGAAATAAGAATGATGAGGATTCATTAGCATTATTTTTTTTCTGGATAACATTATCAAGTCTCTTCTTTTTTTGCCTTATTGTATAGGCCAATAAATGATGGTGGAGCACATAATTAAAAAGAGCCAGTCCCTCATAAACATTCAGGAATGTGTTATGATTGCGTACATCAGAACCTTTGATTATTCACATGACGTTCAATTCAAAGTGTGTGCCATTATCATGCTAAACACTACCAGCCTCACCCAACCCCCCAAAACCACACACACCCACCACACACACACACACATAATGGTGTGCATATTCAACAAAGATGCCTTCCGCAAACACAACATGGCTGCTGTGGTTATTTCCTGCAATCTCTTCACTTGACCCCCACTAGGGGGGGGGAAAAAGGTGTGGGTGAGGGGGGGGCGGCTCGCGCTAACACCACACACACAGCATCGCCGCTGCTGCACACAATGAAGCCCGCAAGTCCCTTCAATGGAATAGTGACAGGTCTCGCCGCCGAAGGAGCGAGGTGTGTCACGTGGGGTCGGGGACCACATGTGTCCTGCATGTCATATTTATGTCATTGCAAGTTGGTGCCTTTGCTCTGAGCTGCCAAACTGCTTCCAGATACGACCCAGCTGACGTCAGTGTTATCGCAGATACTGCATAGTATGTATCTTTGCATTTCTATAAACCCTAACATTCACAACAGAGAACCGTTACATTTGAAGCATTTGCGAGAGGCTGTTATTGAAGTGCACAAGTCATAATCTTCTCTTTCACTTGTTTTGTGTCATACATTTACATATTGATATATACAAACACTTGATGTTTCACAAACGCGGGCAAGAATATGTCTGGGTCATATTTTACCACAAAACCAATTAAGTATGAACCAAGAATTTAGCATTAATCCCATTTTTAAAGACCACAGGAAATTTGCATTGTGATTATTTCTCACTTTTTATAATCAAAACATGATACCTTACGTTTCAAAGTTTGTGATTGGTAAGATTTTTTAATGTTTTTTGTATTTATCAAAAATACAGTAAAAACTGTAATCTTATGAAATGTTATTACAATTGAAAATACTATTTGAACATATGTTTAAAAATACATTTATTCCTGTGATGGCAAAGCTAAAATAGTTATAGTTCTCATTATTAACAATTACTAAAACCATACCATTCCGTTCCCCTGTGCTTCTTACTATTTTTGTTGAAACAGTGAGTGATCCTTGCTGAGTAAAAGTATTTTATCATTTCAGCGTATTACAGTAACGAGAATTTAGAGAGAAAAATAAAGAAAAATAAAGTCAATGAATGAATGAATAGATATGATTTATTCAAATTATTTTAAATATATAATTCTTGTTGTTTCTTAGGTTTTGTTTTGTTTTTCTAAATGTTTTAACATTTTGATCTGCATTTTATAAAAGGTGCTTTAAAATTAAAGATTAAAAATTCTTTAATATTAGAGCATTTATTAATAATAAAAGGTAGATAAAACCATGGTAGACAAACTAGGCCCACATTGCAGTTATGTGCAGAAAGTACAGGGAGAAGACGGAGTGAGCATGGCAGAAGGGATCACTCTTGTGCTTGGGTCACTGTGGGGTATTTTTAACTCACACAGACCTCAAGGCTGTAGTTAGAGGGTGGGGTCACGCTGCCTGTGCTTCCCCCACTGGCAGCGCAAACCTGTATTTATCTGAATAAAATCCAGAGGGGAGTCTGGACCATATGCCCTAAGTTTATCTTCTCTTAAACGTAGTGACTTTGCAGCAGTGACACAGAAACCGCACTGGATCTGGCTTATTTTGTGGATTTGTTATGAAACAATGGGATATTCTACCATAGTTCAACATCTTCTCTGAACTCCACCATCTTGAAGTTGTAACTTAAAATGTCCAGGAATACAAGCAGTGCAACTCGATTCAGCTTTTCTATTTCAATATACTTTAACCTGAAGTAATCAAATGGCCTTTTATGGTTCCAGCTCATTTTCACTCTTCCTGGCATGCACTGAGGTCTGAATAATAAATATGGTTAAAAATAAGATAAGCACTTTGCTCCATTTTACTTGCATGTTTCTCAGAGAAAACATGATATGAAGTATGTAGAATAAATTAAAACCATCTAAACAGAAAATGCTTGAATATAATATAATATAATTCTCTTTGTTGCAGAGTGAAACTTAGAAGTCGGATAACCGCGCATCAAATGAAATCTGTCTTCATTTGCTTATTGTTCTAGTTTCTAATTCGAAAAAAAAAAAAAAAAAGGCATTTTCTTTCTCTGCGCACACAAGCTATGAGTTACTTTGAAGAATGTTGGGAACCAAACAACTTTGGAGCCAGTTGACTGAGATTTTCCTTTCTTTTATGTTCCACCGAAGAAAAAAAGTCATACCGTTGGTGGGGGGGGAACACATGAAATTCTATGAGTGAAAGCCACTTTTCATTTTTGGGTGGACTGTCCCTTTAAGAATCTTGTAAAGACAACTTCTAAGAAGGTAATGGGTATAATGATAGCAGATTTTAAAGTACTTCCATCAAACATTTACAATATAAATTCAACAGCAATAACAACAAAGCAAAGCAAACTGTTGCCTTTATTTTTTACATGATTTTTTTTTTTTACTCTTATTAACTACGATTCTTGCATTTAGAAAAATAAATGTGTTAAAGAAAGACAAATTAGATTAGGAAGAGAGATGCAGAATGAAAGAGAAAGAATGACACAGATTTCAAGAGAAAGAGAGAACATCCCTTAGGAGTTCTGTCTTTTTCTGCATGCATGAACAGTAAATGTATTTTCGATGATGGTGACAGGTCCTCAGTTCTCATTGACTGCAATCCCATTTCCATTGATCTTCTGAAATAAAGTAGTTTGATATACTTTTAAACAACTCAACGTTTGATATACTTTTAAACAATCCCATCCCTAGTCCAAAAAAAGCATCAGTTTAAACTAAACAGGAAACGCTTCACAAGCAGCAAAAATGATTAATTTATTTAGTCATATCAAATCCCTTTGGATCAACTGAAATCCAAATTTACTGTAGAAGTCAGTCTATTGGCATTGTACACAAGTCATTCATTTGGTAACGGATATTTACTACAATGACTAAACAACCAGCAGTGCGTCATTCCTAAATATCTGAAAAACTCATCAGAATTGGGTGCAGTGTGAATCAAGTCAAAACACTGAGAAATCTGTGACACACAAAGATGAATACATTACCACATGACCATTCATATTTACTCAGCTACAACACATATGTGGTATTTAGCAACTTGGCTGACTTATTCACTGTGAAGTAATAAAGAGGAAGTAGAATAGATACAATTATCCCTAAAGACCATAACACAAAATTATTTTGCCAGCTGGTATTTAATGATAAGAGTAAGATATGTAATAAGTAATAAGTAATATTGTACTGCTCTGGACTCTCAGTATTTTAGAAACAAGCGCCTTGACCTTAACGCATGGTTCACCCAAAAATGAAAATTGGCTGTACTCACCCTCAGGCCATTCAAGATGTACGAAGTGGTGTCACTTCAATGGAACAGAACTGGAGAAATTTAGCATTACATAATTTGCTCACCAGTGGCTCCTCTGCAGTGAATGGGTGCTGTTAGAATGAGAGTCCAAACAGCTGATAAAAACATCACAATAATAAGTAAACCACAAACACTAGCGAAAGTCTTGTGTTTGTCGCCGTAATAACGTTGCTCCTGTAATCCCTCTAATGCAATTCCATTTGTCCTTTCACATCAAAATCTATCAACATTTGCCTTGTAAATAGTGCTTGATCTGTCATATCTCTACGGTTCGCTTTTTTTACTGGAGAAACGCATATTTAGATTCAATTTTAGTATTTCAGCTTAAAGAAAAAAACGTCTTGATGGATTTTTTTTTTTTCAAACATACAGCTTTTCATTTCCCAAGATGGACTGGTATTATGTCGATTGCTTGTGGATTATTGTGATGATTTTATCAGCTGTTTGGACTTCCATTCTGACGGCACCCATTCACTGCAGATGATCCCTTGGTGAGCAAGTGATGTAATGCTACATTTCTCCATATCTGTCCAGATGAAGAAACCAAATCATCTACATCTTGGATGGTCTGAGGGTGAGTAAATTTCATAAATGTTCATTTGGTGAACAGTCCTTTGATACCATACTAATAGACCAGACAGACAACCCACATCCTATAACTAAGCATTGTTACTCACTTCAGACAAAAAGAAGGTGTTTGGATCTGAGAAGAAAAAAAAAAGATTTAAAAACACACACATGATATGGCCCCTGCACGCCTTGTAAATCATCAGTGGAAGCGTTTTCATGTTACATATGCTTCCCATTTGAACTGCATACAGGAAGTGAGTAATGCCTCAGTTTTTTGTAATTGTTTATGACGTGTTTAGGAAACATTCATTATCATTCCTAACGATTGAGCCTACTGTGCGTTTAAGTGCCACTCGAGTTTAATGAAACTGTTTACTCACACATAAACAGCCATTGATTTTGTTGTTAGATGGGTTGAGTCAGGACGCAGGGTTCGGTCTCATGCCTGCACGGCAGAAAGCTTGTTAAAGAAGAATGATGAGCAGCTTTGTGCAAATTCTCACCGTCGCTCTGGAACTACATCATATTGCGACAAAATCTAAGAAAGCCACAATGATCATACAATACAAGAGAGCCACAACCATGATGACTAACTGAACTACTGTAACTGACATCTAATATCAGCTCTTTCCATCACCCTGGACACTGACTAGAGATTTGTCCAACATCAGTTCTGTCCCATTTTCCCCTCACTCATATATTTTACTCAAACTAAATAATAATCTGTGAAACTCAAGGATGACACTGTTTTTTTTATAACTCTTGAGTGAAGTGGCAGAGGAAAATCTTTCTCCTCAAAGGTTGCTTCATTTCATGGAGTTCTCAGTTATGATTAAGTGAAATTTGAACTTTATCTTCATAAAAGATAAAATAATTGAAGCCAGTGTATACTTATAAGCATATTAGTACACCAATGAGTAATGTACTGTAAGAGTATAGAGCTATAAAATGAATGGGCCACAGGAGTCATCATATTTAAGATTATATAAAGAAAACAAAATGGGAAAAGTGAGTTATCTAAGCAAATGTCGCCATGTACTCTCCGTTTTACATCACTATTCAAACGTTTAGGGTCTGTATGATTTTTAAATGTTAATGATTTTAAAATGTTAATATGATTTAAAATAAAAACATAAAAACTTAACCAAAGCTCACCAAATCCTTACTCTAAATGCACATTATTGAACACATAAAAGTCAATACATTATATTACTATATTACTGATCTAAAAAAAAATCTTTCACAGAAACATTAAATAGTGTAAATTAACTTACCATGTGCACATTTGAACACTTGCTTCCTTTGTTGTAACTTTGACCTTGAAAGTACTTATATTCCTATTAGTTCCTATCAAAAAAGCTCAATTTATTTAATAAAAATAAAATAATAATAATTATAAATAAAAAATACAGTAAAAAGGGCAATATTGTGAAATATTATTACAAAAAAAAACCCATAATGTCAGGACTCTGTTCCAGTATGGTGAATGTCTGTGAAGTCAACCTCCGAAGATACCGTGGTTTCCTGGTTCCCTTGAGTCATTAAATCTCCCGTGAAGTGTTCTCCACGTCATCCTCGTTCCTCGCTCCGCGCTCCAGCACCTAGTGAAAGTGACAGAATACCGGGACAAGACAGTAAACCCGCCCCTTCCTTCCCGTGTTTATTTTTCGTTTTGAAAGTCTTTTGTTTTCTTGTGTGTTTCTCCCCGCAGCATGGAAGTAGCCGCTCATTTTATCGCCCTAGCCCACAGAGATCTCCCCTTCGTGGAGTATGCGTGGAAGTTAAGCAAGATGGCCGCAAAAACAGCGCTGGACGACGTCACCTCAACTCTTTGTTCTGGATCGGGGCAAATTACCATCGCCCTGTTGACCTCCCAGACACCATGGGACTGAGCTGGAGGAAAGGAATCCTTTGGTGTTTGGAGAGTGTCCAGCCCCGATCCAGAACCAGCCCACCGGCTGTTCCTCAGTCATGGCCGCCAGCCGCGGCATTTTCAAGCCCGCCGGCCGTTCCTCAGTCAAGTGCTGGCCGTGGCATTCTGAAGCCCACCGGCTGCGGCATTCCCAAGCTCTCTCCAGCCCGCCGGCCGTTCCGAAGTCAAGCCCGCCGGCCGTGGCTCACTCAGGTCCGCCGGCTGCTCCAGTGTTAAGTCCGCCAACCACACCTTTCACCCCAAAAATAAAGGGGAAAGTAAGGAGGAGAAGGCGGTGGGTTCTAGTTCCTAGGCTCACTCCAGTGTCGGTTCCAGCCCCATTGCTCGCTCCAGTGTCGGCTCCAGCCCAAGAGCTCGCTCCAGTGTCGGCTCCAGCCCCCGAGCTCGCTCCAGTGTCGGCTCCAGTCCCAGAGTTTAGCCCAGTGAGGGCTCCAGTTCCCGAGTTTAGCCCACGGAGGGCTCCTGTTCCCTAGTTTAGCCAGAGTTTAGCCCAGTGAGGGCTCCTGTCCCAGAGTCTAGCCCAGAGAGGGCTCCAGTCCCAGAGTTTAGCCCAGTGAGGGTTCCTGTTCCCGAGTTTAGCCCAAGGAGGGCTCCAGTCCCAGAGTCAAGCCCAGGGAGGGCCACAGTTCCCACGTCCAGCCCAGAGAGGGCTCCAGTCCCAAAGTTTAGCCCGGAGAGTGCTCCAGTCCCTGAGTTTAGCCCAGAGAAGGTTCCAGTCCCCAAGTCAAGTCCAGGGATGGCCACAGTTCCTGAGTTAGGCCTACGGAGGCCCTCTAAAGACTATATTCTCCGCAAGGATTTTTTTTAGGGTGGGGGGTAGTAGGGGTCCGTCTGTGGAGGCCGGACCGAGTGCCGAGGCCAGGCCCAGTGAGTTCCCCTGCTCCACCATGGTACCGAGTCCCGGTCAGCATGGCCTCCTGAAACTGTAGGCTCCGCCCTGGCTCTCCGAGACCTCCCTGTTCGACATGGCCTCTGAACTGTCTGCTCCGCATGGCCTCCTGAACTGTCTGCTCGCCATGGCTATAGTCTGCCTGCTTCTACATGGCTTTCTAGTCTGCCTGGCTCCGCATGGCCTCCTGAACTCTTGCTCCGCAAGGCTTCCAGTCTGCCGCTCCGCATGGCCTCCTGAACTCTCGGCTCCGCCAGGCTCGGCACTCTTAAAAATAAGGGTGCTTCATGATGCCATAGTAGAACCTTTTTGTCTAAATGGTTCCAATAAAGAACCTTTAACATCTGAAGAACCTTCTGTTTCACAAAAGGTTCTTTGTGACGAAAGAAGGTTCTTCAAATTACAAAAAGGTAAGAAAGAGATGGTTTTTAAAGAACCTTTGACTGAATGGTTCTTTGTGGAACAAAAATGGTTCTTCTATGGAATCGCTTGAAGAACCTTTTAAGCACCTTTATTTTTAATAGTGTAGCTGCTGCTCCCCCCCCCACATGCACCATGGCTCCCTGATCCGCCCTGGAGGCCTTCCCGTGTCCCTGTCTTGTACCAGCCTCCAGGGCGCCCACCCCTCCTCCCTGGTGGAATTGTTACGGCACAGGACGCACCTTCCGGGAAGGGGGGAGTAATGTCAGACTCTGTTCCGTATGTACATTTAATTAGTCATTTAGCAGACGCTTTATCCAAAGCGACTTACAATTGGGGGAGACATAAAGCGATTCTTCTTAAAGAGGAAAACAGACACAGGAAGTGCTTGTAATAAAGTTTTAGGCATTGTTCAAATAAGTACAAGCTAGAAAGAGAAGGAAAAAATAAAGAGAGAATTTTTTTTTTAATGATGATGAGGCTGATGAAGTCAAGTAGCTTCGAAAGAGATGAGTTTTCAGCTGTCGCTGAAAATTAGTCAGGGTTCAGCATTCCGGATAGGGGTGGGAAGATCATCCACCAGCCAGGAAGGGTGAACGAGAATGTTCTGGAAAGTGAATTTGAGCCTCTCTGTAATGGTACAATGAGGCGTCGCTCACTAGCGGATCTCATACTTCTGGAGGGGATGTAAATTCGTAGTAGTGAGTGGAAGTAGGCGGGTGCTGAGCCTGTGGCTGTTCTATATGCAAGCATCAATGTCTTGAACTTGATTCGGGCCGCGACCGGTAGCCAGTGCAAGGAGATAAAGAGAGGTGTAACATGGGCTCTTTTGGCCTCGTTGAAGACCAGTCGTACCGCTGCATTCTGAATCATTTGTAGAGGTTTGATTGTGCTTGATGGAAGTCCAGCCAGAAGAGAATTGCAATAGTCCAGCCTAGAAATGACAAAGGCCTGGACAAGAAGTTGTGCAGCATGCTCCGTTAGAGTATTGTGAATGTCTGTGAATGTCAACCTCCTAAGCTACGTGTGTTTTCCTGGTTCCCGTGATTTCATTAAATTCTCCTTGTTAATATTCTCCACGTCTCCTCGTTCCTAGCTCCGCGCTCCAGCACCATAGTGAAATGTGACAAGTATATATTTTAAAATGTAATTTATTCTTGTGATGCAAATCTGACATTTCAGCATCATTATTCCAGTCTTCAGTGTCACATGATCCTTCAGAAATCATTCTAATATGCTGATTTACTGCCCAAGAAAATGTTCTTATTATTATCAATGTTGAAAACAGTCGTGCTGCTTAATATTTTTGTGAAAACTGACACATTTTTTTTCAGAATTTTTTATCAAAAAGAAGTAACACAGAGATCTTAACAACATCTCAGTTACTGCTGCAAATAATTATAGTCCAACTATATATTTTTCTAGCTTCATTTATGCATGAGAGCATTAACAATACTGATATATGCTGTTTATGAGATTGTATTGTTAACACTTCATGCTGGCTTCAGGTGTGTGACTTTAGTTTGTCTGCTATGAAATGACTTGTGTAAAACGCTGAAGCCAGCGGGCAGATCTGCTCTCAATGCAAAGCCACCATCAGCAGCAAACACCAACACATGCAGTCCTCTCACTTATACCCCAATGAAAAGAGTTAACCCGAGCATTCAATAAATACCACAGCAAATCCTCATCCTCCTGCTTGCGTGTGTGCGTTTTCACCACTGATAAAGCCGCCGGTTGTGCTTACCTCCTCTCATCCTCAGCATTATTCTTCATACGTTTTTGCCTTGAATAGTCGGATGTGTAGGAGAGCTGAGCCAGAATCTGTTTATGACTGAGATTGTGCCAGGAAAGGGGAAAAATCTGATTCGAGATCAGCACTTTAACTGCGAGATGCTTTGTGAGGTGTTGGGATGGGGAGTAATTGAGACGGTGGGAATAATGTGTTCATCAAAACAGTATGAAAGGCAGTGCTGCTTGCATCAGCAGGGCGAGAGACACTTGAGTGCGCATACATTAAAGAAAGTGGACACAGATGCATACGTGCACACAAACGCACATACTTACATACAAAGTCACATATGTTGCTCCAGGATGGTCTTCAGGCCTGCTGGCTGTTTTGAACCGCTTATGTAAGTGCAAACTGTCCGCTGTGATTAGGGTCAGTCCACACAGGCACAGCTCACGCACACAAGCGTGTCACTTCCTGTTTGCCCACCTCTCAGCCTCCCCCATGGGCTTCACAGTTCCTGGAGTAAACAACACACACAACGCAGCATTACTGGAGAGGTCGTCTCATTACCAGAGAAATTATGTTGATTTTCCAGCATCTGAGCATTTGATAAACTATGTGTTCAATAATCAGTTGAATTCAAGTTATATCAGACTTTAGTGTCGGGTTGAATTTATAACCTACGAAATGTGAATTCACATTCAAGTTTTGAAATAAGTTGGGTCAGTATTTATTAGCATCTTTATTACTAACCATAAAATATATTTTTCATTTTTTTTCAGGAATGAGGCAAGGGCTGTAACAAGTGAAACATTTTCATAAACGATTCATTTTTTAGCATGGCATCAGCAGCATCTTTTGGTGCCTTCAGCCAATCAGTAGGCAGAGATCACAGATTAACTAGGTTAATTTTTTCCATAAAAGTCAATACATTATATTACCATATTATAGATCTCCAAAAAATCTTTCACATAAAGATTAAATAGTGGAAATTAACTTACCTTAACTTGAACACTTGCTTCCTTTGTGTGAACTTTGACCTTGGAAATACTTTAATTCCTATTATTTTCAAAATACAAGTGTTTTTAAATTGGTATTCCAATCACATTATATAAAGACTCAAATACATTTTTAAAAATTTTGTGCACACATTAGGCCTTGCAATAACAATTTAAATGTGTGTGTGTGTGTGTGTGTGGTTTGGATAATATATATATATATATATATTAGAAATATAATATATTCTATATAGAATATTTTATTTTTCAATTAAGGCAAAAACCTCTAATAAGAATAATAGTATAAAATACCATTTCATATTATATTAGGCTATTTAATTAATCTTATTCGATAATGCATTTTTTGGTTTCTTGAATATGTATATTGTTTTTATGATTGTAAAGTCAGAAATCTCTGTTTCCATTGTCACTGTCAGAACCACTGTATTAATGCTAGTACTGTCTAAAAGGCATGTGGCAAACATTACTTTGCTACCACAATACACTTTTTTTATATAAAAAGACCAAAAATTTTATCTTTCTGGTATCCTAACAGGAGCCAGAAAGAAAGGTTTCTGGCATTGCTGCACTGGCCACCTGGCATTTAGGATTGGATTTAAATTGCATTATGCCTTTTTGTTTAAAAAAAATGTTCCCAGCAATCGAGTATATCTTAGAGCTCCTGATGAAAAATGTTTCAATCTGCGTCTTTATATCTTGTGTAAGTAACATCTGGAAGGCTGTTTCACTGGAAATCTGCCAGGGATGCTTGGAAAAAAATAAACCAAAATATTCTTTAAAACAATACTCTAAATCTCATTTAAATCTGATTAAATAATCCTTTCCCTGAATCTGTATAAGGTCTTCACAGGGTATTTGTAAACCTAAACCTTAAAGCAGTGGTTCCCAACCCTGGTCCTGGAGGCACCCCAACACTGCACATTTTGCATGTCTCCTTTCTCTGACACACCAATTTCAGGTATTGAAGTCTCTGCTAATGAACTGATGACCTGAATCAGGTGTGTTTGATTAAGGAGACATGCAAAACGTGCAGTGTTGGGGTGCCTCCAGGACCAGGGTTGGGAACCACTGCCTTAAAGCACAACACTCAACAGGCTACATGCCAATGATTATGGCATTTCAACATACTGATGTTGTATTTAAGCTTATTATTCTGAGAGCAAAATTCTTGATTCTAACTTAAGTCCTAGAGCTTTCAAGCTTCACCCACATCTATTTATTATGGACTTACGGCTTTTTAAACTCTGACACAAGACTTTGACTTGACAAGCTGTCCTTTTTAGTAGCTTTTGATTACAGGGATACGTGACATAAACTATTCTGTTTGGTGACATTGTGAACTTTGACATGTGAATCATATCCCATAAATCTGTGGAATAAAACACAGAGACCCATGCAAAGGCCATGTGATTTATAGACCCAAGCAAACTGATTCACATTCCTTGTTATTCATAGATGATTGCACTGTCTAAACTCTCTCTGTACTATCATAACACACATACTGTTTGAGTAGCTGACCTTTGTGAAAATATTTTCAACCAGTCATGTGCAAGTTTGAATAAACTTTGAAATACTGTAAATACAGATTTATAAAGCAATAGCATGTTTATTGATTTACTTTACTTTTACAGACACTTTTATACAAAGTTATTTGGTGTTTTCCTTGAGAATCGAACCCACAACCTTTATGCTACCAGTGTCACAGACTTTGTTTTTTTTAATTCTGAGTTTATATCTCACAATTCAGACTTTATTTCTCGCATATCTTGAGTTTATATCTCACAATTTTGAGTTATATCTCACATTTCAGACTTTGTTTCTTGCAATTCTGAGTTTATATCTCACAATTCAGACTTTGTTTCTTGCAATTCTGACCTTTTTTTCAGAATTCTGTTATATCTTGCAATTCAGGGATGTTTGAATACCTATGTCTTGAGGAACTAAGTCTAAGTCCTGTTAGAAAGTATAAAATCAATGCAAATGGCTATTTGAAAACAGATAATCAATGCAAATAGATGCAGAAAAGACAAAGTTGAAATAAGTGGCTTATTTCTGATTCTCAACGTATGTATAATATCACTGAACAGCATGAAAACAGCAAAGACTGTTACCATCTTTCTTGCTGTTAAGACTTATTAGTCACAACCAATCAACATCGCTCCACTCAATCCTGATTGGCTAAACCCCTGTCAATCAAACACAACCTCTGTTTAAAGCTGCTTTTGAGTTGTGTGCTTCTAAATACCTGCTCTATGACCTTTTGAACTTTAAGATTAAATTAATTTCAGCGGCTCGTACATCTCGGCTCAGTACCAGGAAAAAATAATATAAAAAAATACTTTTAATACTTTTATGTCAGGTACACGTCCTAAAAATTAAAGCCAAAGTTCTAAAACTGACAAATGTTTAAGTATATGCGAAACAATAATATGCAAAGACGAGGATTTGTTAATATGTTCATGCTAAACAATTCATAAAACCTGTGTGTCCATCTGGAGTGGTGAGGAATAGTGACAGCCTAGAGTAAAATGCAGCCAAATAAGTGCTTGTCATATTTTTGGCCACATTATGTTGCAGACGATGACTGTCCTGATATACATCCAATATTAATAAGATGCTAATGGTGAAAAAAACCCTTTTCAGATGGCTGAAGAAATGCACCAGTGCTGATATTAAAAACATTTTTGCTGTACTTAATATGCGTGTTTGAGACCAGGGCAGAGCTATGAGCACAATACTGCCATTTATTTTTTAAAATAGGCTTAAATTATGCAGCAACAACTTGGCATTAGCCAGAGCGTGATCGTCGTTATAATGCCTGTTGGCAGCATCCTTAATCATGAGACGTTGATTCGGACAAGAGTGAAAAGAGAAGGAAAAGAAGGATGATGCACAGAGAGATGCATCAGTGATGTTAGATTTGTGTCTGCAGTAAGAGAATATGCTTGGCTGAGCATGTAGGCCAAGCCAACAACAATGCAGAATAACCCCCACAGCAGACATCCAGCCATCCAACTGCCTGCATCTTGTCCACACGTCGCGCCGTGCTTTCACATCAGTGTGACAGGCCCAGCGCCTCAAAGAATAATGTAATGCTCACTGCCTAATTCTGCTATCAGCATCTTTGTCAAGCGGCATGGGCTTTAAGAAAGGGCCTGTAAGGCTTGAATTGAAATTAATTACGAGGAAAACTGAGTTTATTGAACATGTGATTTAGTCAAATGTGCATTTTAAACAGGTTTTTGAAACAATACGAACTACTGAATTTATGGAGGTAGTTGTATTTGATGCTCTCCAAGGCTGCATTTTTTCAATCAAAAATACAGTAAAAACAGTAATATTATTAAATATTAGTACAATTTAAAAGAACTGTTTTCTACTTTAAATATGTTTTAAAATGTAATTTATTCCTAATGTCAAAGCTGAATTTTCAGCAGCCATTACACCAGTCATCAGTGTCACATGATCCTTTGGAAATCATTCTAATATACTGCTTTGACACTCAAGAAACATTTGTGGTTATTATCAATGTTGAAAACTTGTGCTGTTCGATATCTTTATGGAAACTGCAGCATAATAAATTTTTTTCAATAGAACGCATGTCCAAAAGCACGCATTTGAAGAAATCTGTGTACAGTAGACTTGTCTTTTCACTTTTGATTAGTTTAATGCATCTTAAAATGATTAATTTCTTTCAAAAAATCCCATTGACACCAAACCTTTGATAGATAGATAGATAGATAGATAGATAGATAGATAGATAGATAGATAGATAGATAGATAGATAGATAGATAGATGGATGGATGGAAAGTTGGAAATGGAAGTTGTGGTGGTTCCCAAATGTTAATTTGCTGTTCTGGTTCTGTCTGGACACACGTGTAATATCAAACCAAAACACTGATTCAGGATCAGAGGAAGAAAGATTGTTTGTCAAAAAGGGCCCTGATATAGTTTCACAGTCACTTCCTCTTGGTGGGTCAGAACGTCCTTCCTTCATTTATGCTCGAAGCGAACAGTTGCATAACTGCTTCATAAGTAACCATCAGGCACCCCGAAACCCAGACATGTTACTCAGCGGGTGTCTGATACAGAGGGAGATGCTGAGTAACATGTCTGGGTTTCGGGGTGACTGACAGGCACAGGTGCTGGATTACCATTAAATAAGAAGTGTCATCCAGGGAATTCTGGGAATGTCAGTTTTCAGTTTTTTTCTACTGTAAATTATATATGACAAGGAAACTTACTACCAAAAATATTTACTGTAGAATTATTACATCCTTTTACAGGTAAAATGACAATCAATTTTTACAGTGTACAGACAACATATACAGTGATTCTGTAGCTCAAGTAAAGCATGCTGCTATCAGTGCCAAAGACATATAGGTTCAACTCCCAGGGGGAAAAAAATAACTGATAAAAATTTATACTTTGTTCAATACAAAAATCCCATTGGATAAAAGCATGTATTAGGGGACTTCGGCAGTGCATTATAGAACGTGCACTAGATCGAATTTTGCCCATTTATAGTGGCAAATGTTTGCATGATAGACTAAACATTTCATAAAAATATCAACATGCACTCAAACACATAATAATCAAATGTCCCCACAAGGATAGTATAATCAAATGCATTGTAGGGACCAACCAATGGGTCTAATAAAAAATTGCATTTTTGTAATTAAGAGATTTTTTTAATTAGGTAAGTATAAAAATAATAAAAGTCAGTGGAAAATCCCCACAATGACTGAAAAGCAAACATGTGTCAGTGTGTCAGACGTGGTTTGTCATTCTGTCACTCATATCACCCCGGGATTTGATGATCCCATTTGAGCTGTAGGATGTCAAAACACATACATCTCCACCTGAGTCATCACTTATGTGCATTGTATAGGAACATACACAACTAAATATTCACACACTATCATTCAAACATGTTAATGTTTGAAAGAAGTCTCTTATGCTCACCAAAGCTGCATTTATTTGATCAAAAATTCAGTAAAAACAGGAATATTGTGAAATATCACAATTTAAAGTAACAGTTTTCTATTTTAATAAGGTAATTATCCTGTGGATGAAAATCATTCTAATATGCTGATTTGCTGCTCAAGAAATGTTTCTGATTATCATTGTAAATCAACAGTTTAATACATTTTTGGAAACTCTAATACATTACTTCAGGATGAATAGAAAGGTCAAAAGAACAGCATACATTTGAAACACAAATTCACACACTACCAAATATTTCCTGTTTCAAAATATGAAAATTCAGAGCAATCAGAATTCCAAAGAAAATCCTGATTCTTTGATCTCCTTTTGTTTATCGTCTGAGGGAATTTGGTGGAGCTCATTATCAGCAGCTGACTTGAGCAATTTGTTATAGGTTAAAACAGTGGGTGCCTAGTTAAGGACCACTCCCCTCATTAACGGGTGAGTTCACCCAAAAATGAACATTTTGTCATCATTTACTCTCCTTCATGTCGTTTCAAACCCGTAAGACCTTCGTTCATCTTCGGAACACAGTTTAAGATATTTTTGATGAAATATGAGGGCTCTCTGACCCTCCCATAGACAGCAAGGTAACTACCACGTTCAAGGTCTCGAAAAGTACCAAGATGATCGACAAAGTAGTCCGTGTGACATCAGTGGTTCAACTGTAAAGTTACGAAGCTACGAGAATACTTTTTTGCGCAAAGAAAACAAAAATAACGACTTTATTACACATTTTCGTCTCTACTGCGTCACTTGGGCGCCTCGCGTCATGGACGTACCATGAGTGAGCGTGTGGCGGCGCGACCAGATCTGACCTGAATCTAAGGTCCGCACAGGCGCCGCACATAATCCTTGTCATCACCATACGCAATTCTTGGTACTTTTCTGGACCTGAACGTGGTAGTCCATGATGTTATGGGAGGGTCAGAGAGCCCTCAGATTTCACAAGAATATCTTAAAGTGTGTTCGGAAGTGATTTTTGGGTGGGCTAACCCTTTAAGACCTAATCACTCCAGTTAGCAAACATCTGCCCTCACTCTAGAAACTTCAGCAAACAACCAGCCATTCCAACACGGGAGCACCTCCATCCCCTCAGTCACACAGAGAAAAGGATCTTTAAAGCCGTCTTAGTCTGTGCATCCAAAATCACATACTTCCCTACTGTATAGTAGGTAAAAAAGAGTATGTGAAAAAATTAGCACAACACAATGGAAACAAGCCGCAACACAACAAAATTAGTCCTATGTGTTGTGTTGTCTTATGTGCTTTAATTGTGTTGTGGAGATTTTGTTGTGTTGTGCACTACTGGGCCACCAGTAGTGCACAACGGTACGGTACGTACTGAGTACCATACTCAGACAGAATACAATTTCGGACTAACACTTTATTTTTATTGTTATCTGCACGTTGTTAATCTTAGTTATTTCCATATAGCAGCTAATAAATCGGAAGACTCGCACTTTCACAGACAAATAGCTCAAATAGCTCCGTGTTGCAAAATAAGGTGGATACAGATTCTGCCCTCATCTTGTTTTGTAAACTAATTAGCATTTTCTTGATCATTTAAGTGCTAATTTCTGAATATATTGATCATTCTGATCACACACACACAACGGTGTATTAGTCTCAAATCAGTTAAAAAATTATGCATCACGCCAGTTTAAACTGATTTACAAAGCAGCCTCAGAATTTATCCAACACTAATTTCCTAAATTCACCTGTAAGACTATATTTAGCAAATATGCACTTCTAATTTACATATAGCGGCTAATGTTTTGCACATTCACAGAAAAATAGCTCACTTCCGCATTGCAAAATAAGGTGGATCTCTTCTCATTTCATTTTTCATTTCTAAAATGAAAGGGTTTTGTTAATGCACACATAGAAATGTGCACTCTCCCTAGTGTTTGGCACCGACACTACTAAATCCCTGGCTTTGGTAGGTTGCCATGGTAATCAAGTGTAGTAGATCAGATTTCCACACATGATGACAGTGACAAAAGGTGGAACAATCATTCTGATCACACACAAATGGTGTTTTTGCATCAACACGTTTATAAAATTACGTGTCGTCCCAATTTAAATTGATTTACAAAGCAGCACCAGAATTGATCCAATAGTAATTTACAACACCTGCTGGTAAGAATATATTTAGCACATTTACGTGATGTGAAACAAGACTTAAATTGATTCTTGATTCCAGATTTTGAAATGACTTTTGGAATTTATGGTAATAATGAGTATGCGTGAGTTTCTCTCATAACACAATTCATGATGTGATCTCTTGACTGCGGTGTCAGGCAGATAACTGTGAAAATGTCCTGCCTAAATTTAGCAATAAATTCCAGCACTGAATACCATCCCAGTGAAATGTTTTTACCCACATGTGAGCGTCTATGTCAAATCACCATGGAGACGACAGAAACCAGCCTCTGCTGCACAAACCTGCAACACTTTCATTACGGATTATCCTTCAGCAGGAGCGAATTTATCAACCCTGCAAATACTGAGCACACGAATGTGTGTGTGCGAAGAGGAGAGAGATTAATTTTCCTTCACACTGTCTACCACATCCTTATAAATTGTGGTTTCAACAGACAACATAATAGACAGATATGTGTGCAGTATTACGCATAACTCTATGAGCCTATGGGGACAGAATGTAAGATGAGCTACAATTTGAGAATTAATATTTTTTTTCATCTTTTTTCCATACTGATTCAGATCAATTCTTTCAAAAATGAATATATAGCATGTGTTCAACAGTCAAATACTGACTTTTTTTGTGACTGAAGGTTTCAAACACACACATGACTTTTTTCTATGGAACACAAATGGAGAAAATTTTAAAAATGGCCACTCTTTTCCAGGCAGTTCGAGCCATAAATATGTTCAATGTGAGTTCTCACTTCCTTTTGTTTTCCATGGAAGAAAGAAAGTCATATGTGTTGGAAACAACATGATGGTGAGTATTAACGATGATTTACAGATCTGTTTTAGAAGCTGTTTGATCCTGATAGCTTTCAGGAATGACTCTCATTGCTCACAAAAGGAGGACTGAATCCTATTTTGAGTTTTCTTTTGTAAATAATTCACCGAAATGTGTCACAGATCTCTGCGGTTCAGCAGAAACAGCGCAGAGGAGAAGCACTCTTAATGTTTTTCATTCCTCTTTGTTGTTTTATAGATCTTGGGGAACCAATTGTCAATTAAAATTTAATCTGTTCCAGATGATGGCCAAAAAAACCTCAATGGAACTGTTTAAAGGATGCTTTAATGCTTCCTTCTGCCGCCCTGACCAGAAGGAAGACAAATGAGTCGGTTTAAAAGTGTTCCAATAGCAATACTCGTTCTCCTCTAAGCCAAGCAAATTTATTCAGATTTGTGGTTAGTGGGGTAAACAGGAAGTGTACAGGCTCAGAAAAAAAGCTAATCAAGTAACACATGACTATTGTGAACACTGCAAAAAAACAAAACAAAACAAAAAACACACAAAGATCAAATTAAAGGTAAAATATGCTTGCTCTAAATTATTCAGTATGTTGATCGAGACAACGGCTGTCTAATATTAATAAAATATATATTGTAATTTTTTCTATGAAGATTCTTGACAAAAATAATTGGATTTTAATGTAAACGTTGTACAATTATTTTTATTTTGCTAAGTTTTCTTTGAAACGCCAGAAGCGAATGGTTAAGAATACCCTTACGAAAAATATGTTTATTCAAGTGTGCTATTAGTATATTTCTTTTAAACTAAAAAATAGGAAAGTATACTTTGTCTACTTTTTCTGTACTTCTCTGAAATGGGCTTTATGTACTTCTCAGAGATATACTTAAAATGACATTTAAGTATACTGGACTTATACTTAGAAAAAGTCTAAATA
Source organism: Sinocyclocheilus anophthalmus (assembly GCA_018155175.1). Taxonomy (NCBI): domain Eukaryota; kingdom Metazoa; phylum Chordata; class Actinopteri; order Cypriniformes; family Cyprinidae; genus Sinocyclocheilus; species Sinocyclocheilus anophthalmus. The sequence continues at coordinate 381,541 of JADLZN010006718.1, read as the reverse complement.
AATTTTAGCTATAATTGTGCTCCTAGAAACCGTGTTTTCATTGTTATACTGTAGGACGCTAGTACACATCTTCTGTACAAAATTAAAAAAAAAACACAAGTGAAGAAGAAACCAAAACAACAGATGCTTCCACACGTAATCTAACACGATCATCAGACATAAAACAGCATCAAAACTGTGTAATGTAATGGAATAAAATGTTGACCAATGAAGAGGTAATAATGACTGTCAAGCTTTGGGGTGTTGATCGACTCTATCTACGTTTTGATTATCATTCTGAATCCGATTCATAGTCTTTTTTTCAGCTTTTTGTTCAAAATTATGCTTTTTTCATGAAACTTACCCACATTCAAGTGTTTAAAAAAAATGCATGAAGCTAGAATAAATTTTTTTTGTTTACAAGCAGATACCCTGTTCTTTTTGTTCGTTCAGATATTCATGTAACAAAATATATTCAAATTAATACCTAAATAAGGACATAGTAGTATACTTAAAGTATGACGTAAAGTTAAACTTACGAGTATACTTGCAGTATAAAAACTACTAAAACAAGTAGTTTACTGAGACTATACTTCAAAGTTTACTAAAAATGCTACTACAAGTATTTTATTAGTAAACTATCAGTATACCTATATGTTTACTTTTAGTATAGTTGCAGTACAAGCTTAAAATATTGTTGTAAGTTTACTACTGTTATACTTAAAGTATATTTTATATACTAGAAAGTGGGCCAATTTAGTTCCAAGGAGTATTGAAATAGTACACAAACAAGTATACTACTAGTACACTGATATTTGTATACTTACTACATAAAGTATACTTACAAATATACTTGAACTTTACTTAAGTATACTTAATAAAATAAATTTGAAGTATACTACTTTTTGGTAAGGGTACATTAGTTCCTGGTCTTTTGCACTAAAAAAAAAAATGCTTCACTTTCATGAATAATATACGTTTTTAAGCTTCCTTAGGATGGAAATCTCTACACTGACAGACTCGCAGAAAATATGGGCCTTGCTTTTTTTTCTAAAGACCCCACCCACCCACGCTATTTGCCCCCTTCACAAAATTCTAACACAAGCTGAACTCAACGAGAGCCGCCGGCTCTGTACTCAACGTCAAATAACTTTACATTCAACCAATCACAATCAACAGCATTTGGCAACCTACATCCCAGTGGCCAATCATATGTTCTACAGTCTGTCATGTGACACAAAACCCCGCCCCATTTGTGGAATCATTGAGAGCGCGAGTTGAACTACAGCGATTCAGCGGTGACCGGCGCAGATCCAAGCAGCTGGAGGATCCGGAGAGATTTCTGAAGCGATTCGAATGCTCCTTACGTGGACTGGCTTCCTTTATATCTTCTTAAGATTTTAAAGACGGTATGTAAGCCTTCACTTTGCTCTCACAATGTACAGGTTGCAGATTTTGTTTATAAAATCAAGGTAAAAGCTGGTGGCAGCTGCGCGTGAAATAGGAACTGTGTCACCAATAACTTATTCATAAAAGTGCTTTATCTGCAGGTTGAGCGATACATTTCCCTCAGACTTTTAAAAAATATATTGCAATATATTTAGATGTTTCATGTAGCCAATTGAATGTATTTATCAGAGTAAATGTATCTCTATTAGAAATGACTACATAATTAATAGCCTATAAAAGTTAAATATATCCGATTGCAAGAAGCTAATATTGCAACATGATATAGCTACAGATACAAAGATCTTTATCAAAGATCTTTAAAAACCACTTTTTACCTCTCAGGGTGTAACATCAAAACCACAACTGGGGTTATCCTTGACCCTTACTTAATTATATATGACCGTTTTCTTTATATGTTTATTATTATTATTATTTTGCTGCACCAAAACCTCTGGAATAGCCTATTTATGGAATACTTTTATTGCAATAACGTCATCTCACTACATCACTAAAAATATAAAGTTGAAAATAAATATATTCATGTTTTGAAATGAGAAGAAATATTAAGATATTTTTTTTTCTTTTGTGATTTAATAATTCATGCAATTCATACAAGGGTTAAATCTGTGAAGTACAACGATTATTAGAGTTTGTTTTACAAAAAAGCTATTTCAAGCTATTTAAAAATGTCAAGTTTAATTTGATGTTACTTGCCATTTCTTTGTAATTCATTGTGAAATTTCTGAGTGAAAATTGGTTCTGCACCAATTTAATTTTAAGGAGACACTGGGAATTGTTGTAAGTAACACATTTTGTTTCAACAAGTTTAACTCGCTGATTTTTGTGCGATGTATGCATTAACTTTGATATAGTATTCCTAAATTTGTCTGCTACAAATTAAAGCAGTTTAGATATGTACAGCTTACCCTAAATTAATGTCAAATACAAAGAGTGCTATTGTTGCAGTTCTCCCTGAGTGAGCTTCAACTGAAAACACAGATGTTTTCAATTATGTGCATTCATTTATTGTGGAAATCAAATTTCTTAATTGTAAACCTTTTCATTTTTCAAGTGGGAAGCATATTAAAACCAGTTTGATTAAAAATGCAAATAAAATGGGAAACAGATGTAGGTGTATAGACTGTCCCATTTTCAGCAATATTTGTGGCTCCAGTAGATGTAAATTGGAAAGTATTACAACCCTCACCGTCTGCTCAGAGATGCTATTTCTAGTTTTCTAAACGTGTAGATGAAAACTCGCTCCAGATCACCTGGATTTCACCTCATGTGTTTGACTGCTTTCCATTGTCGGTGGTGTGAGCCAGACTCTCATCTTCACCACTGCATCATTCGATTAAATCAGTAAACTGATGCTTGTATGTGGGCTGAAGATTAAGTTGGCTTCGTGACAAGTTAAATGTGCATGATTACCTTTAATCTGGGTTTCAGTTTCGTTGTTCTCTGCAGTTTTTTCTACAGTAAATGTTACTTATTAACTACAACAGTTGATGTGTTTTGTGTAGACCAGTCACTGTTTAAAAGAAAAAGTAGATTATGTGCAGAAAAAACTGAATCGAGTTGATCACTAAAATCCGTCTGGTGTTGTTGACAGGATCCAGATGTGTCTAATTGCAATATATGAAATCTGTTTGTTGCCGTTCCTGTCTGCAGTGAGATAAAGTAAGGTCATGGAAAGCTGCAACAGACCGAGAGAGACGACTGTTAAATATATTACAGGCTGTGTGATTATATCTGTACCGGAAAGTGAACCCCCTCCACAGCCACAATTACACACACACACACACACAAACACTTTCTCCACCTTCTTTGTCTGTCTCCCTGGTTTATCTCCACCTACTGCCACCCTCAGAGACACCTGAACACAGACATAATGATCAACAGCAACGGGCGTCTGGAGAGAACACCCCCACCTCTCTTTCTCTGTCTCTCTCTCTCTCTTACACAAAGCAAACAGGCCCAAACAGCGTCAGAAAGGGCTTCTATTCTTTTATGAATAGGGGACACACAGTGATGATAAGCCACATAAATCTGATGTTTTTAACGTCAGGTATATCTGAGGGGTAAGATACACTGGCCTCAGAAAGTATCTGAACATTTAATTATGTCATTGTATGAATGTCATTGAATTAAAAAAAATAAAATGTCAAGCATGGTTATTTTAATTAATATATTTTAAATAACACGGCTTAAGCACACTTATGCAAGCAAAACCTTTCGGAAAAAGATGTTGTTTGAGCTTTAGATTGGTAAAGAATAAATACGGTTTAAATTTAGGACACAAATATTTGGACATTAGAGTTTATGGATGTGAGATGTTAAAAGTAATTGAGAAAATATTTCTGAAAAGTAAAATTAGTTTTGAAAGGAAACCTAATTTGGTTGCAAATGCCACTTGGTTCATAAAAAAGGACCATTTTAGTTTTATAAGAACTATTTTAAGAATTAATTTTCAATTCAGTTCATTTTTAGCAAACCCTAATGAAATACACAGCCATAATGCCTGCTCTGAATTCCTTGTCTTCTCGTTATTTTAGCAATTACATTACACAAATACTATGTTCGATCTAAACACGTTATATTTTTCTGGCATTATACCTTTCTCAGACTGCTTGCTATGACTTCTTGCTCTCTGAAAATACAAGGGAAGCATATTTTTGTTTTTATGTTAAGTGGCTCCTACATACTGCTTTGTGTTGAGCTACAAGTCTTAACATTTCTTTAAACTGGCTGCATATTTGTGGAATTGTAGGTTTGGAAGTTCAGAATGCTGTCTTGCACAAGACATAAGATTAAAGTACGTCTCAAACACATACAATATCATTAAAAAGATTGTTTTTTGAAATAAATGAATACTTCCATTCAGCAAGGATGCGTTAAATTGGATCGAAAGTATTCAATTTAAGATAAATACTGTCTTTTTGAACTATTCATCAGAGAATCTTGAAAAATTTATCACTTTTATCACACAAATATTAAGCAGCACAACTGGTTTCAGTATTGATAATAAGAAATCTTTCATGAGGATCAAATCAGCATATTAGAATGTTTTTAAGAATGATGTGACACTGAAGACTGATGGAAATTCAGCTTCGCCATCACAGGAGATTACATTTTAAAATATATTAAAATAGATCACAGTGATTTTACATTGTAATCATTATTTGCAATATTACTGTTTTTACTGTATTTTTGATCAAATAAATGCAGCCTTAGTAAGCTTCTTTCAAAAATTTAATGTTTCAAAAACTTTAAAAATCTCACCAAACCCAAATGTTTGAACATGTAGTGTACAAATGTATTTTAGTTTGAGCCCATTTTGGTGTATAGTGCAAGATGTCTCTCAAAACAGTATCTCCGTAGAGCAAAAATGCACACAACAAAGGACACTACAATCCAAATAATGAGCGACAGTTTTGTGCTGTCCAGAGGATAATTTATCGGGTGTGTGATTTTTAATTTTATCAATATTATAAGACCAAAAGTTTGAACACAAATCTTTTAAAATGTCCCAGAAATCCACGGCCCCTTGCAGGAGGTAAGCACATCGACTGCATTTCAAGTGAAAACTGAAAGAAGTAGTTTTGTTCAAAGGTGTGTGGTATTCAGCAGCATAAATGTGGGCATTCATTGTGAACAGTGAAAAGCAGTCACCATTCAACAATCATTTTCACACACACAGAAGTCAAGGCAGCTCTAAAATCCGGAGAATGCTTGGGGTGTCTTGAGGGAAGCCACGCCCATTCCAAGTCTCAACAGAATCCACACACACATACAGATAGCATACCTCAATGTGTGGTTGTGGTGTTTTGGGAAAAATATTCCAGAATGGGCTTTGCTTCAAAGAGATGTTCATCCATTCTGTCTGAGGAACTAAAATTAACAGAAACACCTCAGGGGGAATATGACACCAGCTGCTTTTGCTCTAACGCATTTCTGCGTGTGTGCGCTGCTCACATATGTAGCGGATTCGCTATTTCCAGGGCTGGGGATGTGGCATCCACACTGTAATCTTTTGAGTGGAGAGGATGTTGAGATGGATTAGTGAAGCCCCAGCGTGCTGCGTGTGTCATTACCGTGGAGAGATCAGCACAGTGAGGTTAATGAGCCAATCTGCATAAACTTTGTCCCCATCTGGAGAGTTTGGGTGGTGTGGGGCAATGCGTTACCAGCGTTCCTGCATCTACATCCCCAACAACCCTTAACCATAGCAAATGATTTATGCTAACGATCTTTCTACTCTTCACTGAAAACTTACAACACAAGCTCAGGCTCCCTGGAGCATGACTGCGGTTGGTTGGTAAAAATCGCACTAAAACGGCATGGTTTCAGCTGCAGTGACACATTTATATACAGTTAAAATATGGAATATTATGTACAATTTCCACTACCTGCTGCTCAGTCATAGTGTGTAATTGTATACTTTGTTTTTTTTTTTTTAAATGAGTTTGGTGTTAAAATACCATCTCTTATACCAGTTTAATGTTCAGAGACAACTAAGCTGTTTGAAAGTTGATTTTCTCGAAAACTGTAAATAGCCTGTGTCTCTGTGTGCTTTCAAAAGTCTTTGTTTTTGAGTAACAACATTGGCTCAGTCAATGGCATGATTTTAAGGTGGGACTATCTGTTTGGCTGAACAGTGGATGGGAGGAAACTTTCCATGAATGGAAACCGTCATTTTTGCAATTCCTTTTAGTGTCACTAGTGGTGTAGAAATTACAAACAGTCGCTTTAATTGGAATTAAAGTAGCCATCATGGAATTTGAGTGGAACGTATCCGAACCTAACTTGCTGCCTTTGAAAGACTTGTAGAAAGAGCTAGACTGGGGTGTTTAAGACTGTGAATAAGAATGAAATATATCAGTTCTAGGTTGTAATCTGAGTACGCTCTAAAAAATAAAGGTTCTTTGTTGGCATCAGTGGTTCTATGAAGAACCTTTCACATCCATAGATCCATTCCATTGCAAAAAAAAACTTTCTTTACAGTAAAAAAAAAATGTTCTTTTGATTTTTAAAATGTTCTTCACACTTGGTTCTTTTAAGAACTGTTCACTGAGAAGTTCTTTGGGGAACCGAAATGGTTCTTCAATGACATTCAAAGAAGCCTTTATTGTTATATGGAAAAACACAGCAATTCAAACTAAATTTCACTCCCCTACATGAGCAAAATAACTACACATTTTATCAGTTGAGTTATGTCTGAAGATTGACTGTTGACTGTGACAGATTGGTCTGGTTTGATTATGCTTAGAAAGAAAACCAAATGTGAAAATTGATATAAAATCAAAGTTAATAAAAAAACTCAGCCAATCTGCTCAGTTCCAGTTTTGGTGTAGTTAGTGCTTTTTTTTTTTATTCTAGGCAGTTTAAAAGTTGTGAGCTGTTAACGTCATCATTTTCAGCTTCCGTTCACAGGTTTTTGTAGTGTAGTGTTGAAAATTCAGTGACACTTCTACTGACAAGTGACGTTCTGCTTTCGCACATGGTGGCTGGAGATATATTGCGCAAGGCTTTATAGTTTGGGAAATGTAGGCAGTAATTGTAAGTGTGCATTTTCACAAATGAGCTCTTAAGATCTTGAATTGTCTCAAAAACATACACAATCAGTTTGTAAAGACATCCGTTTGACTGGTGAACAGCTTCTTTGACAGTTAAGTAATAATTGTGATTTTTTTTTTTAAGGCTTAATTATGCATAATTTATCTTTGATAGTTCTTTTCCCCAAAACCCCTGGGAAAAATGTTTAATCAAAGACCATTTTTGATACAAACTCACATTCATACACCAAATTTCTCCTAAGAGCTGCATTAAAGAAACATGTGAAATTGATCGATTTTCATTGGAAACAAATTAAAGGCCATTGTAAACACTGTCTTGAGAACATTTTCTAAAGATGCTGACTGTAGAATGTGCCATGTGTTTATGACTGAGGATTTAACCACAGACATCTTACACAGCGGTTTCCTAAAAGAACACCTCTGCATTAGGAAATTAAGAAAAAACATAAATTCCAGTAAAGAAATGCAATAGATTAAAAAAATAAAAACATCCAATTGGCTAAAAATGAAACCGCAAGATTTCTTTTTATGTCTATTTGCATGAAACCTCTGTATTGTTGGCTGTAATCTGTGATCTGCAGACTCAGTAAGTTGGAACCTTTTGAAGAGCAACTATACACATGCAGTTAAAAAAACCTTGTGTTCCACTGAGCGTCTATGGCATAAACAGAAAGCAACGATTCCTCTTTTCTTTTTTCTCACTTCCAAAAGACAACCACCCAGCTAGTCTAAACCATTAGAATATTTTGTTTTCACCCCTCTCATTACCCATAATGCTGTAAACCCCACTGGGCGCAGTGTGGGACCCTACTGCTGTAGGATGCACAAGCAATGAGCCGTTCATTTCTCTTATTTCATTTCTCTTCTTTCTCTCCATTTCTTTTTTTACTTGTTACCCCTCTCTGTGTGAAAAATGAGTGAGGACTGTTAGAGAGTTTAATTCATTTTGATTATGTCAAGGAAAACGAAAAAGAGGCTGTTTTGTTCATTTAATCTGCTTGGAGACAAATTACTGAACTGAATATTTAGTTACATTCGTTTTTTTGTTAATGACTGTGGTGTGGTTTGCTTATTTTTTTCACTTAAATTTTTAACATTTTCCCCCAAGTGTAGTAAAGAGAAAAACATATTTTACAACCTTTCCACATAAAGAGAACCAGCTTGTTTAAATAGGAATGACATTCCACTTGTATTGTATACTGTATATAATGTAAGTGCTCAAGTCGTTTTTACATGATCACATAAAACCTGCCAGGGCTGAGTCTTAGTTCAAACCAAGGTTTTGGCATACAGTGAATTTTCTTTTTTCTTCTTCTTTTTTTCCCTCATTAAAGCATACTCTTTTCATAGACTTCTCAATTTGTCTTCAGTAGAAGCCACCAATTTGTCTTGTTTCAGCAGACGCCAAAGCAGATGCTGCTTTTAGCACAAAAAAACTACATAATGACTCAAATTTTGGGGCTCTTACAGTAGAGCGCACTCATACTCGGACTCCCCTGCAGTTTTGAAAGGATGAAAAAATGTGGTAGGATACATTTAACTTTCTTAACATGACTTAAATTTTTTTATTGACTGTATTTATAATTTTTTTAATTAGCCTCAGCCTGAAGGGCCATTGACTAACTATATAATTATTAGTGGTGCAACGGATCACAAAACGGTTCGGATCATATTACGGATTTTGAGTCACGGATCGGATAATTTTTTCGGAATCACAAAAAAATGAGTGAAAGCTTACTTTAAGTACTTCTATACCACAGCAAAAACTTCTTGCTTAACTAATAAAGTTAGTAATAAAACAAGAACAATTACACAAATTACAAGTATAGATGAATACAACAAAAAAACAGTTACAAATAAAGACAGTAACAGTAGCATTCGGGTGCAGAAATTTAATAATTAAGTGTAAAATAACACAATAGTGCTCACTGCACAAGTTACATACAGATTAATCTTTGTTAGAGCTGTGGTGTTATTTGATTAGCAGACAGAAGCAGGTATTAATTGGCTGCTGTCTCTTTAAGACCAAATGCACGGACCGAATACTGACACGCATCCGGTTTTCTTCTCAGTTGTTTACGTTCACTTAAGACATAACCGACTGTGTTTACTAGAATACTTGCCAAAACGGGCATTTTAACATAACTTTGTATGAGAATGTGAAAGAGGAATCAATTTGCTGTTCACGCGGTGTCTCTCTCTCTGCTTGTGCGCGGCAGCTGCTGAGCGCACCGAAAACAGTGTGCGAGTTAAAATTGCTTGAATGTGTAAACTGGCAAGACAAAACATGTGCAAATGATAAACTTTAACTCTATGATGGTTAAACTTAACAGTTAATCCGCGAATCACATGCGTGCCGAACCGTGCAGCCTGATCCGTTACACCCCTAATAATGATATTTAGGAACTATATTGTTGGAATCACCATTTTTTCCAGTTTTTTTAAAACGCTGCACTTGATGCATACTTACAGTCTATAGTGTACATGTTGTGTAGCATGTCGTATTTTATGGTTCAGAAGAGCTAATGAGCACCCCATGTGGCCATGTTGACTACTAACCGGCATCACCAAAGTGTGGACTTTGAGAAGGGCCAGGTGCCATTTGGGACAGGACCACTGGCAATAGTCAAAGAATATCAGTAGCATTCATTTTAACTATAGTACTTGGATCTCAAATGTTTTTTAAAGTTTGTTGAAAGAATAAAATTCATTTGTGTACCATTGTTCATGAGTACGTCATAGTCTGCATTTTTCCATCTCTGAAAAGGCCACAAATTTTGTACGTTTTAATTTGTACTGTTATATTGGATGCTTGATTCTCAGTGTTTCCCAGAGTGGACAAGAAACACTTATTGTTTGATATTGAGAGTCTGATGAGGTTTTAATGGCAGCCTCGTGGAAAACCCTTCTATTAGACCTGTGCATTTCTTCATATGTCCATATGGAGACGGCATGAACAGGAAATGGCATGCATTCCTTTTGTCCGTTTCAAAAATAAACCCCAGTGTGCACTTCCTGCAGAGGCGTTGAGAAGAGAGAAAAGAGGTGAAGAGGGAAAAGAACAGAAGCAGAGGAAATAAAGAGTGTAGTGTTAAACTTAAATAGGCTCCGTTACACTCAAGGGTCTCCACTGTGATTCGATGAATCCTCGTGTGGTGGTGTTGGCTTGTAAATCACACACCATGTTTCCTTCTTTTGTGAGGAAGATTAAAGCTCTTTGTGTTGCCACATACATCCCTGCAGTTCTGCACTTCCTGTCAGCAAGACATGTGATTGTTTGAACAGTGTGTGAGGTTGCCATTTGTCATAGGCATTGTGAATTTTAGCGACAGCCCTGCTTCCACCTTCTGCTGCCTTCTGGAAAGTTCACCTGAGGCTATGTGAGACATGTCCTGGCATGAGGTCGTTTATTGAATATTCATGGTTTACTGAGACTAATGGTACAAAGACTGAAAAAGTGCTTCAGATTTAATATATCTGTAATGATTTTTCACTAGCTGGATAAGCTTACAAACCTGTTTGTTCAATTCTGTTGCCTGCTTTGTTTCTCGAGCTTTAAGACATGATTTTGATATTGGTACTTTTTTTAAATTTAATTTGTGTCCTATATGGAGAAAAAAATATGCATTGTGTTTACAGTGTAAGATAATTATGGCTATATTAACAATGTTTTGCTGTTTACATAAAATTAGGCAACATCTTAACATAATTTCTCTGGTTTAAAGTTTGATTCATCTCTATTAATCAGTTTAAACAGTCTTTTTCAGATAATGCAAATGAAACAGTGAATCAAAGATTTTCATGAAAGTCCCACTTTCTATGGGGACTATTATTTGCTGCATTGATGCATTATTGTTAAATAAATCTAATGAAATAAATAATTTAAATACAATAAATATAATTTAAGGAAAATGATGCAACTACTGAAAAATAAGCGATAATACTAAAACTGAAATTAAAAAAGGCCTCGGTAAGGCACAAAAAAGATTAAAATATATTATAAAAAATACAATACAATAATAATAGAATATAAATTTAATACAGACATATTATACTGATATACATAAAACATATTATCTTTCTTCGTTAGGTTAACAGCTATGTGGACAACTCAGCCTGTATTATTTTAACTTTGTTTTTTGCCTTTTTTTCATTATTTTGCTTATAGGGTTACAAAGTTCATAAACAACACATTTATAAATATACAGAGATATATTTTTAATATCATGAGATTTTAAAATATCAAGATGGTTTTTTTGTTTGTTTTTTGCACAGCCCTAATTATGAGTGTATGTTTTACGAGGTTCTTTCAGGCCAGGCTGTCTTGTATCAGTCATATGGTTTTTGAAAAAAAAAAAAAGAGAAAAAAAAAAAGGAAAAAAAAAAAAAAAAAAAAAAAAAAAAAAAAACAGTACTCATGATTATGCAGGCTTTCATCTTTTGTGGAGTGCTCTGGTGTCCCGACGTTCTGTCCCCGTCCTTTTGTTTAAGCCAACCATAGCTGTGCACTTTCTCTTTAATGACCATATTGTCTGGCGGGGATGCCATGTGATTTTCCTTTTACTGTGTTTCAGCTGCTCGGGGGGCCAAGAAGTTCGAGCATGATCATGTAAGAGTGTGACTTTTGTGTGTTTTTCAGAGGCTGTGCAGGACAGTAGAAGCCGTTGAAGTTTGACTGTGGGTTTGCGCTCTCCCTCTCACCCACGCTCTGTCTCCAGAAGCTGCAGGGGTTTGGCTGAGTTGGCAAAAATGCGTCGCGACGCAGGAACAGAAATAAACTGTCGGCCTTCAAGAACTCCAACGCACGCACATCTTGTCCTCATTGGACCTCCAAGTAAGAGCTGTGAGGATAAAATACTACAGTGTTGAATAAGAAAAACAGTAAAATGATGGACTTTCCAAAAGCTGACATTCTGTTGATATATTTTACATAAATGACTGGGTTTTGACTCCCGGCCCTTCATATAAGGGATTTATTGGAGTTTGCGTGTTCCAAGAAAAACGAAGCTATGTTGCATATAAGGGCTCCATACATCCTCCCGCAAACCCTGACTGTAACTTTATTTAAAAATGACTATATAATGGCTTTCCATGTATAAGTTACGTCAGTGGAACAGCCTCTAATAAGCCGTGAATCAAAAATGAGAGAAGAGGGAACGATGAAAACCATTTCGATACCAAAAAAGCAAGGTAGAAGCTGTTCTCTCAACACACACAGAGACATCATCACATCTGCAGGGCTTTGGTTTCTTTGACTGACATCAGGTTTATTTTCTTTAATACGCTCATACACATTCTTGCATGTCCATTCCCACAGATTTATGCCCTTTTAATGTAGTTGCCGCTATGTGAGGGAGGCAGAGTGAAAGCTTTATGTCTGTCTGCTGTGATCCGTGGCATAAACAGTCTCACTGTACTCTGGAATCCCGCCACTCCTACAGGCTTTAGAAAAAGGGGCATTCAGGGTAAAAGGAAGGGGCAGCGTTTTGATGTGTCTTAAGTCTAACGGTTTTACGTTTGGGCTGTTTGATTGATTGATGTTTTTAGGTGGGGCTGTTTAATTGGTGCTTTCAGATTGGTAGTTGGTTTTAAAGTGGGGTTGCTTAACTGTTTTGTGGTTTTCATTGGTTAATGTTTTTTTTTTTTAAAGTTGGTGTGTATTCAGAGAGCTAATAATACATATTCTTTTTAAGTTAATACTTTTATTCAGCAAGGATGCATTAAATTGATCATACAGGTGCATCTCAATAAATTAGAATGTCGTGGAAAAGTTCATTTATTTCAGTAATTCAACTCAAATTGTGAAACTCGTGTATTAAATAAATTCAATGCACACAGACTGAAGTAGTTTAAGTATTTGGTTCTTTTAATTGTGATGATTTTGGCTCACATTTAACAAAAACCCACCATTCACTATCTCAACAAATTAGAAAATGGTGACATGCCAATCAGCTAATCAACTCCTGCAAATCAAAACACCTGCAAAGGTTTCCTGAGCCTTCAAAACTGTCTCTCAGTTTGGTTCACTAGGCTATACACAATCATGGGGAAGACTGCTGATCTGACAGTTGTCCAGAAGACAGTCATTGACACCTTTCACAAGGAGGGTGAGCCACAAACATTAATTGCCAAAGAAACTGGCTGTTCACAGAGTGCTGTATCCAAGCATGTTAACAGCAAGTTGAGTGGAAGGAAAAAGTGTGGAAGAAAAGATGCACAACCAACCAAGAGAACCTGCAGCCTTAATTTATTGTCAAGCAAAAAATCGTGCAGGTGGAGGGTGGGTGGGAGTGACTTCACAAGACTGGACCTGATGCTGGGGTCAAGGCACAAGAGCCAACGATACAGACACCACAGTGTCCGGCATTTTTGCTACAGTTAAATAAAAAAAATATTATCTCCTCTTGTTACCACTCCTTAACCACAGACAGGCCTCAAATCCCCATACAAGACGTGTCAAGGAATTTGGCTACAGTTGTCGTATTCCTCTGTGTAAGCCACTCCTGAACCACAGACAACGTCAGAGGCGTCTTACCTGGAGAAGAACTGGACTGTTGCCCAGTGGTCCAAAGTCCTCCTTTTCAGATGAGAGCAAGTTGTGGGGGGGGGGTTTAGTTTCATTTGAAACCAAGGCCTAGTAGTTCGGCAGAAGGTGGAGAAGCTCATATCCCAGTTGCTGCAGTCCATATGTTGGTTTCCCATTACTGTGATGAGGTGGTTGGGGGGTGCAATTGTCAGTCTGCTGTGGTTGGTCCATTTGTTTTTAGAAACCAACGTCGACTGGCGGGGGAGGGGGGCGCCTTTAGCTAAGACTTTTTGGAGGGCAACTCAGGCTTTCCTCTGCCCGTGACCAGGACTTTTCTAAAGAATCATGACATCATCCTCCAGCAGATTTGGCACCTGCCCACACTGACAAAAGCACCAAAAATTGGTTAAATGACCAAGGTGTTGGTGTACTTGACTGGCCAGCAAACTCACCAGAACTGAACCCAATAGAGAATCTATGGGTTATTGTCAAGAGGAAAATGAGAAACAAGAGAATAAAAAAATGCAGATGAGCTGAAGGCCTCTGTCAAGGAAACCTGGGCTTCCATACCACCCGTCCAGCAGTGCCACAAACTGATCACCTCCATCCCACACCGAATCGAGGCAGTAATTAAAGCAAAAAGGAGCCCCTACCAAGTATTGAGAACATGTACAGTAAATTAACGGTAGGGGCGGGCTTCGGGGCGAAGGCAACAGTTCCACCAAAAAGTTGTGGGTTAGGCACACGTAATACTCTTGGTCGGTCTTATGAAGTATTCTAATTTGTTGATATAGTGAATTGGTGGGTTTTTGTTAATGTGAGCCAAAATCATCACAATTAAAAGAACCAAAGACTTAAACTACTTCAGTCTTTGTGCATTGAATTGATTTAATACACGAGTTTTACAATTTGATTTGAATTACTGAAATAAATGAACTTTTCCACACCATTATAAATTTATTGAGATGCACCTGTACTTGACTGTAACATAATACATTTAAACGGTTTACATAATTTTGGTGTTGAATGCTGTTATTTTGAACTTTCTATTCTTTAAAAAATGGTTGCCAGAAAAATATTAAGCAGAACAACTGCTTTTGACATTGATAATAATAAAAAATGTGTTTTGAGCTGAAAATCAGCATATTAGAATAATTTCCGAAGGATCATGACCTGAAGACAGGAGTTTTTGTTTTTTTGAATAGCATGATTACATAAACAGGTTTAAACGGCAATTGTCTTCCCCAGTATTCACTATTTCTAACTGTACTAATTTGGTCAGACAAATGCATCCTTGTGCGATGTCAATTTTACAAAACCTTTTAATTTAACTTCTTACTAAGGCTTTTTGGACACATGCTCATAATGTTGGTGTAGGCCATTTCATTTGTGCTATGTGTCATCAAGTTATTTGTGGTAGCGAGAAAGAAGAAAAATACGCAGGCCATATCCTGTTTCCAATCACGCTCCTACATGTACACATACATCACGAAGTAAAATATCGTCTTTAAATAGTTTCAGTGATATTTTTAACAAATATTAATTATATAGGGAACTGGTTTGTATCTGGATATGCATACGACCGCTACAGTAACAACCAGTGCGTGGATTCACGTCAAATTATACAGTATAATATTGATAGCTTTACACATGCATTATCGCTGCTGGAAAGCTATTTTGTGCTCCCACTCTTTTGTGCGTGTGGAATATTTCGGACCGGCCTCACAATACTAGTGTTTATCTAATACATCTAAAAACATACAAGATCGAGGGGACTTGGGAAACACACACACACAGAAGCCAGTGCCTATAAATCGCAACGAATCACAGTGGAGAGACTCAGGGATACATACCCACACACTGGGATTTGAAACTGAAGGGTCTCAACATAAAACTTCACACCGTTGCTTTAAGTGAGGATGGTTTCGACTGTGATTGTAGAAATGAACTATTACTGCATGGTTACGTGGGTGGAGTAAAAGCAGCTAGTGTTGGTTTCTGCTGTGTCGTTGTGTGGTGTTGTTATGTTGGTTGAAAAGTCTCTCACATCCGATAGCACTCACTAAGTTTAAGTGGTCAAATGTAATTGCCCTATATTCATCTGTAAATGGTGTATAGTACCACAAAAATTGTTTGTCGCAATCATATCCTGGTATGAGGACTACATAACTGGCTTTCCTACCGTGTGCCTGACAACGTCTGGATTTGCATACCTTCGCACATCTTTTTGTGTAGACATATGTCATCAGCAGGTTTCATTACGCGTTACAGACCAAATTATTAAAGGAAGGTGTTATTATTGTAATTTTATGCTCTTTGTACTGTAATGTTTTCTCTCCAGTGAATGAGACATGAGGTAATCTGACAGCATTGCATTCAACTCTCCACCAACACCGTCGCTCAATATGTTTCTACCTTGATTACACCGTGCTGGTCTGCCTCAGTGCATTTCTAAACCTGCATTGCTACATACATGGAAGACACGCACGTGAGTTTTGGAAGTGATTTTCAGGGAGGGTTGGGATCGTTCCTGCCTCATCACAACAATGAGCTATACGGGTTGTGTGCGTCTTGCTAGCCTCTCTGAAATCATCTACCATACCTTTAAGTGAGCAGATGTTTTTTTTATCCAGTGACTTACAAATAAGCCTTAGAGTAGTCCTTGTAGTTTAGGTGGTAGTTTGTAAATGTACTAGTCACTAGTCTGCGTCTCTCTTGTCTCTCTGTGTTGTTGTGTGAGGGTTTTGAATGAACTCTGTGGTGATTAACAGGAAACTGAGTGTCTGAGTGGGGGGGATTTGGCCATCACTGGGTTGGTGGGGTTGTGTACCAGCAAAATATTTTTCCAATAGCGAAAAAATGTGCATAGGCATGTCACAGAACCAAAACCCACCTACTTTGTCACCTGTGTGTGGTGCAACTGTGTTCTTGTAAAATCGATGTAACGCGGCGAAAAAATCAGTGTTCGGGTGTTGTGTGTCTGCTGGGGGGGAGAGAGTCAAAGTCCCAGACGGTCTCTGAGTTCAGGTCTGTAGCAGGTGACCCGTAGAAAGCCTTTGGGCTGATAGCAAAGTCAAACTCACTTAAAGCCTGACAGCACTCTAAATGCCTCTAATGCATGCATACACACTCTCTCCTATGGCAGTTATTGGAATAATGCAACCAGTGACTTGGGGTTGCATTCCTAAAGGTTTAGGGGTCAAGGGTTAAACTGGGGTTTACCTTTTTGTGCTTCAAACTAAAACAAGCTTCAGAGGCAATGAACTCGGATAACCTGAGCGCTTGAACTGTTTTCCTCACAGTTAAATGCCTAGAATTTGACAATATGACACATTTTACTGTCTAGCTGGCACACCTGTGATTAGAAGCCCCTGAAATGGTCACACTAGCATTTAAATGTTCTTTTTAAATCAGTTAAATACTTTTAATGACTGAAAGTGATAGTAACAGCATTCATAATGCTACAAAAATCTTTCTATTTTAAATAAATGCTGTTCTTTTGAACTTTCCATTCAAAGAATCCTGAAAAAAAATGCATCCTGGTTTCCACAAACATTAAGCAGCACAACTGTTTGAACACCCTGAACACCCAATCAGCATATTAGAATGATTTCTGAAGGATCACATGACACTGAAGACTGGCGTAATGGCTGATGAAATTTCAGCTTTCATTATGTAAAAATAAACCCTAAAAAGTTTGTCATGATTCCAAAGCAATACAAAATGTTTTTGTATTAGCTTGAAAGAGTTCATTTTGGGATAATGAATGCTAAACTGAGATATATAGACTAGCAGTCATTATACAAGAATATTTGACTGCTCAGTGCCTTGATTTGACCAATCAGCATTGTAATATTACTTAGGATATTATGTAGAATTAATATTACTGAAATATTACTTATAGTATATAGATTTGTAAAAAAAAATATATTGTTTCCAAGAGGTACAGCAATTCATACAATTAATTCTCTTCATTTGAGCTGTCTTCCTGCTCTTTTCGTTGTTTCCTATCAAGGGCTGATTAGGTTAACTGGTTTTCCAGCCCCCTACCTCAGTTCCAGCTTAAAAGTTGAACCTCATGGCACCTGCGGCACTGTGAGATCGTATCACTGTGGAAACTCAGGGAAGCTTCTCTTTCATCTCATCAGACAGTCTGGCATTCCGTCATTGTCCAGCGACGCATCTCGCCGAAACAGCCGTGCAGCTTCAAAAGAGTGCCTTGTCTTCAATGATCTTTCACAAAGAGGCTGAAGCTCAGATGCAAGAATTCATAGACACAGCAAAGGCAAGAGAGATGCCATCACAATGGAATACTTGATTCTGATTGGTCAGTCGTGACATTCTGTCGTAAAATATTTTTGTATAATGACTGATGAAATATAACCTTGAAAAGGTACATTTACACTAAATGCCACGAGTGATTAATTTGAACAAACCAATTAGAACAAACAATAACTAATTTGAACAACTGAACACAATAAACACACACGAACACACTAAAGTGATTCACCACAATGAATTGATTGAGAGTGTTAGAAAAAGTAGCTTGTTACTGTGTAAAGCTTCACACTTTTGAAAAATTTAATTACTGTCCCGCTACTGAAAATGTAGTTACTCAAGTTCTATTTAGTTTCTATTTCTATTCATTTCCCTTTAATTACTCGTCATTTCACTTTTGTTTACTTTGATTAGTTCTCTTCAGCTCTGGCATGAAGTCATATTTTATAGCAAAGAGGAAATCCTAGGACATCATCTAGCTTTCCTCTCTCACACAAAGACACGTCCAGAGCAGTGGAAACCACAGGTGGCTGTAGAGGACGGAAGCGTTGTGAGACACATCAGGAGTGAACGTGTTCCTGATTGCCTCCTGACCTCAGCGGCAGCGATGTGTAATCAGCGCTGATAGACGAGCTGCCCGACCAGAGCTGAAACGGGGCTCCCTCACATTTCCCCCCAAATTCTGTGGAAGACCACAAGGAGACGCACTGAAAAAGGCCACATCCACAGTCCACGTTAAGATCAGACCACCACGTCTGAAAGCCATTATAGACTATATATTAGACAAATGCGTATATAGGAAGGCACATTCTTTCTCTCTCTCGCTTTGTGAAGTTGGACCACTTCATATACCACCCTACTACTCTAGTACTCTTAGGACAAAAATAAGGAATGTTTTTGTAAAGGTGGGGATTCAAGTTATGGTCTATTTTTAATGATAGTGTGCTGTACAAATACAGTGGGGTCTTTTAAAAATTATTTTAAAAATGATTAAAAATGTAAGATTCTGAAGTATTTCAGATTTCAGGAAGGTGGTTTGGATCAGACTTGTACAAAATAGATTGTACATTAAAATAGTTAATAACTAGATTTTAATTAGATGGGACAAAAATTATGATTTTTCTGAACTTGGGTCACTAATTGGTCCACTAAAATGAATCAGGGATTCCAGCACTACATATTAATCAGTGAATCATATTTTAAAACCGAAAAAGCAATTTGATTCACTAAAGTGAGCTGAGCACAATATTTATTAAAAATACCAACAAAAAAAAGAGAAAAGAATAGACTTAAATTTGATAAACCAAAAACTATGTCAAAACACCTGTGTAAACATAACTTGAGTCATTAATCGACTCACTTATATGAATCAGACAACCTTAGCACTATTTAGCAATCAGTAAATCATTTTTTTAAACAAAATAATCAAATTGATTAACTAAAATGAATGGATCTACCCCAGCATAATATACAGTATATTAGAAATGTTTACAAAACTAAAGATTGGAATTGGATAGGGCAGAATTTTTTTCTGTCTGTAGGACCATAACTTGGCTCACTAATTGATTCGGCTAAAATGAATCGGACATCCAGCACTACATAATTACTGGTGAATCATCTTTTTAAACAGAATAAGCTAATTGATTCACTAAAATGAATTGATCTAAACTAATTTTTTACACTGACCAGGTGTATTCTGGGTATAAAAAACTGAGAAAGGCAAGGATCTTCATGAACAGCCTGAGTGATAATGATGTTGTATGGAACACTTTAATGGCATGGCTTGCATTATATGTGTTTGCATGCTACTGTATATTCTATATTATTGGGTACTCTTCCGATCACACAAATGTATGAAATTCATACAAATATCCTGCTAAATAACTGATAATATCCAAAAACTGCATGAGAACACCACCAGAGCAATGTTTCGATGCAGTATAAACTATTTGGGGTAGTATAAAGCCTGTATGTGTTCTGTATCGTGATAATGTAATGCTGAGTATCTGGATTCACAGGGGACCCCTGTACACACACATCCACTCTACCCACAATCCCCCTGGATTATCACATCCCTCCCTCACACCACTGTTGCCATAGGAAATCCTTTCACCCCCCATGGTCGTCTGAAGAGGTGGTGCGGTGTGTGTGAATTCATCGTCCATTGTGTTCGAAATGGTAGAGCGATTTGGTTGAAGAGTTTGGTTTAAGTGCAAATCAGATCACTGCCTTTTGTCTGAAAAGAAAGAGTGTGTGTGTGTGATGTGCAAGGTGCAACAAACAAATAATCAATAAATAAATAGTCTGTAATATTGTGAACTGTTATTACAATTTAAAACAACTGCGCTTTATATTTTAATACATTTTAAAGTGTAATTTATTCCTGAGATGGCAAAACTGAATTTTCAGCATGCCGTTACTCCAGTTTTCAATGTCAAATGATCCTTCAAAAAAACAATGATTATTAAAATTATTAATATGCTGATTTGGATTAAGTAACATTTCTTATTATCAATGTTAACAAGTTGTGCAGCGTAATATTTTTGTGGAAACTGTCATGCTTTTTTTCAGGATTCTTTGATTAAGTTTAAAAGAATAGCATTCATTTGAAACCGAAATCTTTTCCATCATTACATATGCCTCTGTTGCCTTTTAATCAATTTTATTTTATTTTATTTTATCCACATGAGTTATCCTGGAGCCAACACTTGTTTTTGTCTCGAGTAACAGCTAATGTTCTTTGTTAATGTGTCTAGCTTTTTAATCAAATAGCTTTTCTAATTTTGAATTCCTCACTCATATTCTCATTTGATCTTTTAGCATCGGCTCAGCACGGTGACGGTTCTTCTTGAAGGTTCTTATGACGCAGAAGCCCAAGTGACAAGGTCTGAATGAAATATTTTGGTCTTTCCCACCCTCTTGCTGGTCTTGTTGAACATTCAACGCTGTCGGTGAGTTTTTGACATTGAAAAACCATCGACCGTTGATTGTGCCCTGAGGCCACGCCCTCTTCAACCAGGACACGCCCACCTCTATAAATGAGTTCATTTCTACAAAGGTCATAATCAACATTCATTGCTGTCGGTGGGTTTAGTTTTGTAACAGCTCTCTGAACAATGAATGTAACTATGGCCCAGATTCCAGCCTGTCATGCCAGCGTACATCACACTCTGCGCCAGTACAGCGGAGAGCAGCTTTTCTATTCCTTTCTTCTCCCGCTCTCATCCTCACGGATCTGGAGTTCTTCAAGGAAGACGCAAATAGAAGCAGCCGCGCTGACTGCTTCCTTCTGCATCTAATTGGTGGTTGTGTATAGCCTACGTGTGTGTGTGGAGCGGATAGAAGGAAATGGAGGATGAATGTGTAATCATTTAGATGTTCTTCTCATTTGGCTGTTTTGTCTCTCAAATTATATACTGTGTTCACTGCAGCCTGAAATGAGCCTAAAATGGCACTTGCTGCTGAATACTGTGTCCTCTCTGTCAGCTGTGTGTCTGTTTGGTGTTAGCTGACGTTTGTGCAACTTTTTAGTCTATGTACATGAGATACGTAGCGTATGTATGTGTCTCCATCGCAGACATCAAAGAAAAAGCTTCAGTCTTAAAATCTCCAGATACCGAAACACAACAACACAGTCATTGTCTATTCCCGTCTGCTTTTCTGTCTCCTTCTGTCTCTTTCTTTGACTACCTTTCATTCTTCCATGTTCTCAGTGGAACATTATCTGAATAAAATGTCTGCATAATAAAATCTCAGTGGGGCATTGCGTCTCTGTCCTGATTTTGAGTGTTTGTTGTCTTGTCGTCTTGTTGTGGAGAAGAATCTTTTTTTAAAACCAGTGCTCGAACACGACTAAGAGCAGGGAGCGGGCATGCGAAATATGATTTTACCAAAGTACAACATTTCTGTCAACACCATGAACCATATTATCAGCCAAGCATACATCTAAACTCTGAAAAGTGGGTGAGGTTAATGCAATATAAATCTTATCAGCTTGGCTCATGAATATTAATCAGGTGACATAATGTCTGTCCAATGGAGAGCAGTGGGTGGGACCCGGAAGTTGGAAATGCCATACATTTTCTCCATTCACTCTTAAAAATAAAGGTGCTTCGCGATGCCATAGAAGAACCTTTTTGTCTAAATGGTTCCATAAAGAACCGTTAACATCTGAAGAACACTTCTGTTTCACAAAAGGTTTTTTGTGGCGAAAAAAGGTTCTTGAGATTATAAAAAGGTAATAAAGAGATGGTTATTTAAAGAACCTATGACTGAATGGTTCTTTGTGGAACTAAAAATGGTTCTTCTATGGCATCGCTTGAAGAACCTTTTGAAGCAGCACCTTTATTTTTAAGAGTGTAGGGGAACTGATATTAAACAACTTAAACTTTCAGAAAACATACATACTTTGAGCACTGATATTATTAATTGATGGTATATGATTTTGTTGAAGCCAACCGCCCACATTAATTCAACTTATTCTTAAAATAATCATGTTTAAGTGCAGAAGGACATTGCTCATGAATCTGCAAAAATCTCCTTGTATTGTAGTTTCCCCCCCCCCCTGGTTGAAGCTGTTAAGATACTGTCTTGTACCTTTGACTTTCAGTCTGATTTTCAAACATGTTTTGCTTCAAATTAAAGTTGGTTGGATTAGTTTGGCTTATAAAAATTTTTTTTTTTTTTTTAATATCTATGGAAAAAATATTTCAGGATCCAAGGCCACTGAAAAAGTTTCCAGGCACTTATGCACTCTAGTCCTTGCGAAAATGCAAGTACAGTAAGTGGTGACTAACATGGTCTTAAAGTCATTTTTATGTGACCGGTTACTAAAACTCTTTTCAAATTAATGCTTGTTTCCCAAAAAGTGGTGACAAATATTTTAAAAAGTTTAAAAGTGCAGATACAGTTATAATGGTTGTTACTGGTCATCTTAAATAAACCCTTATATTTACATGTAAAGTATGGTACTACCATGTTTTGGATATGATACTGTCATTGTTGGACATACATCATAATAGTGCTATTGTATTGTATTTAAGTACCATGAAAATATCACAGTATGTGAACTAAAATATCACAGTATGTGAAGTGTTATTCGTTACTGTAAGTACTATGGTATTGGTTGAAAACAATGTTTGTTTTAGGCCCCAATCTGAACCTTACCCCTAAAAACTGAGGGCAATGATTGGCTGACCTTTTAGGATGAGCAGCAATATTCCCTTTGTGTAAATCTATGAGAGCAAAGTGGTCCATTCTTAAAATAAGCTGAGTGAACTCAAAGAATTCCCTGAGAATTATTGCTCCGATTTGGTTTTGTAATTTTATTCGTTTATAACCCACAGAGCACAATGAAATATTTCACAATGCTGTAAAGGTGAAGATGTATTGACACCTATGTTGTAATAACTGCTGTCATGAGTCAGGTCAATAAACTCAGCAATTAGCATTTTACGGTTCTTTTCGAGCCCTAGCTAAACGAGTTAGTTTCTTACGCAGCTCTGTGAGAACACAGGGCCACAGCGTTCGTCAGATCCTCAGTGCTGGGATCAAACCTCCTAGCCCGGAGCTGTAGATGATAGCTAATGCAGAACGACACTGTCTGTCTGAGTTATTCTCAGTGCTAGTGTATTCTTTAGGCCCCATTAAATGGCTTGCAATAGGCTTTAGTCACAGTGCATGACCCAAGATTTCATCACAGAAACTCTGAAATGGTGATCTTAGCTCTAAAAAAGTTTTAGCTAATATGAACAGCAATTAGACATTCATTCGTGTGTGAGTTCATGTGCCGGGGGAAGTTTGCCGTTCAGATTGCGATTGCGTAAAAGGAAAGATTAAAGCTGGGCAGTGGAGCTGTTTTGTTGCCGAGTTCCTGTGTGTGTGTGTGGGTGTTTAGGAATGTGTGCGTTTCTCCATTATTGAGCAGGAAGTCCTCTGTGTGCGCAGCAGTGCAGAGAGGACCGAGGCAATGATGTCATTGACTGGAGAGCCCGGCTGGTAATTAAACCACTCAGCTGCAGGAAGTGTGTGGTTGTAATTTAGGGGACAAAATAGCTTAAAAATTGTCCCTCTACAAGCAGCCAAAAAGTCATTTTGGGGAAACTGTAAAATAGAAAGTGGACCATAAAAGAGTAAATAATGTGTTCTTCAACTTAAAAATCAAAAGTTGAATTTTAGTGGTAAGCGTAGTCATGCTAGTAGGCTAATACTTGAATTTGAGAACAAGGGGTATTCATCCATCAAGATGATGCATGGAAATGTTCACTTTAGTGTGTTCAGTCCTCTGAAACACCAAAGATATACTCGTGAAAAGTAGGGGTAAACTAATTTTGAAGTGTTCTCCCTGTATTTGGACGATTATTCCATTAAAACCATTGAAATGTTTTGGCTGTTTGTAAGGCCTACATCAGAATGCAACTTCAAAATGTTTTTAATACTAGCCTAAATATGGGACTGTCCTCTCATACAGAGTGAGTGTTGCATCATATCCTTCTGAAAGGTTTGTGTTTCACTGAAGAAATAAAAATCATAAGGGTTTAGATCAACGCGAGAGTACAAATAACGACTACATTTTTATTTGTGGGCGAACTATCCCTTTAAATTTAACATTTATAATTTGCCTGCACCTGTTGTTGTTTCTAAACACAAACAGTATGATTTACTTCAGTCAATTTGCAGGGAATTATGTCTTTCTTCCTCGTTCTTTCTCACTGGGAGTTTTTTTTTTTTTTTTTAAGTAGGCAAAATGTGCTACACTTTCCCCTCATAATCAGAACCTTTTTTTTTTAAGAAGAAGAAGAAAATATCCGGATACGTTTATTTAAGCTATTTTGAGCACCTTGTATCAATTTGTTAGTTTATGCTCGTTCGTACTGAGAAAGTAAGAAAGACTTTATACATTTTGCTGTTCTGATTCTGGCCAGAGAGAGTATAAAGTAACAACTGTGTTGTTCTTATTATTAATCCCTCCTATGCTGAATATGGGGCTACAGTCGCTGGTTTACATCAATGAAATATAGAAGAGGGCGACACCATGTGGATCTTCTAAGTATTTCATCTTTTTTCTTTCACTATAAAACACAAACCCTAAATTACTTCACTACTACTATAAACTCTGCCATAACGAATGTCTAACCAACTCCACAGCTAGACCTGTCCTTAATAAGATCCGCACCCTCCCCTCCGGTCTGAGACCGCTGGCCTGCCGCTGCTGTGCTGTCCTGAAGCCGCTGTGACGGACAGTATACGGCGCTGCGGACTGTGAGTGTTATTTTGACAGATAATCTTTCAAGGTTTGTTTGAGACGTTATTCTGCATTCAATGCTTCCTCTTAGATGACATCAGTAAGGTTATTTCCCAGAGCTGAAGCATCACACCTTTTTTATCCAATCACAGAAAATGTCTCTGCTATTTCAGTCTATGCACTTTGTGTGAATCACATGGTAAATCTAGTTAATCATTTAGCTAAAAATTAAAGCATGTGCTCTACATCTAATGTGCATTTATTTTACAGATATTGTTCTGAAACTCATCGTGTGTGTGTGTGTGCGGTGTGTATTCTATAATTCTATAATAGTATATATATATATTGCTACAATATTGTTTTGTTGTTTTGTGTCTTTTTTTTTTTTTTTTTTTTTTTCTGTAATTACGATTAATTTCAGGATGTACCAAATCAGCATTACAGAAAGTGCATATTTCTACATTACAATTGTATAACATCATAATGATTCTTTTATTTGTGAAATTATTTGTGTGTGTGTGTGCATGTTTATGTGGTTTATGAGGACACAAATTTGTATATTAACATGGGTATGACACAGGTATTACAACAAGAAGGTGATTTATGAGGACATTTTCAGTGTCCCCAATAATTCAAAAGGCTTATAAATAATTCAGAATGGTTTTTTGAAAATCTAAAGATGCAGAAAGTTTCCTGTGAGGGGTAGGTTTAGGGGTAGGGTTGGTGTAGGGCAATAGAAAATACAGTTTGTACAGTATAAAAACCATTACGCCTATG
Source organism: Sinocyclocheilus anophthalmus (assembly GCA_018155175.1). Lineage (NCBI taxonomy): Eukaryota > Metazoa > Chordata > Actinopteri > Cypriniformes > Cyprinidae > Sinocyclocheilus > Sinocyclocheilus anophthalmus. The sequence continues at coordinate 355,713 of JADLZN010006718.1, read as the reverse complement.
GAGAGTCCCCATAAACCATAAAAACAAACCTGTGTGTGTGTGTGTGTGTTGTGTGTGTGTGTGTGTGTGTGTGGTGTGTGTGTGTGAATAGTAATACAAATAGTATTTATTTTGTTACATTTAATTGCATTAAGTTTGAGGTATAAGAACATCAATTAAATACAAAAGGCAGGTTTTCTCTTTACATAGAAAATAAATTTTAATGCAGTTAATTTAAAAAGCAAACAGTGTAACAGTATAATATAACACGCATATAAAATATGCAGAGTAAATAGGCAAATTCCATAATGAAATAGATCCTCCTCCATAAAGAATTATTCTTGTAGTAACATCTGTTTAACCACAGTTGTAGTAAAATTAGACTTTTGAATGTTTTCTGCTGATAACTTGCACTTCCTTCCTAAAAAACAGAAAAGAGATAACAGAAATCATTAGCATTAATTTCAATACTGTTCAGTAAATGTTCATTTGTTTTATTTATTCACAGCAATCACACATCTGCAAGCTTACCTCAGCTTACGGATACTGGCCATCACCCAGGTTTTGGAGGGGTCTGTGCAAATGTTCCTGCCTTCTTTTGTGTGGAATCTGTGAGGTAAAGCAGCATATTTTGGTTAGGTTTTTCTCTAGGAATCAGTTATAATGCATATAGTCAGTCAATGCAAAATGCACCATATGTAGAAAGCATCTTATACTTACATGACAGCATCAATGTGGCAGTTTCTCGTCATGGTCTGAATGGAATATCCTTTGATAATTGCCATTGGTACCTGTCCTTTGGTATACTTCCTACAACATGCTGTAAACACAACAAGAATAGTTTAGATTTTGTTACATTATTTAATCACTACAAAAATATCATGAACCTCAGATTTTAAAAACATTTAACAGTGTCTCTGAGAAACAAAACAGTTTTCCCAATGAAGGAGTAAAACCTAAAAATTCATCTGCGACTGTGCAAATGGCTTTATTATCAGTCCAGTCATATAAAGAAATGTACTTACACAAAGCAGAAGCATCTGTACAGAGTACGCTGAGAGCTGCAACCAACAGCACGATCACTGAAGCTGAAATGCGAGTCATCGTCTCTGTCAGTGTGTGTGTGAGATCCTCAGAGCAAGAGTCAGATGAGAAATGTGCTAGTTGTGAGAGTGAGTCTAGTATTTAAAGGGTTGGACATGGAAACAACCGAGACAGGGTTTTCCGTGCATACGTAAACAGAAGTACAAAAAAAAAATCTTTTTATCTGCCCTGTCAGTCAAACAGGTGCAACAAGGAAGAACACAGAGGATATCAGCCAGAGGGAAAGCACAGAACACAGACTTGTAATGTTTACTCCCCTGAAAGAGAGAGTGAACCATTGACATATTTGAAATGTTTCCTACTGGCAAATTAATAGAAACAATGCTGGAAACTCCAGGAGGCCTTAAGTACAATTTGAAGGTCACTAGAACAAAGAAAAAATTCAGGACTGAAAATTTGCCAAAGTATGCTGTGACATAGCTTTATATTATGTAATATTAAATTACATCAATGAAAATGGCAAAGGGTGTGTGACATAGTTTCCTTTGCCTCTGCTCATTACTTTTGTGTATATTATATTATATTATATTTTTATCTAACAAATGTCTCCATGCTCAATTTGGAGGCAAACACATTCCGATTTTATTCTTACAAATAAGCTTACTGCACACATGCAGTGTACTGTGACAAAGCACATTAGGAATATAAAATGTGATGTAACATTTTAAGTTTCTTAACTGTTTGCTTATTCACTTTTAAAATAATTTCAACCCACACTAAAACTGGCAACTTTGCTGAAATAAAATGTGGTGAACTTATCATAGCACTTCATTTTTAACGGCATTTTTTAAATGAAAAATTTAGTTAAAATTTTGTAGAGGTTTTTAAAGGAATAGCTAACCAAAAAAATTAAACATATAAGAGAATCTGACAAGTGTTCGATTTCTGGGAAGGGCATGTTTTTTTATTTTGGAAGTAAATTTAAAGAAATTATATTTAATTCAAGTAACTCATCTGCTATCACAGACATATACACAGATTCCATATCTTGGAAATAATTTATGAAAAATATGTATAAATAAAATGAAATAATTAATGTATTTGCTCATTTTTAACTGCATTTTTTAAATTAATAATAATAATAAACAAATTGTAGATAGTTAAATGAATAGTTAACTCAAAATTTACTGAAAAGATGTAGAGGAGTTTGTTTCTTCATCAGAGCAGATTTGCAGAAATTTTGCATCACATCAATTGCTCACCAGTGGATCCTCTGCAGTGAGAGGACAACAGGTGATGGACTTTTTTTTCACTTGAGGAAGCATTATTATGGATTATGAACTTGTATTTTAGCCAGAAGCAACAGTTTAAAGTTAAAATGTCTTAATGATGGATTTGTTTCTTACAAAAACACAGCCTTTTACTTCACAAGACATTAATTAATGGACTGGACTCATATGGATTACTTTTGGAATACTGTGATGTCTTTATCAGCTGTTTAGACTCTCATTCTGACGGCACCCATTCACTGCAGAGGATCATGAGCAAGTGGTGTAATGCTAAATTCCTCCAAAACTGTTCTTAAAAAGAAATAAACTCATTTTCATCTTGGATGGCCTTAAAGTGAGTACATTTTCAGCAATTTTTCATTTTTGGGTGATCTATTCCTTTAAAATTACTGTTGCATAAAACACTTTCACTATTTAAAGTGTCATTGACCAATATTTGAATTTGTTCTCAAAGTCACTGCCACACATGGAATATTTTACATACTGTAAAACCGCTTGGAATGACCAGTTCAGATAATGATTGATAAAGAGCGACAGTGCATTTGACATGGAACTTTTGAAACCAGGAAGTGGGAATGTTCACCAGGACAGGACTCAAACCTTAACCTTTTGATTATAGAATGAATGCATTATTAAATTATGATTATATTGTGTTTTATGATTATATAACAGCTTTAATAGACAAAACCACACACACACACATGCACACAAATGGATTATTCTGAACTACCCACATGCTCAGCAGCATCCTCATTTCCACATGCTAACGTGTGGTTTCTTGTGGGGGTGTAGGAGTACATATATTTTCTAGGTCATAATGTTTTATGTAACTCATGTCCTAAAATCAAAGGGTGAAATAGGTCATAAGAGTGAGAACAAAGCCTTACAGTGGCTCCTCTAGCAACGAATCACTTCCCTTCAAACCCTCAGCCTTCGCTTTAGTCTTTCTGCGGGACTTTAGACACCAGTTTTAATGTCACTTAAGGCATTGCTCTCTGTGTTGGTTTTACTAAAACATTTTCACATTCTTTCATTTACACCTCCAGGTTTAGAGAGGTGTCATGACATTTCGAGTTTAATTTCTACGAAATACACTTATGATCTTTTAAAATGGAAGTGTCTGGATTAGAATTAGAGTAAGGTTTAAGTCATATCAGGTCAAATATAATATAGTTTTTTTCCCATCAAAGGCTGCGATCTGATCTGAAGCTGTGATAAGAGAATCTTGACGAGTACTCGATTTCCAGGAAAGGCGGATGCCTTTGACTGTTGGATGTTAGTCTAAATATTTGACTCGATGTTAATGTTATTTCAATTATTTTGTCTTGAATGTAGATGCATATAAATTATATTTAACTCAAGTAACTCATCTGCTATCACAGGCATCACTATTATCCACAGATTCCATATCTCGGAAAAAATGCAGAAATGCTCACTTCAAATGGAAAATAGTTAATAAAAAACTGATTTCTTAGCTGTGCTCACTGTTTAATGTTTAATGAACATTTGCATTACTTTGTCTAGAATAAAATGGGAAACGAGTTCAGACACTGCAGATGTGATGAAGTCACACACAATATAGACCTTCACGTTAAAGCTGCTCAGCAAAGATCTGCTCTTTTATAGACATCACTTGTATTTGTTTATATTTTAAAGTGTTGTGTTTTAGCAGGCCTAATACCAAATATAATGCTATCAATTTAACTACTTAGAATTAAATAAAACATACGACTCTTATTGTTCTACCTAATTTCCCTTTCTCTTATATATTATACACCTACCACCTATATATCGATAATAGATAAGATATGATATATTATATATATATATGTAGTATATTACGATTGTCACGATGATCATTTTAATGATTTTTTACATGACTTCAAGATGCCATTGGTTTCATTAAACATATAAGTTACCAAAGAGATTCAAAGACATTATTTTTTTAAATTTACATGTATGCATTTAGCAGGTGCATTTGTCCAAAGCGACTTAAAATGGAAAAAATGTTCAGTACCTGTATGTATGCATGTATATACAGTGGGGAAAATATTTATGTAATCCCCTGCTGATTTTGCCCACTTACAAAGAAATGAAGTGCCTGTAATTTTTATGGTAGGTTTACTTTAACATATAGAGTCAGAATACCAACCAAAAAAATCCAGAAAAAAAACACATTATATAAAGATTAGAAACTGATTTGCATTTCAGTGAGTGAAATAAGTATTTGATCCCCAAGCAAAAAATTACTTAGTACTTGGTGCAGAAACCCTTATTGGCAAGAACAGAGGTAAGACGTTTTTTTGTAGTTAGTCACCAGGTTTGCACACATCTCAGGAGGGATTTTGATCCACTCCTCTTTACAGATCCTCTCTAAATCTTTAAGGTTTCTTGGCTGTCATTTGGCAACTCAAAGTTTCAGCTCCCTCCACAGATTTTCTGGAGACTGGCTAGGCCACTCCATAACCTTAACGTGCTTCTTCTTGAGCCACTCCTTTGCTGCCTTGGCAGTATGTTTCGGGTCATTGTCATGCTGCAGACAATCCATGACCCATCTTCAGTGTTCTTTCTGGCTGAGGGAAGGAGGTTCTGTGCAAGATTACAGTACATGGCCCGTCCGTTTGCCCCTCAATGCGGTGAAGTCGTTCTGTACCCTTAGCAGAAAAACAGCCCCAAAGCATAATGTTTCCACCTCCGTGCTTAACTGTAGGATGGTGTTCTTGGGGTCATAGTCAGCATTTCTCTCCCTCCAAACACGGCGAGTCGAGTTAATGCCAAAGAGCTCAATTTTGGTCTCATCTGACCACAGCACTTTCTCCCAAGCCTTCTCTGAATAATTTAGATGTCTTTTGCAAACTTTCAACGGGCCGTAACGTGCCTTCTTGCAGCCGGGTGCTGCAGGATTTCCAGTCCATTGCGGCGGAATGTGTTTAACCAAAGTTTTCTTGGTGATGTGGTCCCAAATGCCTCGTAAGATCATTAACAAGCTCCTCGGTGTAGGTTTGGGGCTATCCTCACCTTTCTCATGGATCATCCTACCCATGAGGCAAGATCTGCACGGAGCCCAGACAAGGACGAGTGATGATGGTTTTGTATTTCTTCCATTTTCCGAATAACGACCAATAGTTGTCTCCTATCAACAAGCTTCTTGCTGATAGTCTGGTGCCCATCCAAGCCTTGGCAGATCTACAATCTTGTCTCTGAATCCTTTGAACAGCAGACAGACGGATACAGGTTGTGTGGACAGGTGTCTTTTATACACCTAGCGAGTTGACATTAGGAGTAACTTCTTAAAGTTGCAGGACTAATCCGTGTTCCACATGGGCACTTAACCAATCTGTGGGAGCCAGAATTCTGGCTGGTTGGTAGGGGATCAAATACTTATTACACTCACTAAAATGCAAATCAATTTCTAACCTTTAAATAATGTGATTTTTCAGTTTTATTTGGTTGGTATTCTGTCTCTATACGTTAAAATAAACCTACCATAAAAATTACAGACCCTTAATTCTTTGTAAGTGGGCAAACTTACAAAAATCAGAATATATTCATATATATCATATATCGCATAAGATTCTCCCCCACTGGGTATATGCGTGTGGGTGTATATATATACAGTATATATACATACAGTGGGGAAAAAAGTATTTATTCAGCCACCAATTGTGCAATTTCTCCCACTTAAAAAGATGAGAGAGGCCTGAATTTTCATCATAGGTATACCTCAACTGTGAGGACAAAATGAGAAAAAAAATCCAGAAATTCACATTTTCGGATTTTTAAAGAATTTATTTGCAAATTATGGTGAAATAAGTATTTGGTCAATAACAAAAATTCATCTCAATACTTTGTTATATACCATTTGTTGTCAATGACAGAGGTCAAACGTTTTCTGTAAGTCTTCACAGGTTTTCACACACTGTTGCTGGTATTTTGGCCCATTCCTCATGCAGATCTCCTCTAGAGCAGTAAATGTTTTGGGGCTGTCGCTGGGCAACACGGAGTTTCAACTCCCTCCAAAGATTTTCTATGGGGGTTGAGATCTGGAGACTGGCTAGGACACTCCAGGACCTTGAAATGCTTCTTACGAAGCCACTCCTGCGTTGCCCGGGCGGTGTGTTTGGGATCATTGTCATGCTGAAAAGACCCAGCCACGTTTCATCTTCAATGCCCTTGCTGATGGAAGGAGGTTTCACTCAAAATCTCACGATACATGGCCCCATTCATTCTTCGTTTACACGGATCAGTCGTCCTGGTCCCTTGCAGAAAAACAGCCCCAAAGCATGAAGTTTCCACCCCCATGCTTCACAGTAGATATGGTGTTCTTTGGATGCAACTCAGCATCTTTCTCCTCCAAACACGACAAGTTGAGGTTTTACCAAAAAGTTCTATTTTGGTTTCATCTGACCATAGACATTCTCCCAATCCTCTTCTGGATAATCCAAATGATCTCTAGCAAACTTCAGACGGGCCTGAACATGTACTGGCTTAAGCAGGGAGACACGTCTGGCACTGCATGATTTGAGTCCCTGGCAGCGCAGTGTGATACTGATGGTAGCCTTTGTTACTCTGCAGGTCATTCACTAGGTCCCCACGTGTGGTTCTGGGATTTTTGCCCACAGTTCTTGTGATCATTTTGACCCAACGGGGTGAGATCTTGCGTGGAGCCCCAGATCGAGGGAGATGATCAGTGGTCTTGTATGTCTTCCATTTCTAATAATTGCTCCCACAGTTGATTTCCTCACACCAAGCTGCTTACCTATTGCAGATTCAGGCTTCCCAGCCTGGTGCAGGTCTACAAATTTGTTTCTGGTGTCCTTTGACAGCTCTTTGGTCTTGGCCGTGGTGGAGTTTGGAGTGTGACTGTTTTGAGGTTGTGGACGGGTGTCTTTTTATACTGATAACGAGTTCAAACAGATGCCAGTAATACAGGTAACCAGTGGAGGACAGAAGAGCCTCTTAAAGAAGAAGTTACAGGTCTGTGAGAGCCAGAAATCTTGCTTGTTTTAGGTGACCAAATACTTATTTTACCGAGGAATTACCAATTAATTCTTTAAAAATCCTACCATGTGATTTTTGGGATTTTTTTTTCTCATTTTGTCTCTCATAGTAGAGGTATACCCTATGATGAAATTACAGGCCTCTCTCATCTTTTTACGTGGGAGAAATTGCACAATTGGTTGGCCGACTAAATACTTTTTTGCCCCACTGTCTATATATATATATATATATACACAAACACACACACACACACAAACAGGAAGAATAAGAGAGCGAGTGGGTCAAGGGTCAAGTATATGTATAATTTGTACCTATTTAAGTTATTTTGTTGCACTAAATAAACATTCATACATTATTTGGGTATTTTTTTTTACATTCTTGTATAATATATTTTAAATCATTATTGTTTTAGGATCTCCTCAGTTTTTAAAAAATTTAGATTTTTTTTAATGAAGCAAATGACACCTAAAATATACAACTCATCTTATACTGTATTCATACTGTACATTTTATCGTAAAATCTTCATGTTGAGGAAAAATGTCCATCCACATGTTTACACTTTTTAACCTTATCTAACTTTTTAATTATTATTTTTAAGAACTACATATAATCTATTCTTAAAATAGTATTTCCATTTTTCACAATTGTTTTTGCATCTACAGAGTTGTTTTGTTTTGCATTCCTTACATATGTTTTTGAATGATATTTACCAGCACTAATAATGTTTTGTCTAAATCAGTAATTTCAGTGAATACACACTTGTCATAGTATCACAAAATGTGACAGATTTAGCTGACCTACTAATATTTAACTCAAGACACCTTGATTTTCCCCCAGTCTTCCACCACTCAGTGACGCTGCTGTGTGGTCCACAAATTCCCCTCACTAACAGCTATATAATGTAGCTTTTGGGGATGCCAGATAACGTGGACTATAAGAGCTCTACATCTTCATCATCACCATCATCAACACTTCTGCCGCTGTCCTCACAACTGTTATCAACTTGTTGAATACTTTTGATCAATTTCATTTTTTTTTTTCACCTGTAAGTGTCTTGTTTCCCTCCCTGGATGAGCAGACTCGTCCTGACGTCATCTGCTCTGCTGCTGTTGCTGTGTGTCTGGGTCAGCCTGAGTCAAAGCAGTAAGTAAAGCTGACTTTTCTCATACAATCTCTTTGGTTTCAAGTGTTTCTCAGTGCTTTGAATTCCCAAGGCTTTTCTTGACATGTGACCCACGTGCATTTTTATACATTTAGAATTGGGACGATCACATTCGTCATATAGCTGAGATGCTGCCATGCTTAATAATCAGGGATTTTGCAGTTGATTTGATGACTTAACTGAGTGATATGATGGATTTATGTCTTAACTGTTTATCTAACAAATCCGACATCTTATTTGAGCATTACTTGACATGATAAGGTTTTGACTTCTGTAATAGTACTAATAATCTGAATGTGCTAAAACTAAATAGACAATAACCAGGTTTATGTATTTATCATCAATAAATGCAATTTCTTTCATATACATTTTAACTAATTTAATATTGCTTATTCCACATCTAGCCATATTTTAACCATGTTCATACTTAATTGAATAAATGTAATTGCTTGCACAATTAACAGATTTATACTGATTCTAAACTATTTTAATAAATGAAATGTGAAAATATGATTTTAAAATAAAATCAAACCAATGCTAATAGTTAATAATATAACTATGTTATGATTTTTTTAGTGCATCTTAGCTATTTCTTGCTAATGAATGTATGACATATATGCATCAAATTATGTTTATTATTGTTTGTTTCTTATTAAGGCCTAAAAATGTTTTTTGTGTGCTCGTTCTAAACCTGTACTTTTTTTTTTGTGAGAAATTTTAACGAATAATTATTTAGCTCTGTAACTCAAAATTATAATTTTTGGACAATTTTTGTCATATGAGTCCAAGACACCATTGGTTAATTTTCACATATAAGTTACCAAGGAGATTCAAAGACATTGTTTTATAACAAATTTTATATTTAGATGTATGCATTTACTTTTGTCCAAAGCAACTTAAAATAGAGGTACAATTTTTCACAGAGTCAAAAATATTCGTAGTATAATGCCAAGGTTTTTTTTTTTATCAGAAAAATTAACAGATGAATGAATTTTTGAATAAAGCTATGGGTCAGGATAGTTGGTCATGTGTCATGGAACCATGTGAGCAGAGAATTTGTCATGTGTTAAGGTCCGGTGAGGTGCTGTACCAAGTATTCATCACAGCCTTTTCCTGTCCTCCGACTGAAAGACTTCACCTGGCAGGATGCCACCATGACCTGCAATATAGAGGCTGTCATGTGAGGAACAACACTGGTTTTGCCTTAAATACACTTAAAGTCATGTGTTGATATATATTATATATCTCCATAATCATACAAAAACCTTGCTACGTGTACTGCGTTAGGCTAACCAAGACTTGTCACAGCACTTACATATCATTGCTCTTTTGTTGGTTTTGATTGCTTCTATTGTCCTCATTTGTAAGTCACTTTGGATAAAAGCATCTGCTAAATGATTAAATGTAAATGTAAATATTAATATTCATACATAATGTAAAAGAACAATAGTAATATCTGTAATATTTAATCTAGAACATTCTCTCTCCTGTAGTTTTATTACGGTGAAGAACAGACAGATCTGTGCCAACCCTGATGATCTATGGGTTCAGAATGCCATCTCACATATCCAGTGAGTTCAACATTACACATACTTACATTTATGTTTCTTGAAAACTGAATATACTGGTAAATATGAATTAGCTGAAGGTACAGCTTAAGAAGCCTCTCATCCTTTTCAGGAGAAGAAAAGGAAAGTCATCATAATATGGACATCATCAAATCGGTCTAAAACTTTCTAAATCGACAGTAATATAAGAGTATAATAGTAAGAATATAATAGTAAATTAATAAATGGTTTTGACAGCAACAATGTGTCTTTTTGTTTTGTTTTGTCTGCTATTGTTGTAATAAGGTTTGCATTTCTAATAAGGTTTACTTAGTTTGAAGTATTTTCCTAATAATGCTTGTAACCAGGATGCTCTGCAACAGTTTAAAACAAATTTTCAGCAGTACACCAGGGCAAGACAGAATTATATTTAACCCTTTTGGTGGAAGTGGCAATTTGTGAGGGCACACAGTAGACAGTAGGTGGCAGTATGTGTCCACTTGTCAGTAGACCAAACAACAGCCCCAAAATACACATATAACTTATGTTTTTCGGTTTTTTTTTTTAATGTTTGGCAATTTATTTAGTGCTTGCAAAAGCATCAATGTTTTGCCATGAGCTGAGCTTTTATGTCTAATTAACTTTAGCATGTGCTATCAACCAGTCATGCACAAAAAACCCATCTGTAATTCAGACAGACAATCATTGTAATTACAACACAATAATTGTATTATAGTAATTTCCTAGTACTTCACTAGGAAGTCACATTATAATTTGTAGAATTATTACTGCAGCAACAACAAAAAGCCAAAAGGATATACTTAAAGGATGGCAGCTACACTGAAAAAATCTGGTGTATAAACATTTTTTATTCAGAAATTGCTAGTAAATTTCACAATAAATTACAAAGAAACATTAAGATGGTGAATTAAACATGATTTTTTTTTAAAAAGAAGAAATTGTATTTTCTTGTAAAACATGCTTTAATGTTTGTTTTATTTATAACTTTGAAAAATCATATTTTACAGTGTGGTATTTATTTTCTTCTTTTTCTTTTACATTGTAGCGCAAGCTTGATCTTCATTAGTGTAAAGCTGCAAAATTGCATTAAACTTCTGTGTTCTAGTAGGGATCATTTTGTTAGATCAAGCCCATTAACTGAATATGTGTCAAATGTGCTAAGGTGTAAAGCTAACAACTTGATTATGATGTGCTTAGGTTTTTGGTACCCTCCCAGGGCATGCATTTTATTCAACATGAAGCGGATCTAAACCGTTTCAATGTCAAAGTTTGACTGGTATAAATTTCATAATTCCCTGCGTTGCTTTGTTCTACTGTTATTTAGATGTGAAATACTGGTTGACATCTTGTGAACTTCTGTAAAAATCCACCAATGGTTAATAGAAAGATTCTTTCTAAATTCTTTCCAATTATTGAAGGCCTTGTCTTCTTAATTAAGCTTTGCACAACCTTTACTAACTTCAGAGCTACAGACTTGTACAGCGGTTACCTTTATTGAAAAAGCCTGAAACCGGTTTGTTGGCTATAACAGAATTTGGGATTGAAGATTGAGGATGATGAACTCTTTACCCTGAACTTGGGGCATTCATGAGAGCTGCTAAAGTCATGTTTGCAAACAGCCATAACCTTTAATGTCATTTCCTATTTTTTTTTTTTATTATTGTTCACTGGGGATTGTGAAACTTCGAGCAAAGGTTCTGCAACAGTAGTCCGTCATTGTTTTTAATGTCAAAAAGGGCACATGGACCAGCAACTTAGTTAAAACAGAATACGTCTTTAGCTTTTACTCTGTCCTTCCGCCATGTTAAATAGCTGTAATGGGTGAAACTGAACATGACCTGGAGGATGACAGGTTCCAACTGGTGAGCTGTGGTCAGCGGTTTCATAAATATCCAACATCCTTGTTTTTATGAAAAAGGAACTTGTGTTCCGCTTTCATAACAAGTATGAGAATGTAAAAATACTCGTTACTGAATGATTTGGGAGGCATTTTTCTGGTCACAAGCTCCTATTGTCACGGTCAACAGGAAGGGTCCCAAAAAGCACAGTGAGTGAAACAAGATTTATTGAAGACACAAGTTCACAGCACAGGGGGGACAATCTTGGGACAGCTCCAACCAGCAGGGAAAGATCAATGCCCTGAGAGGTAGACAGTCTGGGGTACAGTCTCAGTTGTTGGTCAAATTGGGGCGGAAGGATGGGGAGAAAACCAGAGCAGAGAACAGCAGAGCATGCAAGCAGAGTGAAGGGGCTCAAAGCAGGCAGCATCAGAGATTCAGTTCTCAGCACCAGGCTTCGTTGGCGGGCCACCTTGGGGAACCAACAGGCAGGGAGTCTCAGGCTGGTAGAGCAGGACTGGAGGGAACACACAGCACGAACACACACAAAACACCACTACTCAGCACAACACAGAGAAACAATACCATGTACAAAAGGGGGGGAAATAAAATAAAGCAAACCTAAAACGTAAATGGAAATATCTAAGTTTAGACAAAAAAAAGAAAAGAAACAAGACTGATGAACAACTAAATATGATATTACAAGTAAATATAAGCAAGATTATTAAAGAACAAAACCAAAATCAGAAGATAGAAAATCAAGAGCAAAAACTACAATTAGGATACACAATTACAGGGCAAGACTGGAATATAGAGCAGCAAGTCAGTAACTGTCTCGATGGCACAAGACGAACCAGCCACCACAAGAGGAAAAACAGCACAATATAAAAGGGAGGAAAGTACACGAGGGACAGGTGAGCCCAATTACAGAAACGAGGACAAGACAAGGCCTAAACAAGTGGGCGTGACCAAGGGAAACAAGGAGGTGGGACCACAGGAACACATGGCAAGCATAAACAAAGACAAAACAATGTGTGACAACACAAGACAAACAAAGAAACATTAAACAAAGACAACACAGACCTGCCAGGGTAATAAGGACCCAGAGGCTGCGATGCTGTGAAGGTATCACACTACACACAGATAATAGTCACACATGCCAAGAGTCAGAGAAGATTCTGTGGTTTACAGTGGTGGAAAGAGTACTGAAAAACCATACTCAAATAAAAGTACTATACTTCCCAAAAAATGTATTCAGAGTAGAGTAAAAGTAACTCTCCTAAATACTACTCAAAGTAAGAGTAAAAAGTAGCCATTTTAAAAGTACTCAAGAGTAGGGAGTAGTGAGTATTATGTTGTGAACGCCATTCCACCTTATGCACTGCAAATTAAAAGTATAGTTTACGGTGTCATTTACTTTTATGGATGTTTTTCAGTAAAGAAAAAAAGAATATTACTCAAACAGTTTTATTTTTGACTGCTAGCACTGAAAATCCAGGCTTGTAATATTTGAACAAGCAACCAATAATCAGGTAACATTTATGACAACCGTTATGTAGGGGTCTTCTTTCAGGTTAATTAAAAAAATAAAAAAACAAGCATTCCACAGATGATATAAATACATTTATACCACTTAACTTAGTGATTGCTATCGGAATGTTCAGAGACTTTCAACCAGCATAACAAAAGTGTTGTTGAACCAAATCACATACCCTGTCTTTAATGCTTACTGCACTTTGAACTAGAGACCTGCACTCCCGCGGGAGTACCGTGGGACCTGTGGGACCTGCACTACACAGCGCAACAGGGTGCGGCGCGGGACAACTTTTGATGGGCGAGTGTGGGTGCGGGCGGGAAGAGACTAGTGTGTGTGCGGGATGCGGGAGAATAAAAATTATTTGCGGGCCTCCCGCAAAATAGAAATATCTAAACATAAAATGTCTAAAAACATAAATTGTATTGTGGTGGCACAAAAAAAGCAAAAAGAACAACTAAGAACATTAAAATGATTAACGCGCAAACTAGGCATAGTTTATATTTATAACACTTGTTTAAAGGGTTGCGGAACGTAGCCAATCACAGACTCAGCTGTTGATTTCTGGAACGCAGTGGCCAATCAAAGGTGATTAAGTTAGATACTGCAGTGCTGAAATTGCGTGCTCACTTATAGTCTCATTTTAACATGCGAAGTGTAGACATTGTGAAAGATTCATTGTGCATGTTCATTGTGTTATAACAGAGCTTTATGAGAGCGCAATTAACTAAGATGTCAGCTTTTAGTGATAATACAGGAAGCGCTGCTCGCATCACCATACTTAATAAAGAACCATTCCTGAGAAAAACTACTCAATTACAGTAACGAGAGTATTTGTAATTCGTTACTTTACACCACTGGTGGTTTATAACCTGACAACATTTTCTTTAGAAAGAAAAAACATAAATTTGTCCTTTGTTGTGTAATAGTAAGCATTTTATAAGCTGAAATGTGTATATATGAGAAAAAAAAGTCACTTTTTATATAGAGTTATAAATATTTTAAGAATTACTATATTTCAAAGGTTATGGTATTATTAAATTGAAATTAAAAATTAAATGTTTGCATTTAGCAGACGCTTTTATCCAAAAGTGACCTTATTCAGGCATCATTTTTGTATTCTTTTTTTTTTCTTTTATTTTTGTATTTTATAAATTTTTATTATATGAAAACTAAAGGAACAATGTAATATTAGAATATTCGAATTTGTAAACTCCACACCAGTTAAATTCAAATAATTATTTTCGTTTGGAGTGAGAAAGTACTATATATGATTGGAATAATAAGCCATTATAAGCTGTTACCAATCAAATCAAATCAGTATCAACAAAATCAGTGCTTGCACTGCAGAAAGAAGCTGCATATGAAATGTAATGCAGCCCAGGGGTGGCATTAATGCACTTAATTATAATTGCATGAATAATTTTATGAGATTAATGTTTTGAATATAACATTGTGAACATAGAAAAATGAAATGGTGGGGAACAAATGAATTATGTTTTTAAATAACTAAAACCACTGTCACTAGCAAGTCATTGTCTTAACGAACGACTCATGGAATCATTTTCGGCAAAAACAATACTCTTCTTCCTCGTCTGGTATTGCTTAACTATACCATATTTTCTAAATATAAAAAGCAAGAATTCATAGACAGATGTCATGTCAGTGGCACTGTGTGAGAAAATGGACGTGTGGCGTGAGAGGGCCCACTTTTTGGTCTAGTGGCCTGGGCACGTGCCTCAATCCCTCCCTGCCTGCCCCAAATTATTACAAATATTAATCATTTGTCATAATATGATTTATTAATGAGGAGTTTCTAAAAACTACTCTAGGGCTCTGTTTGTACTAATGTAGGGCTATAATCATAACCTTTGTCTATCCGGAAACAGACGTGTACCCTGGAATCAGAATTCTTGTTCCCATCAAATTCCACTGCATATTGATATTTGTGATAAATTCTTATTGGCAGGCTGTGCTAACACATTATCATATTTTTGTCCATTTTAATGAGTTAAACAAAAACTCAGTTTCTGATATCAGTTAGATCAACAAATAGGTCAGTTAACCTCAAAACTGTTTCGACTTACTAAATCTCACAGATTTCAGATTTCAATATTCAGATGAAATGACAAAATTAAAAATAGTGTAGCCATTCATCAAAAGTGCTGAGATGAGATTCTGTGCTATACAGTCAGTGAAAACGTTTAAGACAACCTATTGAAATTCCATGATTTTCTGTATCAGGACATAATAAAAACATTATCTGGTCCTTGAAAATGTAAAAAATAAAACCTCAGATGAACAACAAAACAGGACATAGCAAAACCGTTGTATCAATTTATTTGACAAAAATGAAGCAAAGATGGGAAAGTCATGTGTGACAAAGTTAGGACACCCTTACTGTTAACAGGAATGAAGAAACTAAGTAGCAGTCTGGTACTGCTAACCAGATGCCTTTGATTAACTGATCATCAGCAACCTCTATAAAATCAGAAGTTTTGGCAGTTTGCTGGTCTGAGCCTTCATTGTGTGTGTTAACACAATGCCAAAGAGAAAAGACATTAGCAATATTCTTAAAGAAGCAATTGTTGCTGTCATCAGTCTGGGAAGATAATATAGCCATTTCCAAACAATTTGAAGTCCATCATTCCACAGTGAAGAAGTTTATTCACAAGTGGAAGACATTCAAAACAGACACCAATCGTCCCAGGAGTGGACGTCCCAGAAAATTCCCCCCAAGTGAATTAACTATACCATATTTTCTAAATATAAAAAGCAAGAATTCATACAGACAGATGTCATGTCAGTGACACTGTGTGAGAAAATGGATATGTGGCGTGAGAGGGCCCAGGTAGGGCAAGGTAAATTACAATAAATACAGTAAAAAAAAAAAAAAAGATTGTTTTAGCCAACAGATTTTGTAAATAATACAATTGTATACATGAATCACTTTTAAAACAGGTGACATTTCCCAAAATTTAGAAAGACAGAATTCACAGTTTTTTTAAAAACAGTTTTTTTTCTGTTCTATCAAACCATTTTTTTAACCACTGCCAGGGTTATTCAATTTAGTTTGCTTGTTCTGTCCATCGGAATATAAAAAAAAGGACACAGAGCCAACTCACTTTCATCAAATGCATTTCAATAGAAACTGGGTAAAAATGTATACAACAAACAAATCAAGGCTATTGCATATTAGATATTATAATTAAATTCAGTTTTCAAGATTGTTGTTATCAAGATTTTATCTTATCTGGAATAATTAGTTTGTTAATAACAAATTAAGATATAAGTATTAGAGTACAACTTCTGTGATTAACAGTGCATGATATGTTAAAACAGTGTATTAATGATCATTCTTATAAGTACATGGACAGCAGATTGTAACAGAAGTTGATGTATGTACATAAAGACTCACTAAAGGCATAATGTGACATCTCTGTTAATGTGACATCTTTTTAACCACTCTTCCAGGGCTCAGTTTTCACTAATACATTATCAAAACTTTTGTCCTTCAGGAAACGAATCTGCACTCCAGGCGCAATGGTCAAACTGGATTTGTACTGATAAATATCATAATTCTCAGTACCGTCCTCCATCTTTTCAAACTTCACAGCATATTGATATGTGTCATACTTTTTATTGGATTTTTGTGAACTACTATAAAACCCCACCCATGAGTAGTAGAAGGTATCTTTCCAGTTTCTGAAGGTCTTCTTGATATAAAGCAGAGCACACGCTTTACCGTCTTTAGTGAAAAGCTGCAGACCAGCATCAGTCTTTGGTATTGAAGTAGGGAAGACATTGTTGGCATCATAAAACTCTAGTTTGTAAAAGAATTCTGGATCAGCCCAGGGTGATGAGAATTTAGGCACAGGATCTTCACAATTTAATGGTAATACAGTCACTTTTTCAACACCCTCCCAGGGCGTAGTCTGTGCTAAAACTTTGTCATATTTTTTGTCCAGCAGGAATCGGAGTTGCACTCCAGGAGCAATGACTAAATTTGACTTGTAATGGTAAATATCATAATCCTCTGTGCTAAAGTCTTTAATCTTTGTAAACTTATCAGCATACTGATATGTTGAATAGGCATCATTTTTTTCCTGTGAACTTTTGTAAAACCCCACCCACGAGTGGGAAAAACATTTTTTCCAGTCACTGAAGGTTTTCTTGATGTAGAGTCGAGCACTGGCTTTTCCGTCTTCAGTGTAGAGCTGCAGACTAGCGTCAAACCCCTTTATTCTAATGGGGATCACTCTGTTAGCTCCATCAAACTCTGGTCCATACCAGATGTCTGCTTTACTAAAATATGATGTGTGCAGTTGCAGTCGGGGTTGGAGACCAGCATTCAGTGAGACAGAGGTATCTAAAGCGTCAGATGATTTTGTAATTGTGACCTTTTTCTTGACATCTGTACAAATTTTATTAGTATCACTGGAATAAATGTTTTGGCAAATATCAATGTAGACATATTTATATTTTTTTATTATATAATCAGGTATCTCCCATATGAGTTTTGAACAACCTTTTTTATTTGCTTTTATCTCTAGTTTAATTCCCTCATATGTATTGTACTGGGAATCAGGTGAACGTTTCTTTTGGCGCCTGGTGTTTGTAGAGTCATTGCTGTTATATCCTAACTGTTTCAGAAACTGACGGCATCTGTCTTCTTCTGTTTTTTCTGTTGTATCACTTAATATAATGTAAACATTGTTCTGATCTGAATTGCATTTAAAAGGGTGTCTGAGCTGCAATATCAGTGCAGGAGTAATCTCATAAGTGACAGAAGGATTAAAGTCATTCTTGCCACGGTTATGTGCTGTACTAAACACACCGAGTATCCTCTTTGGGCTATTTCGACACATACAGACAATGAGCCTGTCCATGTTGCTTTCTAGCATGTTGTTTCTGTTCTCGTGCACATAATTTGGCAATTCATTAGCACGCTGGAAACCTAGATTGCCAAAAGTATGATAACTCTCACTGGATCTCAATAGCGGGAGAATGCGCTCACGATTTCCAAACCTGTGAAATCCATAATCACCTCCAATAGGATTAAAATTCAAATACATATTATTGTTCTGATCAACATCCACTCTTTGGGCAAACCAGAATAATAATTGGAGTCCATGATGTGGAGAAGAACTTCCATAGCGTGTGCTTTTCAAGTCATCAATATTGTTAAGTTTTCTCACAGAAGAGACACTCGCCAAGAAGAGACAGAAGAGCAGGAAGCAGAGTCTCATGGCACCCATGGCAAAATCTGAATCAAAAACAGAATATTGCAAATCAAACATAAGCTGTAAATAGAATTGGCAGGCAATTTAATAAAGGCAAAATGTTGTAGTTTTATATTGAATTTAAGATTTTAATATTATCATTATAAAAACTGAACAGGAAAATGTTGTGCTATTTTAATGTTTACACTAAAAAATATTGACAATTTAGAACTTCCTTACAGTAGTACATTTTTATAAAGGTTCTTAAAGTTGCGACATTTCTATTGAGCGCCAATTGGGAAACTCATCAAAAATTAGATCAATGCTTTGAAAGTGTCACAGAGCCACTCGATGTACACTTTTAAAGAAATCAACTTTGGAGTGGCTGCTAACAGTTATATCCACATTAAGATGGGATAGGAGAAAATATTTTATCATTTAAAAAATTACATACATAACCTTAAACTTTAATTAAAAATTTCAAGAACACAACACCTATAATACCTATCATTGGCAATATTGTGTCAATAGTTTAATAACTTTTGTTTGATTTAAATTTTATATTTTTTAATTTAGTAAATGTAATTCATAATCATAATTTATAATCTGAATGCATTTAAACTCTTTGAAGACATCTATCATTTTCAACAGACTTAAAACTTTAAACTCATCCTACCTCAGATTGAAGGTCCTCAGTGGAAGAGCCTCTGCATCTTTCACATCTCTCGGATCTTTATTTATTCAGTATGGAGGAGGCTGTACTTTACAGACAGGGTGTGTCTGTAACCGTGTCATTTTGACCATAACGGAACAATTTTGCCACAAAGTTTTTTTTAGTGTACTTGTTTATAGGGACAACATGTCAGTGCTTGAATTATCAGACATGATACAGTATGTGAAGAAAGCAAAGAATAATCAAGGTAACTGCATTACAAGCCTACTGGTGCATTACTATCTACTATCTACTTGTGAACAGTTTTTTATTGTGTGTAATTTCTCAAGTTATTAGGGCCCGAGCACCGATGGTGAGAGGACCCTATTGGAATTGCTCAGTTTCTTCTTCTTCTCCAAAGTGAATCGCATTTTTGAGGGCCTAAACATTCTCCAAAACTCGAAAATAAAATTAAAAAAACGAAAATTTACATTTGATTTGGGTTTCAGAAGTGGATGTGGCAAAATGGCTCGATAGTGCCACCTGTAAAATTTCAATGGAGTGCGCCTCAAGCTACGTTTTACGTACATATACGAAAATCGGTACACACGTGTAACATACCATTCCCTACAAAAAATGATCTTGGTACAAAATCCAAAACCCAGCAGGAAGTAATTATTTTGAATTTACTGTACGATTTTTGTGCAGTTTTGCCATTTCCAGGCCTCGTACTTTGACAAACTCCTCCTACAGTTTTAATCGGGTCATCTTCAAATTTGGTGAGGGTCATCATAAGGCCTTTGTGACATTAAATTGAGGAGATCTTGAGTTTTCGTCAAGGGTCATGTCCCTGGCAGCCTGACAAAATTTGATATTTCACCATGAAAAAGGAAGTTGCTGTAATTTAGGTAAGCAATGTCCGATCTGCCCCAAATTTCACATATTTGATAGGTGTTCAGTCCTGAACACATCTACATGCCCAAATTCAGTTATAGTCATAGCGCCACCTGCTGGCAACAGGAAGTGACATGTTTAACACGGTTATGGACTCCTAGCAACATATTAAAAACGTCAGCAAGAGTTAAATAGGCTAGCAACATGCTAGAAACATGAAAAAACATGCTAGCTAAGTGTTAAAGCATGCTTTTAATGCAGTGAAACAGGAAGTTGATGTAACTCAGGCATGCAGTGTCCAATCTGCCCGAAACTTAACATGTTTGATGAGAGTTCTGGCCTGAACACATCTACATGCAAAGATTCAGTTTTAGTCATAAAACTGAATCGCCACCTACTGTCAATAGGAAGTGACATGTTTAACACTGTGATGCACTATTAGCAACACCGTAAAATATGCCATTGTGTGCTAAACATGCTAGAAATATGCTCAAAAATGCTAGCAACACTTAGCTAAGTGCTAAAGCATGCTATTAACACCATCAAACAGGAAGTTGTTGTAACTCATGCATACAATGTCCAATCTGCCTCATACATCACATGTTTGATTAGAGTACTGGCCTGAACACATCTAAAAGCCAATATTCAGTTATAATCATAGCGCCACCTGCTGGCAACAAGAAATGACTTGTTTTACACTAACTTGAACATACAATGTCCAGTCTGCCCCAAACTTCATATGTTTTCTAAGAGTCCTGGTAAAACACATCTAAGGCCAATATCAGTTCTGAATCATAGCGCCACCTGTGGAACCGGAAATACTTGTTTTACACTACCTTGAACATACCAATTGTCGGTCTGCAACAAGCTTCACATGTTTGATAAGAGTCCTGGCGAGATATTACATGCCAACATTCGGTTATAATCACCGCCACCTTGCAGCTTTCATTTATCATACTGTATTTATTTTGTATTTTTTTGTCCACGAGGGCAAAATTGCCTATAGTTAAAAAAAAATATCCATAGACGATTTACAGTCTTTTTTTTTTTTTTTGCCTGTTAATATATGATGAATATAAGTAAATTTAAGTAACATGAAATGTAGGCCTAAGTGATGCCTGGCATATTATATCATAATAAAGCTAAGTGTCTCTCTCAAATTTTTTCCATTTTTTGAATGGGAAAGCATGGAACTCTATCGTGGAGTTTCTTTGACTTATTTGAGCCAAGGGAATGCAAAAAAAATACATGTGTGGTTACTTTCCCATTCACTGCCATTCAAGTTAACCCAACTATGACGACTTCCGCTGCTGAGAAACCCGGAAATGTGAAAAAGGTCCATTAGTAGCTTTGTTTTATGAAAGCCTTATAAATCTCACCTTGTTTTTGATCAGCTACTTCATCTATCTATCATCTGATTAAATCGTTATAATAAAATGCTGACTTGACATCAATGTAGATTAAAACTTTGAAGTGATCCAAAACACTACGTGGCACTATTCTTAGTAACTTTTGCTCCGCTCACTTCTGGCTTGACGCTGCTGGCCTGGCGCTGCTGTCCTGAGACTGCCGTGACTCAACATTTAAAAAAGAGATCTTATTAAACGGTATTGATATCAAAGATAGAAAATGTAATACATTTTTTTAGATGTTTGATTCACTGCCCTGCAACACTTCGATGCAAGTACTTCTGGAATAACCATTTTGAGAATATCAACTGGAAATTGATTTGGACTTATAATAACAAATTCTGTGTCACAAATAAAGTTAGTGAAGTTTATTTTAAAATTATACATATAATTTATCCAACTAACCAGTTTCTCAAAAGATACAGAGCTGATCTCTCTGAATTTTGTGTTTTTTGTGGAATGCATGTAGAGACTGTTTTGCATCTTTTTTTTTAATGTATGTTCAATTTTTCTGGATTGATGTTGAACATTTATTTACTATGTTGAGTGGATCTAAAATTAATAAAAGAAAAAGAGATGTTATATTTTATTTTGATAAAAAAGATATGGATAATAATCTTCTAATATTATTAGGTAAGTTTTACATACACAAATGTAAATGGTCAATAAGGAAGCCCAGTATCTCCCACTTCAAAGTTGATTTGAGGATTTATTTTGAAACTCTTCAAGGTCTGTCAAATCGGAAAGCAACCGGAACTATGGACACGCTCAAAGAACTAAACTCCTCTTTTCTATTGTGATTACTGATGTATACCCTCCTTATTATTATTATTTTTTTCTTCCAGAAAACGTGAACACCATGTTTGTAACCTTTTGTTATAATTGAACGTGAAATGTTCAGCATATACAATTAAAAAAAAAGAAAAAAAGAAAAAAAAAAAAAGAGAAGACTGCGTGACGTAAGGGTCTGAAGCGGGGATTATTGGCTGAAGGAGCGATGTGCCATCAGCTGCTGTGTCCACAGCGCCCCCAGAGGTGAGAGAGGAAATAGCCACTGACTTTTGTTCCTCACTATTCCGATCTCCAAAACAGGAGTTTATAGCTAAATTGAACTTGTGTCCTAATTGATGAAAGTTCCAACATTGACACAGATATTACATGAATACATCGATTAAAAATTAAGTATTAATAATGTACTATTATAGTTTTTATTAATATTTTGAATTGGATTTTGTTTATATTTTCAGTTTTTTTAATTTTAATGATAATTTTAGTTAATTTTGTTGTGTTTATTGTTGTCATATTTCACCCCCCCCCCCCCCCCCCACCCCCCCCCCCCCCCCCCCTGTTTTGACTTCGTTTTTGTGTGTGTGTGTAATTTTAGCACTTTAACTTATTTTATTGCATTGACATTTATTTTAATAGTTTTAGTTAACAATAGCAACACTATTTGGGAATGAATATAGACTGCAGCAACAATAGATAATAAATTACAGATTTTATAATGTCCCTCATTTACTCCTTAAATTTGTTGCTGGCAACTCTTCAAAATGTTTTCAGAAAATCTTTCAAAAAATACCATGGAAAGTATTTAGTAATAGTACTGTAATAGTTCTAGTAATGGGTTTGTTGCCTGCCTCTCTCTGCAAGTATCCCAGAGCTTGGTCAGTTCCACGCCATGAGTGTGATGGAGTGGACAAATGTGACAACGACTACAGGTGAACAAATGGAGCTGATCGGGATACGAAACCCCTAGGGCAGGAGGAGTTGGGCCGGCGTCTGGAGGGAGAGGTATGGAGTGGGAAAAAAAACTGCTGAATCATCACATACCGGTCCATTTTTGGTTTGTTTTGTGTGTTAAGTACGTATATTCCATATATGAATAGATGTTTTTAGAACAATTTTATATTTTGATTGTGGATTTTTCATATCTGTTTATATTGATTTGAACATGTCTAACAATATATAATAAGGTTTCATTGTATCTTTTTACATTTATTAGTAACTGCAGTGCTGTGTCTAGCTGCCAATGTCTGACAAAGCACTATAAGTCATTCATTTGCATATGCAGAATTTTTAGATCCTATTTGAGCTTCTTTTGCAGTTAGACTGAATGCAACTCCAGACCGGATGTGACATATTTTAATCAAAACTATTATATTATTGAAGAACAAAGTGATAATTACCAATATTGTTCCACTAAAATGTGATTCTTTAAACACTATTTCTGTAGAATGAGTGGTTATAATAATTTCAGACATAATTATCAATATTATAATTCTTAAATAATTACATGGTGGTCATTTATTTTGTGTGGATATCATTCATTTTACCATGATGAATAAGTGGAGGGACAGTTGTTTAACTGCCACTAGGGGGCGAAATGTAACAATCATAGGCAAATGTTGGTTATAGTGGACATACAGCTTCCGTCTGTGTCTCTGTACAGTGGATCAGGTTGGGCTTCTCTGGAGACCTCCTGTTCTCAGGCTCTACTGGGCCGCACAGTAGAGGGGGAATTCTGGATGGATGAGACAGAATTCCAGCAGGAATTTGATGAGGTTACAGTGGGCTATCCTGTCAGTGATGCAGGACACCTCCAAAGCATCTACACAGGTATTGTCTATACCAGAGATGCCCAAACGTTTTAGTATGAAGGGCCCAAACTTTTTAGAACTTTTAAAAAAAAATGTTTTTGAAAGCATGCTCACCAAAATTAGTTTTGTTAAAATACAGTAAAAACAGTAATATTATAAAATCAATGTCCCCCCCCCCCCCGTCCCTAAATCCTTTTGCTGAACTGGTGCAGCGGGTGGCTGCACGTGCTAGAGGTGCTGTTTGCCCTCGAACGAAATCTGAAATTTTTATTTATAAAGCAGCCGATGGGAAGGTGATAGTAGAGGATGAGCTTTTGAACTTTATTGTGATCAAAATGAGAACACTGTCCCATGATGAAATTATTTTGCTAGTTTCAAACAACTTCTGGTCTGAGTGGATTGAGGAGTCCAAGCGACTTTTGTTTGAAACGTGCACGACTACGATACGCTGTATCAAGCATGAAGGCCCTCAGAAGGATAATAACAACATCAAGAACTGTCTGAAAGTGCTGAATGTATGCGGTGAAAACATTCCCAGGTTTGTATCGCATTACCTGGATGAACTTCCACTTGTATTTGGTAACGTTGACGCCTCAGTGCTACTCAATAGAATGGAACAGCTGAGCCGGGAAGTTTCGAGTCTGCGAGAGGCCTTGGAAGCTCAGGCGAGCGTGAATGAGAACTTGGGGGTGGCTACAGCGGTCATCGATCATCGGGTGATGGCTATGGAGAAGCTCCGCGGATCCCCTGGCCGGGCACACACCGCGGTCAAGTGAGCCGCCATCTGTGAACACCCGGTCAAGCCAGCCGCCACCTGGATTCTGCTGCACATCTGTTTGTGGTATTACGTTACGGATACACGAAGCGGCCAAAAAGTTGACGAAGACCTATATTTCAGCGGTTATTAATTAAATGTGCCCCAAAATAGGGGGGAAAACTATTAACAAGCATATTAATATTGAACATTATAAAACATAAAGTTATTTTATATTTGAATATTTTACTGTGGAGTTTTCCACAAAAATAAAGTCTGTTAAAATACATTATAACACTGATTTCCTACTTTTTTCTACATGCATTATTCAAATTCCTTCAGAGTTAACACGAAAATTTCAATAAATTATTTTTCAGAACGACTATGCCTATATCTGTGTCAACTTTCCATGGGTTTTACTGTCGAATTTGGGAGAAAATTAAAGTCAAAGGATGTCACAATGTATTATAGCACTCCTTGACATTTCTACAGGCTTTATTCAAATTCCTTCAGAGTTAACATGAAAATTTCAATGAATTCTTTTTCAGAACGACCATCTCTCTGTCTGTGTCAACTTTCACGAGATTCTACTGTAGAATTTTGGAGAAAATGAATGGCAAAGTCTGTCACAATGCATTTTAGCACTGACTATTTCTTGACATTTACACAGGCATTATTCAAATTCCTTCAGAGTTAACATGGACATTTCTATTCATACTTCTTCAGAATGCCCAAGACTCTGTCTGTGTCAACTTTTACTGGATTTTACTGTAGAATTTTACATAAAATGAAAGGGAAAGTCTGTCACAATGCATTTTAGCACTGACCATTCCTTGACATTTATGCAGGCATTATTTTAATTCCTTCAGAGTTAACATGAACATTTTAATTTATTCATCTTCAGGACAGCCAAGACTCTGTCCATGTCAACTTTCACTGGGTTTTACTGTAGAATTTGGGAGAAAATTAAAGGCAAAATCTGACAAAATGCACTATTACGTTGACAGTTTCTTGATATTTCTACAGGCATTATTCAAATTCCTTCAGAGTTAACATGAACATTTCAATGAATTCTTTTTCAGAACGACCATCTCTCTATTTGTGTCAACTTTTACAAGGCTTTACTGTAGAATTTTTGAGAAAATGAAAGTCAAAGTCTGTCACAATGCACTTTGGCACTGATTATTTCTTGGCATTTATACAGGCATTATTCAAATTCCTTCAGATTTAACATGAACATTTCTATTCATACTTCTTCAGAGTTCCCAGGACTCTGTCTCAACTTTCACAAGATTTTACTGTAGAATTTTAGAGAAAATGAATGGCAAAGTCTGTCACAATGCGTTTTAGCACTGACTATTTCTTGACATTTATACAGGCATTATTCAAATTCCTTCAGAGTTAACATGAAAATTTCTATTAATACTTCTTCAGAATGCCCAAGACTCTGTCTGTGTCAACTTTCACTGGTTTTTACTGTAGAATTTTACAGAAAATGAAAGGGAAAGTCTGTCACAATGCATTGTAGCACTGACCATTGCTTGACATTTATGCAGGCATTATTGTAATTCCTTCAGAGTTAACATGAAAATTTCTATTCATACTTCTTCAGAATGCCGAAGACTCTGTCTGTGTCAACTTTCACGTGACTGTACTGTAGAATTGTATTCACTCTATGCAGGGGCTGCTTCAGTGCGTTATGTGAGAAAGTGTGTTCTTTATAAAAGAAATGTTGATTTTAAATAAAGACACAAAACTCTTTCCTGTTAGAATGCAACAAACTTGCGTGAACCTTTTACTTTCACTTTGCAACATACATCATGTCAGGGAACAAAACCAAGAAAAGAACATAAAGAAAAAACCTACATGCGTCACTGCTTAATAGTTTAACAGCTTTTAACAAAAGAATGAAAGAAAACTACTATGGCAGAGAAAAAAGAGAGAAAGAGGAGAGGCGCCAGTAGCTGTATAGCTCCATCGAGTTTGTCTGACCAACAAGATCTAAAAGCTGCTGAATTTGCTGCTGTGGCAGGTGATTTTTTTTTAAAGAATTGCAGCTTCTTACATAGTACACTCTTAAAAATAAAGGTGCTTCACGATGCCATAGAAGAACCTGTTTGTCTAATTGGTTCCAGAAAGAACCTTTAACATCTGAAGAAACTTTCTGTTTCACAAAAGGTTCTTTGTGGCGAAAGAAGGTTCTTCAGATTATTAAAAGGTAAGAAAGAGATGGTTCTTTCAAGAACCTTTGACTGAATGGTTCTTTGTGGAACCAAAAATGGTTCTTCTATGGCATCGCTTGAAGAACCCTTTGAAGCACCTTTATTTTTAAGAGTGTAGCTAGGAGACTAAAGTTTTAGTGCACATAATGGCTCCACGGACAGCGCCGTCTTTGATTTAGCTCAACCATTCCCTGTATCGCTGCCATAGTTTGACCAAACTCCCCCTTCAGCCCCGAAATTCAGCTGCTGGCGGCTCTCCCCTTTCTCTCTTTTTTCTCTGCCATATAGCTGTTGATGAAGGCTTACTGCCAGTTAGTGATATGCATGATTAGTTTGTGCATGAGGTTTGCGAGTTTCAAAATGTCAAAACTATATAAAATATTCAGGGTTGGATTTAGTTTGCAATTTGGATTACTTTTATAACATCGCATGATTCCTGATAAATGCCATTTCAACTATTTCTGAGGGCGTTTGTTTTGGAAGCCATCTACCATAATGTTTTTTTTTTTTCTTTCTGTTGACTTGTGTAGCCTATGTTTTTGGTTGTTTTTCTTTTGTAAAAAACTGTTAAATTATTAAGCAGTGACTCATGTAGGTTGTTTTCTTTGTGCTTTATGTGGTGACCACTGGGAGGTGCTCTGGGCATATATTTTTCTTTCCTGATTTTGTTCCCTGACATGATGTATGTTGCAAAGCGAAAGTTAAATATTCATGCAAGTTTGTTGCATTCTAACATGATGGAGTTGTGTGCCTTTATTTAAAATCAACACTTCTTTTTATAAAGGAATCTTTCTCACATACCGCACGAAGCAGCCCCTGCATAGATTAATAATCCATCGATACAAACAATTCAGCACCCCCCCCATGGACACCCCTGGTACGTCGTAGGTAAAATATTGGCATACGGGACACCCCCGCAGCCCCCGCGGTGCGTGGGGGCCTTGGCCTTTTGGGGGGCCCCGTCGCAGGACAATAAAAGGCAGTGCATCGAGACACTGCAAAAGACACGAGACGTGAGCGCAAAGGTAGTGCAGTGGAGCGGACTTACAGGTGCATCTCAATAAATTATAATGTCGTGGAAAAGTTCATTTTATTTCAGTAATTCAACTCAAATTGGAAACCACTCTTGGTATTAACTAAATTCAATGCACACAACTGGAAGTAGTTTCGAGTATTGGTTCTTTAATGTGATGATTTTGGCTCACTTTAACAAAAACCCACCGATTCACTTTCTCAACAAATTAGAATATGGTGATATGCTAATCAGCTAATCAACTCAAAACACGTGCAAAGGTTTCCTGAGCCTTTAAATCGTCTCTCAGTTTGGGTCAGTAGGCTACACAATCATGGGAAGACTGCTGATCTGACAGTTTTTCAGAAGACAATCATTGACACCCTTCAAGGAGGGTAAGCCACAAACATTCAATGCCAAAGAAGCTGGCTGTTCAGAGTGCTGTATCCAAGCATGTTAACTGAAAGTTGAGTGGAACGAAAAAGTGTGGAAGAAAAGGTTCACAACCAACTGAGAGAACCGCAGCCCTATGAGGATTGTCAAGCAAAATCGATTCAAGAATTTGAGTGAACTTCACAAGGAATGGACTGAGGCTGGTGTCAAGGCATCAAGAGCCACTACACACAGATGTGTCAAGGAATTTGGATACAGTTGTCGTATTCCTCTTATTAAATCACTCTTGAACCACAGACAACGTCAGAGGCGTTGTCCTTACCTGGGCTAAGGAGAAGAAGAACTGACTGTTGCCCAGTGGTCCAAAGTCCTCCTTTCAGATGAGAGCAAGTTTTTTGTATTTCATTTGGAAACCAAGGTCCTGAAGTCTGGAGGAAGGGTGGAGAAGCTCATAGCCCAAGTTGCTTGAAGTCCAGTGTTAAGTTTCCACAGTCTGTGATGATTTGGGTGCAATGCCATCTGTTGGTGTTGGTCCATTGTGTTTTTTGAAAACCAACGTCACCGGTTTACCAAGAAATTTTGGAGCGCTTCATGCTTCCTTCCCTGCTGACCAGCTTTTTGAAGAGGCTGATTTCATTTTCCAGCAGGATTTTGGCACCTGCCCACACTGCCAAAAAAAACAAAAGCTGGTTCAATGACCATGGTGTTGGTGTGCTTGACCTGGCCAGCAAACTCACCAGACCTGAAACCCATAGAGAATATTTGGGGTATTGTCAAGAGGAAAATGAGAAACAAGAGACCAAAAAATGCAGATGAGCTGAAGGCCACTGTCAAAGAAACCTGGGCTTCCATACCACCTCAGCAGTGCCACAAACTGATCACCTCCATGCCACACCCAACTGAGGCAGTAATTAAAGCAAAAGGAGCCGCTACCAAGTATTGAGTACATGTACATAAATGAACATACTTTCCAGAAGGCAACAATTCACTAAAAAGTTTTTTTATTGGTCTTATGAAGTATTCTCATTTGTCGATATAGTGAATTGGTGGTTTTTGTTAAATGTGAGCCAAAAATCACAATTAAAAGAACAAAGGACTTAAACTACTTCAGTCTGTGTGCACTGAATTTATTTAATACACGAGTTTCACAATTTGAGTTGAATTACTGAAATAAATGAACTTTTCCACGACATTCTAATTTATTGAGATGCACCTGTAAAGCACAACATATTTTTATTAAATATACATGCATGTGTGTGTTTATGTATACATAATAAATATACACATTACACGCACATATAATATGTAAACAAAACTTTTATTTTGGAATGCAATTAATCGCAATTAATCGTTTGAAAGCACTATTCCCCAGTGACTTAGGCTTAATTTTGAACATAATTTGACCCCCCAAATTTCGTAATAATGAATAAAATTTATTCACATCTGGTCAGTGTATCATATATTTCTCTATACAGAAGATAAGAGATTTTTTTAAGTATCATGTCATTTGTTTGTCATAATTATATATATATAATAATCTATATCTATATATATATTCTATATATATATATATATAAAACTTGACCCATTAAATTCTTAATTCATTATTTATTTATTCAATATTAAGTAGTTAAGCTGTAATTTTTATTATTAGACAATGTCTTCTATTTCCAGAACCTATGTATGTGTGTGTATATACACAGAAAGAGAGAGATAGAAAAATACATAGATAAAAGTTTACTTTTTCATTTATGGGTGAGTTTTAGCCAAAATATTTATACATTAGCTATTCATGTTTATTAGACTAGGATAAGGTAACAGTTTATCTCACTTTTATTTGCTACAAAATACAAACATCCACCAAGTGTAGAGCGCGCGCCTCACCCACAACGGTGCGATGCGCGCGCCCGCCGCCACCACTAGCGCGCGCCGCCGCTGCTGCGGAATTGACGGGGCTGCCGTCGGCGCGAGAGCGGAGACAGACACTCACCTAGAAAATAATGAACAACAAATTTGACGCGTGAGTAATCACAACGACGCTGCACGTTAGCAGGGATTAGTCGTGCGTGAATGCAAATGCATGCGTTTCAAACGTCTCTTTAACTCCGAGAGACAAAAAAGAGAGAGGGGAGGAAAAGAGGTGTGTCTAGAAGCTTTGGCATGGGTTGGGTGGTCACCATGTTTAGTTGCATGATTGGACTTCTAAGATTTTGTGATGTATCGTGTTTTATTGCACGCGGTGAATGCAGCATGCAAATGACCGCTTCTGGACCCAGCTCTGCATGCGCAGGGCCTCCAGGCCGAGGACGGACCACCGGTTACGCGTGTGTGTGAGCAGCGGGGGCAGGTGCTCTGCGCCCCGGGCTCCAACTCTCCTCTGCAGCCTGCTGGAGTGACATGTGTCGGTGTAGGCTGGTTATAAACACGCGAGGGGCTGTGCAGAAGCGAAACACGCTATACTGTACATGGCACGTGGAAACGAAACTACTGTATAATAATGTGTTACGTAATTATGTTTGCAAACTTTTCGTGCGCAACCGCTGACCATTATAAGCGCAGGGTCAAATAAGGTAAGTTTGGGTAGTCTGTCTCTGCAAACTCAGACAGGGCCTCTTTCCTCTCTGTAATAAAGTCGAATTTTATAACAACATCCTTTATAACAATCCTCAGAAATGTAATTATCATGAAGTGGTACTATCATAAAAGTGTATAACATGGTACTGAAAAAAGCGTGCATTGTAAAGCTACTTGTATTACCTAATTTAACATACAGTATATGCCTATCTATAAAGCTAATGTATAAAATGACACTAACATAAAACGTACTGAATGTACTCTTTCTGTTAATGTTTTTTTTATATGTACAGTTGTAATTGGTTAGTAAATAATATACATACACAACCTGTCAAATAATTACGATTTTTTTTCAGGTGTTTTTAAAAGACGTCTCCGAAGCTCACCAAAGCTGCATTTATTTGATCAAAATACAGTAGAAATATTATATATTGAAATATAACAATTTAAAAGAACGGATTTCTATTTGAAGATATTTTATTCCTTTGATGGCATATCTGAATTCTTTAGTCTTCAGTTGAAGAGCAAAAACAGTTTTAACATAACTGTTTTTAACATAATAATAAGACATTTTTTAGCAGCAAATCAGCATATTAGAATTATTTCTGAAGGATCGTATGACACTGAAGACTGGAACAATGACTACTAAAAATTCAGCTTTGCCAGGAATAAAGTACATTTTAAAATACATTTAAGTGGGAAATGTTGTTGTTTTTTTAATTGTAATAAAATTTGACCATACTGTATATTTTTGATCAAATGTATGCAGCCTTGATGAGCAGAAGATTTTATGTCATATATAAATGGTCACACAATCACACACATGGTTTTGATTTTTCCCCCTTTTTTGTATAATTGCCACTGCAAATGTTATTTCCCTGATTGAAGCCACAGTGATAAATATAGCATATTGTGGCTGAGTGGAATTGACAGTTTTTCCTTCTTTTAAGCCTGAAAGATGATGACAGTGGAGATCACGACCAGGACAACAGCTCACCGAAAGATGGGGAGAAGGAAAAAAATGACGAAGATGAGAAGGACTCAAACACTACTAAGAGAAAGGTATAGATAGATAGATCACTTAAACTGAATGAATAGACAGATGGAAAGAAATCATGTGTAAATTATAATAGATTGTTCCATATAACTATGAGCTGCTCTATATCTTCAGGCGGCGGTCCCAGGGGCCGGTGAGCACCCTCTTCAGTACAACTACTCGTTCTGGTATTCTCGTCGCACACCAGGACGGCCAGCCAGCACACAGAGCTACGAACAGAACATTAAACAGATCGGCAGCTTTGCTTCGGTAACCTACAGACACACAAACTCACACTGACATATTTATTCAGACTCGCGTACTGAAGATTCAAACACAGGCACAGTGGGGGATGAAGTTAGACTGCATTACTGTAGGTCACATGATCACATGATTGACAGTTCAACAGCTGCCCTGTGTTTGTAGGTGGAGCAGTTCTGGCGTTTTTATAGTCACATGATCCGACCGGGTGATCTGACTGGTCACAGCGATTTCCACCTGTTTAAGGAAGGAATCAAACCCATGTGGGAGGTGAAGATTGTTAGTTCAAATGTATGTATGCTTCTTTTCCTACTGACAGATAATAGAATTTGTATTGTATTGCATTATAGGATGATGCTAATAAGAGTGGAGGTAAATGGATCATCCGGCTTCGTAAAGGCCTGGCGTCACGCTGCTGGGAGAATCTGATTTTGGCCATGCTTGGCGAGCAGTTCATGGTGGGCGAGGAGATCTGTGGGGCCGTTGTGTCCGTTCGCTTCCAGGTACTGCAATAGTTCCTGCAATATAGTTTGTTTCTTTTATAGGATGCAAATAAAACCTACTATTTGCTAAATATTATTTTATAAAATAGCATATCGAAAACAGTGTCATTTGCAGTAAGCAGTATGGCAATTGTTCATTAAGAAAATTGACAGCTCTTTTTGTGTTCATAAGTGGAGCTATTATAATGTAAACAATAGTTTTTCTGTATTGTAATGAAAATGTGTGCTTTTGATTAAAGGAGGATATCATTTCTATCTGGAATAAGACGGCCAGTGACCAGGCCACCACTGCTCGCATTAGAGACACTTTACGCAGAGTCCTCAACCTGCCTCCTAATACCATTATGGAGTATAAAACACACACCGACAGCATCAAGTGAGTTATACAATGCACTCAGATATTTGTGTATGTATACTACCATTCAGAAGTTTGGGGTCAGTAAGATTAAAAAAAAAAAATTTTAAGAAGTTGCTACTTCTAATCAGCAAGGATTGGTTAAATATAAAATATATATATAAATATATGGTCCAAAAGTGACTGTATTATAATGTTACAAAGATTTCTATTTTACATACTGCTGTCATATTGAACTTTCTATTTATCAAGGAATCCTGTAACAAAAAACATAACATGGTTTCCAAAAAAATATTGTGCAACACAACTGTCTTCAACATTGATGATATTAATAAATGAGAATTAAATCAGAGCATATTAAGAATTGATTTCTTCTGAAGGCCATGTGAACCTGACGCCTGGAGTAATGATGCTGAAAATTCAGCTTTGAAACAAAGGAATTAGTTACATTTTAAAATATATTAGAATATTTTTTTTAATAAATAAGCGCAGCCTTGGTGAACATGAGGGTTTTTTTTTTTCAAAAATGTTGAAAAATCCTAATTATTCAAAATTTTGAATGGTATTTTATGTGTAAACGGTAAAAACTGTCTTATCAGTTACAATGAATATAGAGTTATATAGGGGAGAGTGGGGGGAAATCATACTGTCTTCTTAAACTAGAAAAATGATCCATAAATTCATATACAGTATTTGATCACGAGATGCAAGCATTTACTATATGGAAGGTATTACGACTTTTATCAAACGAGTCAAATAATTTCAAAAAAGTTTTTTTCAGATTATACATATTTAGGTCTATAATATGTTTAATATATTTTTACCCTAGATTTTAGCTGTGAGATAAAGTGCATCAGCTTTGCATCTAAATGAAGGAAATATTACAAATACAATTACAAAAAAAGATTTTACTATATTAAAATATTCTGATTATTTAAAAAAAAACCTTCTGATTTATTAATGTGAAGATTGTGTATCAGTTTACTTGAGAATAGAATTGTGCTTTATTGTATAGTTTTCCCCCCTCATTCTTATTGTTTTTATTTGTAGTGTTGATATATTTGACAGTATTAATATTCATATGTTGTGTGTGTGATCTTCCAGGGCTTGGGAGGATTTCCATGGTCTAGTGAACGCAAGTGGAGGCCGCTAGTTTTTCATCTGAAGAGTGTGTGACGGGTATAAACTCATGACTGACACATAATCACTCACACTGAAGCTGCACAGTTCTCATTATGATATTTAGATTCATTCCCAGCATGTTCATCACTGGGTAAAAGCACTACCTTTTTTCTCCATCTAGATTATCAAGATGTTTTTCCCACCGAAGATGACGTTTCTGAGGAATTGATCTGTTTTTAAAAGAAAAACGAACACGACGTCATAAAAAAGGGTCAACGTGAAAAATGTTTACTATTGAAGATGTACGGCTTCTGTTTTTATAATCATCCAAACGCCACATCACCTGAAAACTCTCACAGAAGAAGAAGAAGAAACCAAATCATCAACACGTGAACGAATGTTTTCCAGTCAGTCGTTAGCTGGAGCTCTCAGAGGGACACAGCAGGACCACATAGTTCAGCCACTGTGACATGAACTAATGGCTGGGAACTGCCACTGTTTTCCAAGAAGAAAAACGACAACATGCCCTTGTGTAGTACAGTCACATTTAACTGAATTATGTCACATTGAGGTTGCAGGTTGATGGGGATATTTTACTATAGTGCAGTATTTTAGCTACAGTGTTGAGTTGTTTTAAAATAGAACTGTTGTACAAAAATCTTATATTTCTAATCGTATTCGGAGAGCTCTATAATGGCAAACTTTTTATTTCTCCTGAGTTGAGAGTGTAAACCCAAAGGACAGTGCCCTGTCAGGGATGGGTACCACGCTGCCTCATTCACTGTGCCTGGCCTTCGCCTCTGGCAAATCACTGATTTTCAAGATCGCTCGACATCCTGGCACTCCGCTGGAGGAGACCACTCTGGAGATGTGACTCATAGGACTCCAAGCCCTGTTTTAGAAATCACTCAAATAACTAACAAACACTGATCTGTTAATGGGGCTGTGTATCAACACCTACTTTATACTGCCTGAAATTCAGTGCTGGACAGCTGTATTCGAGGTACATAAAAAAGTGGAAAAAGGAAAGGTTTTTAATTATGATTGATCATAGCAATAAATGTTGATTATGCAGCTGCTGCTAATTTTCAGCTGTGGTGTGAATCTGGTTTTGGTAGTATTTCAGTCTTGTGTCATTTAAAGAATGGTAATTACATGTACAGCCCTGTTAATGCTATCTGAACTTCACATGTAGGTATGATTTTGGCTTCGAAAAATTGACAGTTCTTGCGTTGTTCTAACTGGGAATAGAATCTGGGCTAAATTATGAACAAACAAAGTTTCCTCAATCTTTATTACATGCAGAAAAACATCCATATTTGTATGCATTTTTTATATTGCACAAGAGTGCATTGAACATTTAACCCTGTAAAGACTTACATAAAGTAATATTAAGAAATTGATTAATGGAACACACTAATGAGACTTTAGAACAAATATATGTTTTAACAAGTTTGCTTATGTCTTTTTGTTGAGTATCATATTTGATACATAAGGCTTTAATGATCCATATAGTATGTATGATACAGAGTTCATACTTGATACTTGAGGCCCAAACTGAGAAAAAATATGCACTTTGCTTCAGTTTCTTATATTTTTTTTATGGCCAAAAAGTAAGAAACAATTCTGATAGTTTGTAATGTAAATCAATAAAATCTTTTTAACAGTATAACACTACTTGCATAAAAAGCATAAATATCAGATAATAACAATAAATTCTTAGTGAAATGATATTTAATTGCTTTTTTTATGACCAAAGCTTTAGTTTTTATTGTGGGGCAAAACATTTAATGCAATACAATACAATGATGATTGAGAGATGCACAAATGAATGTTACTCAAAAGTTTGTTGTATCATATTTGATACATTTTAACATGATTAAAAAAAAAACTGGTATGTATGGATAATCAAGTGAACCTAAGTTGCTTTAGTCCAGTAAGTGTTCATCTTGAAATATTACTAACAGCATCAAAGTTATTTTTATGTTTACTTAATAAAATCAGTAAATCTAAAATTAGGGCACCATAAAGGTGTATATTTTTAGAATGATACTAAAAGGCCTTTTACTTGCTAAAATTTTATGAACTAGAAGGCATGTAGTAGATTGTGTAAAATATAATTTTTTTTTTTTTTTTCATGTTGGCCTTAGAAATTTGTCTATCAAATATGTTCAGTTTTAGTGAGCAAATGTCCAGAGGTGTAGAGAGGCTCTGTACAGAGATTCCTGATGTACACATGTTCAGATGCAATTAGCTCAGAAAAGCATCAGCCATCTACATTCCCTGCAGTTGTCATAGAAACATCTTATTATGAGTCACCATAATTCTATATTGTTAGGTTCACACTTCACTTCAGACCTGATGTTAGCAGGTGAAGCAGATGTCTTTTATGTCCTTGAAGCTTTATAGCATTTCCACTTAGCTCATCTCAAAAAACATATGATTCTGCAAACAGAAAGGGATAAATGATAAATCGGTTACATATTAATAAAATAGCAGCATCTGTGTGTGGTTGACAACTTACCAGCAGGAAGGCAGCAGCTAATAACAGCACTTTGGTGTTCAAATTCATTCCTTGAGGCACTAAGAGAGAAATAGATGTTTTTAATAGCCACTCTTTCAGCTGTTGCCACAAACTGAAAAATAGTCACACTACAGTATATAAGGATCTACACTTAGTTTGGTCTATGAGCAGACTAGGAACCCTGGACTATATACTTGGTTTTTAAATGAGTCCATATTGACAAATTATATATATATAGTGTGTGTGTGTTAAAAAATTATATTAAATTAAAAAACGAATTTTTACTGTCACACTTGATCAATTTAATGCTTTTAGATCAATTTAAATGTTTTAAATTATTATATTTTTTTTTTTTTTTTTTTTGAGATGAATGAATGAATGAATGAAAAAAATAGTTTGGGCATACTGGCTTAATTGATCAAAAGTGACGGTAAAATGTAGAATGTTACAAAAATGCATTTCTAATGTACTTCTTTTGAACTTTCTTTTCTATTAAATAATGCTGAAAAATTATATATATTTTTTACAAATATCTTTATTTAATAATTTATATAGATAGGTCACTTGTTGTTATGTTGTTGTAGACCACTTGATATGAACGTGTATATTAATCTTACCATCCAGTCCAAAATACTCATGATCCATGTTACATTCCTCATTATATCCAGGCCACCTTTTCCATATGCGCCCAATATTCTCACCGATACTGGAAACCAGCTGATGCCCCCAATACATGAGAATAATTAGAACAGAGTATATTAGAACTGCATGTAAAAGGTGGGCGATAAAAACGGCCTGCTGGAGGGTTTCTGACCTGCAGCTCCTGCTCAGAGAGGCAGCGAGTGTTGCAGCAGGAGCCCTGGATCCTCACGGCCGAGATGCCGTCGGAGTCACAGACCTCGAAATACGGCGTGAACATGCTCCACCTGATAAACACCTCAGGGCTTATACATACACTCTTTTGGTTTAGGAAGATTGCATAAGAAGAGTTTTCTCTGAGCCTAGAGAATGTTCATTTGTGTGTGACTGATAAAATTTTAGCCTGATATGACCTGATGCTGAAAGGCTCGGTGTGTGACAACAAACAAACATGGCATGGTCTTTGTTCGTGGCTGTCCTGAGAAGGAGGTCATGTTGATGGTTTCATCTCAGAAAGTTCACCACATCTCTCCCTGTTCAATCTGAGAGAGATTACTGGAGGGTTTTTTTGTCTGGCGCAGTTAGTAAATACACAATGGTGACCTTATCTGACAGAATAGTTAACATCATGATGAAACACGATGTGGATGGCTCTGTCTTCATAATAGATTTACAGTACAGGAGATTACTTCATCCATTAGGCAACAGTTAGATCCAGTCAAATAATTTGATTGGACCAGGGCTATTAAACAGCAGTTAAATAAAATTAAAACCATACAAACATTGTTTGTTTGTTTTTTTGTTTACTTTCAATAATAAAAAAATTTAAAAACATGGTTTTTTAACATTGTTGTTCCTTGAAATAAAATAAAAGTTATACTGAAAAATAAATAAACAAACAAATAAATAAAATAAAAATAAACATTTAATTTTGGCTAGTTTCCAAGGTTCTCATTTTTATGTAGATTAACCGTGATCTGTAACATAAACTAAAATAAAACTGAATAAAAACGAATACAAATATCGCGTCAAAAAACAAAACTAAAAAAAGAAAAAAAACAATTACTAAAACTAATTACTAAAAAAAGACAACATTTCTAGTTTATTTAGTTTAACTTGATATACTAAAAAAACTCAAACTAAAACCAAAAAAAAATAAAAAAAATAAAACCTATTTAGACATTTAAAAAAATGATTTATAATCATACATTTTATCATTAAAATAAAATGTTTTAACTAAAATTAAAATGAAAACAAAAAAATATTAAAATAAAATCTAATTCAAAATATTAAAAACTATAATTATTGTTGTGTATCTAGTTCCCCCTAAGCAACAATTCCTTTAGTGAATAAAATAAAAATTCTAACGTATGTTTTCAGTAAACAAAACTAATAAAAATAACAAAATTACTAAAGCTTTAACTAAAATGAAAATGAAAAATGTAAGTAAACCTAACCTAAAAACTATAAACTAAACTTTAAAAACGAAATAAAAAATAAAATTAAAATATAATATAATATAATCATATTGTATTTATAATTGATACTAAAATAACATGGGACCCAGACAAGTGTGCTGATATTTTTTTTATAACACTGGGATGTTTGCATATTCAAACTCCCTAAATGAAAAACCACAGTTAATTGTTTTACATGTCAATCAGATGACTGTTTCCTGTCTGAGTGGCTGATTCTAGCAGTGTGGATTAATATTCTAGCTGCATGAGACTGAGATCTGGTTTGCTGTTGATCTCTACCTTTGGTGAACTGTCCCAATCAGCTCTCTCTCTGGTGTATAGGCCCTTATTTCCATCAGGCAGCAGCCAAGCCAGCACATCTCTGCTCTCAGGGGCCTCTCAAACAGAAAGACGCACTCTGCGTGCTTATCAAAGCCTTGTAGTGAACAGGATCGAGCTGGACCGCAGCACTGCATACACGTGCATGAGCTCTCTAACAGAGACAGGAACACAAAAAGAGGTTTTGTGACACAGTTGTGTTCAAAGTTTACATGTGGCTGCTTTGGTGTCTTTTACAATGTCATAGTACAATCATCTTAAAGACTGTTTCACAATATGACCATTTACAGAACGACACACATCCTGTCTCTTATATTTACCTTCCACAGCCACAAAGAGCTGATCACTGCTTTCTGTGGAAATGCTGTATGTTCTGCGGGCTACACACTGAGGACCTGATGCATCACAGAAATACTGTATAAACCTTTAATAAACATTTTTGTATTTACACAAGAAATTATATAATGTATCTCAAACAAACTTCAAGCTATTCCACTAATCATAAATAAAAATATATTGAATTTAAAAATCAAAACAGTGATGTAAATATTTTTTGAATACTCATTTATAGGTGACACTAAAAAATTATTAATATATACAATATTATTCAATACATTTTTAAAACCATTTTAATATGCTGATTTGGTACTCAATAAACATTTCTTATTATCAATATTTAAAATGATTGTGCTGCTTATGCTTTTGTGGAAATAATTTTTCTATTATTATTCTTTGAAGGACAGAAAAGAACAGAATTTATTTATTTAAAAAAATTATAAATGTCTTTACTGCCACTTTTGACCAATTTAAAGCATCCTTGCTAATCCACATGTTGATTTCTTAAAAACTAATAAATAAATTCCTGACCCAACTTTAAACAGTAGTGATTTTCATTATCGGTAATTATTATAATTACTTATATTTGGTGAGTAGTGTGACTATTATAATAATTAGTATCCTTAATTATTATACCTACAGTATATAATTTATGAATCAATGATCTCTATGAATAATTTCAGTCAGGTTTCAGGCCCCATTATAGCACAGAAACTGCACTTGTTAAAGTTACAAATTACTTGCTTCTTGCGTCAGTCCAAGGCTGTGTCTCATTGCTAGTTTACTTGTTCTTAGTGATGCGTTCGACACTATAGATCATGACAAACTCATAGATCAATTACAAAACTATACAAGTATTCAAGGGCAGGCTTTAAGATGGTTTAGATCCTACCTGTCCGATCGCTACCACTTTATTTATTTAAATGGGGAGTCATCTCAATTATCACCAGTAAATTATGGAGTGCCGCAAGGATCTGTCCTAAGTCCTCTGCTTTTTTCAATATACATGTTGCCACTTGGTAATATTATTAGAAAATACGGGATTAGTTTCCACAGTTATGCTGATGATACTCAACTATATGTCTCAACAATACCAGATGAAACTTCTAAATAATCTAAATTAAGAGAGTGATTATTTTTGTTAAACATCACCTTTAAAGGTGTTATTTTTAATAAAAAAAAATGTTCCTCATGAAAAATAGTCTAATCTACATTTATTTTATAGATGTTTTATTCACCTTGCAGTTCTGGTCTGGCAGTAATATGAAGTCTTGTGACTGTTCTCAGAACAGACAGTTTTCCCACTCTTTCATTGTCTGTCTCTTTCCAGCTAGGTCCTCCATCCTCTCCTCTTGTCCTGCCTGTATCCCGGAGCACAGGAGGGAGGTCCTGCATGTCTGTAGTAGGTCTAATCTGCCTGTGGAAAGCTCTGAAGAGCATGTCAATATGTTTCTCCCTTTCCAGAACAAACGGAAGAGGCTGAGTGGTCACAGATGGGGAGGCCTGATTGGGAGAGAGAAAACACAGGAGGTAAAAACATAGCATATGAAAGTCAAAGTACATTTTTGTCAAATGTCACTAAAATCAGTGTAAACTGACATGTGCAACCCATTTTATTTCTATAATATAATGTATTTTAATGTAAAACAGGATATTCAATGTGAAAAGTTATAGGGAGTGGTAAGAATGCAGCCAGACCAAATGTGAGTTTCCTAAAACACTTCCCATTCCACTGTAGCTTTCTGATAAATCTAGTAAATGATTAGATACTAGAATATTATTGGCAAACTGTTTATGTTCCTCATTTGTAAGCCACTCCGATATAAAAGCGTCTGCTATATGAGTGAATGTACATGTAATATCATGATCAAAAATGGCAAAGAATCATTTTTATACACTATAAGACCAGAGTAAATGTCAATTTGACTGTAATAAAGTTTTTTTTAATACATGCCCCTTTTGTGAAAAGCTTTTCATAACCAGAATTTCATATAACAATGTATTTATGCATTATATCCATAAAAATGAAAACAATAATATAAAAAGAATACAGAAAATGATCAATAAAAACATTATTCAAATGATTTAACTATACTTAAGAAGATTATTTAATAATAATTTTTATGCATTATTATTTATATATTATTTACTACGCATTATTAGCACTTTACATAGCTAATTATTTAAAATATATATATTAAGATTAAGGATACGACACATCAAAAAATAAATTCATTAATTAAGTTAATTTTTATTCTAATATTTTTAATTAATTACTTAATGCTAAAAAATATTACACTTTTTTGGAAGCTACGGAGGTCTAAGCGGTCTACTAAAGCCTTCCAAATTGCCATGCAATTATTTTTTTTTTCCTTCTGTTTTCCTCGTTATCACGACTTATTTTCCCGTTATATCTACTAACGCAGAGTTTGTTTTCTCGTTATAACGACTTAATTTTCTCGTTATATCGACATAACTAGAGTTGTTTTCTCGTTATAACGAAAAACGACTTATTTCTCGTTATAAATCGACATAACGAGTTGTGTTTCCTCTACTGAGTTCTAAGGCGGCCATGCATTGTATTTTTTTTCCGACTGGTTTCCCCCCTCGTATAAACGACTTATTTTTCTCGGTTATATCGACATAACGAGAGTTTTTTTCTCGTTATAACGACTTAATTTTCTGATGATCTCGACATGAGTTGTTTTCTTGTTATAACGACTTTATTTTCTTGTTATATCGACATAACTAGAGTTTTTTTCTCGTTATAACGACTTAATTTTCTGATGATCTCGACATGAGTTGTTTTCTTGTTATAACGACTTTATTTTCTTGTTATATCGACATAACTAGAGTTTTTTTCTCGTTATAACGACTTAATTTTTCTCGTTATATCGACATAACGAGAATTGTTTTCTCGTTATAACGACTTATTTTCACGTTATATCGACATAACGAGAGTTGTTTTCTTGGTATAACGACTTAATTTTCTCGTTATACCGACATAACGAGAGTTGTTTTCTCGTAAAAACTACTTATTTTTCTCGTTATATCGACATAACGAGAGTTGTTTTCCTCGTATGACGACTATTTTCCCTCGTTCTATCGACATAGAACCGATGTTGTGTTATTTTATGGAAGTTCTAAGCGCCCATGCATTATTATTTTTTTTCCTTCTTGTTTCCCCCCACCCCTCGGTATAACGACTTATTTTCTTCTCGTTTATCGACATAACGAGGTTGTTTTCTTCCCCCCCCCCCCTCGTTATACCACTTATTTTCCTGTTATATCGACATAACGAGAGTTGTGATCTCGTCGTTAAACGACTTTTTTCTCTCGTTATCGACATACGATAGGTGTTTTCCGTCCTTCTTCCCCTTCTCGTTATAACGACTTATTTTCTCCTTATATCGACATAACGAGAGTTGTTTTCTTGTTATAACGACTTTATTTTCTTGTTATATCGACATAACTAGAGTTTTTTTCTCGTTATAACGACTTATTTTTCTCGTTATATCGACATAACGAGAGTTGTTTTCTCGTTATAACGACTTAATTTTCTCGTTATATCGACATAACGAGAGTTGTTTTCTCGTTATAACGACTTAATTTTCTCGTTATATCGACATAACGAGAGTTGTTTTCTCGTTTATAACGACTTAATTTTCTCGTTATAACGACATAACGAAAGTTGTTTTTTTTTTTTTAGCATGATTGTTTGACTAGCTGTTGTTTTAGTAACGAACTCAATCTGATGGACAGATAAACATGTGCTCTTACTGTAGCCTAGGTCGTGGATATTTCAGCTAATTTTGCTTCGCCTAGTAATAACGTCTACAACACAAAAATAAAGGCTGATCAATCCCGGTTGATATTTCCAGAGACAGTACGCTAAACATTTTGTTTGTGTAATTAACATGTTTAAATGGTCAAAGCAACACCGCAAACACAGGCGGAGCGCCTTCAGGATGCAGAACTATTCTAAAATCTTTTAGAGCTGCTTGGATTCAACTCACTTTCAATTTTCCTTTTATTTGAAAGAATTATATATAATTTGTAATTTTTAGTAGTAGTAGTAGTACTTTTAGTACTGATATCATGTGCGTTACAAGCTTTTGTTTGAAAAGAGCGTTCATGTGTAGGCCTATGTGTATATGTGTGTGTATGTTTGTGGTTTCCACAAAGAAATGTAGAAAACAAAAGATTACAACACTGTAGAACATCACTGAATTAAATTAGCCTATACACTTTACATATAAATCACATTTCTTATCAATATACATTTAATGATTAACAATAAAGCTTAATAATAAGGAAAAGAGGCACATTACAAATAGCCTACGTCGTTGAAGCCTGTCCTACTGTAGATAAACAGAACACCCCCGCTTATTAACTAACAATAATGTACCTCAAAGAAGCACAAATAAAGATATAGGTGCAAACAGAATAGAGTGACGTCAACCTTGGTTTTAATAAGCAGTTATTATTTTATGACACAGAACGCGTTGGTGAACTCATGCATCTAGCAAGAACTTAATACAAAATAGTCATATTGATTCAAGCATCTTACATTTATGAATGAATTAAATGTCAGTAGCTTAATGAACAATACTGTACAAATTATAGTGATCACGAGGTCGTTCATATTCTACCCCAAACGCCCCCCCTTACATAAGTGGACATACAGGCAATAGCCTACAACCCCCCATCAGTTATATTCAGGTCAATAGGGCCACTGTTGGCGCAGTTTTGTAACTTAGATAACAACTTTTTTTATGTCGAGATCCGTACTACGTAGTTCTAAGGCGTCCATGCATTTTTTTTGTTTCCTTCTTGTTTTTCTTTCCTCGCATATCGACCTTAATTTTTTTTTGGGGGGGGGGAAAAAAAAAATAATGCATGGCCGCTTAGAACTTCCGTAGGAAGCCATGAAAAAATAGCAACGATTTTGAAAAAAGGGGGAAATAATAATAATTGACAAATTACTTTTCTTTTCATTCCACTCTGGATTTTTTATTAATGTTTTTTATTTTTTAATCAAAAGGTTTGTGATTAAGCCATACTTTGTTGTATAACTATGCTAGACCTTAAAGGGATCATTTAACCAGAAATGAAAATTCTTTCATCATTTACTCACCCTCATGTTATTCCAAACCTGTATCAGTTTCT
This sequence comes from Sinocyclocheilus anophthalmus, assembly GCA_018155175.1. Taxonomy (NCBI): domain Eukaryota; kingdom Metazoa; phylum Chordata; class Actinopteri; order Cypriniformes; family Cyprinidae; genus Sinocyclocheilus; species Sinocyclocheilus anophthalmus. The sequence goes on along the minus strand of JADLZN010006718.1, from coordinate 310,827 downwards.
TGTTCGTGTTGATCACGAAAGAAGACATTTTGAAGAATGTTAGTAACCAAATGCATAATATGGAAAAACTACAATTGAAGTCAATGGCTACTAGCAACTGTTTATTTACCAACATTCTTCAAAATATCTTTTTTCGTGATCAACAGAAGAGTGGAACAACTTGAGTGTGAGTACACAATGACAAAATATTTAGGCGAACTATCCCTTTGACACCTTAACCAATACTAATTCAGCTGCTAAATAACAACAACAGTGTAAGAACATAATATCCTACCATTTGAGGTCCTGCGGTTTTAGGAGCTGCTGGGCAGGTGCAGTAGTGATGGGATAAGGGTTTCCTTTACTGAGAAACAGCTTCCAGACAAGCTTCAAATACTGTGTTAGTAGTTGTAATGCTACTCCTACAATGAACACCCCCCTCCTGCCCTGCTCTCTCCTTCCCGGATCTGGTCTTTGTCACACAGAAAAGTAGATAATAGATCCTCCTCAAGTTAGTGGGGGGTAGAGGAGTGACATTACCTAACCTGAAACAATTCACATGATTTCATGCAGAAGATAATCATTTACGTGTGAGAGAACATTAAAGTTTTTATTTTCAGGAAAGCATCAACTGTTGAATCACACAGAATGAAAGCTGATAAAGAAATTGACAGGCAAATAGCATGACCTTCATAATCATCAACATCTCATCAAATCTCAATTAAGCCAGTCTCAAATGGCTTCAGATCCAACCAACTCTCTTCTCTGGAGACCTTGGATCACTCTTGTTGGCCTGTAGCACTACTAAATTGAAGTGCTAAGCGCTCCTTTGCCATAGCATGAACAATCTGATGGCTTTTTGTCTCCAGAACATCTTCAACAAAGGCCTCCAGACTTCTGCTGGAGTTTCTCTGAGTCTATCATTTAGTTTTACACTTGCGTTCAGCCTGTGATGTCTCCAGGTGTGATTTCAGGCAGGTATTTTTTGGGGTCTCCAGGGAAGGGCTGAGATGGTGCCTGGTTAAAATGTCCCATCAGGAAAATTGCGATGGTGCCCAGTATAAACAGCAGCGCCATGACGATGAAGCACATCCTGTCAATCACCCTGGCAACCAGAAACCATTCTTCATTTTCCTGCAGGGTGAGAAGAAAGGATGACTGGAATTCAGACGTCAACACCAGTTTTTCTGGGATTGGAAGGTTAAACCCTAACACAAACATCTACTGTTCTTGTGTAAATGAGACTTGACCACAATTCAGCCTCATGTTTGAAGAATTCTGGAAAAGTCACTCACACTTTGAAAGTCCTTTTGGTGCTTGGCACTTTCCGCAATGTGTTTACAGGAAGACACACACTGCTGCACTTCTGGTGAAGCTGAAGCCAAACTGGATTCCAGATCCTGTGCTGTGTTCCCTCCCAGACCGTTTTCTGAAGTCAGACCACAAAAGAGTACATTTAAGGCCAGGAACCACCGTATTAAATTGTTTTAGTTGTATTTAACATTAAACATTTTAATTAATAATATTTTTTTATTCATCCTATCTAACAACAAAAATATCTAAAAACAAGTATTTTAATAAAATAATATAATATTATATTAACATACATAATTTATAGTTTATTTAAAATTTAGAATTATTTAAAGGATATACAATTTTTTTGTAATATTTTTAACAGAAATCTTTTATTCTGCATCAAAAAGAAAACAGTAAAAATATATAGTAAAAAAACAGTAATATGTTGAAATATTTGTACAATTTAAAATAAAAAAAACACAGTTTTTGATTTGAATATATTTTAAGATATATATGTCATGGCAAATCTGAATTTTCAGCAGCCATAACTCTTTTTATTCTCAATTTTGAAAACAATTGTGATTCTTAATATATTCTGTGGAAATTGTGATATAAATTTTAGAATGCAAAAGAAGAGCATTTATTTTAAATATTTGTTTTAAAATCTTTTCCAACCTTATAAATGTCTTTTCTCTTACTTTTAATCAATTTTAATGCATTCTTTCGGAAACAAAAGTAATAATTTATTTCTAAAATAAATTAAATAAAAACCACAAACTTGTGAATTAAACTTTAACTCACGTATTTTCTCTAAAGTGTTCTTCAGCAGCCCCTTTCTCTCCTTCAGTCGACTGAACATCAGCTCTGAGCGTGCTGTTCTGAACATGTATTCATCAGCCTTTGCTATTAATCCCAAAGAGCTACGTCTCCTGCGGCGAAGCGGGGTGCCGTTACCCAGGGCAAACGTTTTAAAATCCCCTTCCTCCTGCTCAGGTGTCCAGCGCTGCATCGTCATCCTCAGCAGACGAGGAAGGATGTTCAACAAGACCTGAGTAGCCCCAAAATGCAGGGAAATGCGATTATTTAATAATAACCTTTTCATTAAGTCATTTTGGATTGGACAAAAAGCATAAAGTAAAAAATGGTTAGATAATTCTGTTGTACCTTTCTGATGGTGTTGCTCATGGGGTGTGTGTTTGGAGTTCGCAAAGAAACATTCAAAACCACCACAGAGTTCATTACAGTTATTGTGGTCACCGACATCACAAACATCAGATACCTGCCAAAAGAGCACAAATTTTTCCACAAAATGTGTGCTGGAAAACACAATAGTGTATGTAAACTGTTTTATCTTATGTTGCACACATTGAATACAAGTCGTATCAGAAACTGCTGAAATGATTTAATGAGTGAACAAAAGCACAGTCTCACTTTCCAATGAGAGGAACAGCTTGGGAAGTTTCTGGCACTTTCTTGGCAATAAGGAACAGGAAGACAGTCTGACCGAGCAGGATCGCAATGGTCATAGTACATTTCTGTCCTCCAGCTATTATAAACAAACAATTAGTTCAGCATACTAATCACAAACATACTGATCAGAAACTGATTCATTTCATAACTAAATGACAGGTTAGGTTAAAGTGATTGTCTTACTGCAAAAGTTACAAATTCACTTCATTATGATTATCTTGATGCAAATTAGGTCATGTTTTTCATTGATAAAGACATTTATTCACAAGTTTCTCCTATTGTCCCTACTGGTAAATGGCTCTGGATGACATTACTAGCCACACAAAAATCCCTCTACATTTGTAAGAACTTGCTGAAATGGCAAGTCTATTGGACATCAGCCACGGTGACATTTGTTAACATTTGCTATGGAGCCTGACCTTTGGCTGGCAGGAAGTAGACGAGCAGCCCAAGGGATGAGAAGAGGACACAGGGCACAATGATATTGATGATGTAGAACAGCGGTTTCCTCTGGATGATGAGGAAGAAGATGATCTCCTGGTACTCCAAATCATCTAGGCTGTATCGCTTGTTCACGACCTTCTTAGCAGGGCGGTGCTTAATGATCCATTCCCCATTCTCTGACCAATCAGGGCACAGAGTAAAATGCATGTTAATGAACAATTATGATTATTAGTGCTATTTGCTGAGAGAAGCATTAGCCTACTATACTCATCCTCAGGATTAGGGATCTCACCACATTAAAGGGGTCATATGATGTTGCTAAAAAGAACATTCTTTCATGTATTTGGTGTAATGAAATGTGTTTATGCGGTTTAAGGTTAAAAAAACACATTATTTTCCACATACTGTACATTATTGTTTCTCCTCTATGCCCCGTCTTTCTGAAACGTGTCGATTTTTACAAAGCTCATCGGTCTGAAAAGCGAGGTGTGCTCTGATTGGCCAGCTATCCAGTGCATTGTGATTGGCCGAATACCTCAAGCGTGTGACGGAAATGTTACGCCCCTTACCATATTGTGATGCCTTGTCCCGGCCGGAGCGACGAGACAAAAACATTAAAACCCATTATAAACGAGGCATTTGTTAGCAACCTGAGCAACCATTATAATGATTTATACTGTCTTTTTACACGTTGCATTGCATCGCGCCGCGTAACATTAAAACCATGTCTGCATTTGTGATTGAAAAAATTACAAACAACAAACTCTACTCTACACTGCTCAAAACTCAAAAAACGATTTGAATCGCCAGTGGCAAATCCTTTAAATATAAAAAAGTACTTACAGCCTGTGAGTCAGAACAGACGGCATTGTAGTCTACTCTCCCCAGAGTAAACAGGAACAGTCCTCCTAAAATGCAGTTAAAATAAATTGTTCTGGAATAGTGTTGTAAATACAACTTACCCACTGATTTTCTAGTCTGTCCTCTTTTGGAAGGCCAACAAAGTAGTTTCACTTTCACAACGCACACAGCATCCACACACAGCGGCCTAGTGAGTGACGGAGGTCGGCTTGATTGAGCGGCGGCAGGCGGGCTTTGCTGCAACCACATGTGACGACCACAGCTGGACTCTGCTTCGTCACGGTGAAAGCCGTCCGGCGACCACAGCGCGAAGTTGATGTATTTCCTCAGCGACCAGCACGGATCAGGTCCCGGGAATTACTAAGCGGAATATCGTCCTCTTTTGGTGAATGCCAACCAATGTAGTTTCGCTTGCACAACGAAACACACAGCGTCTCCAGCGACATGACGGCGGCAGCAACAACAATATACAGCGAGAATAAAAGTTACGCCTTCTTTCTTTGCGTGAATTTGGGCGGCGTTATGCAAAGCTTCACACATAGTGAGGTAGATATGTGGGGGCCGGTGTGTTAGAATGAGCCGTTTTAGGTAGGTGTGGTTGAGTCTTAACTTTTATAAAGACTATCTCTTTGAATTTGAGACTTTAGTCTTTGCAACTTTACCGATCTTTTTTATGCACCAAGAGCTTGAGACACTCCAAAGAGAAAGGAAAAAAATTAAATCGCATCATATGACCCCATTAAACTTTGGTAAACTGGTAGTGAGAAGAAAGAACATCCAGAATTTAGACATCAACACATTTTTATAAGGGAGTGAAAATTTTAAAATTTCTTTTCTAAGTAGGCTAATTGTATTTGTTTGTATTGTACAATAAAATATCCACACAAAAATCCTTACCACCTTGAGAACCTTAGCAACCACCTAAAACAGCACAGTAAATGTATAGAAACAACTGTATGTACGTTTTTTTAACCTTGAAATATCAGTTATAATATATAAAATCATAATATTCTGAAGGTACACTGACTTCTAATGAGGCGAATAGTTTCTGTTTTATCTTCCACGCTCCCCCCCGAATGTTTGTTCTAGTTTGGAGAGCGGGAAAATGGCGGATTGCTTTAGGGCAGCAACAAATGCACATGTACAGCTATCTACTGTAATTATGACAGTGATATATTTACTGAATTTACAGTAAAACAAGTCAAGTCAAATTTATATAGCACTATCACAATACATATTGTTTCAAAGCAGCTTTACAGAAGATCATGATGTTAATGTTTATAAAATCTTAATATCTTGCCTTATGGTCACATAGCCAAAGACTATAGAATACCCAAGACGTGTCACTCCTATAGTTTTGAATGGGGAAATAGGCAACGCTCAATATGGCCGCTCAATCGCAGGAAACCCCGCCTTCTGAATGAAAGAGCCAATCACTAATCGGTAAAGTCAGCGCGTCACTCCAGCTGCCGTTAGAAGTTTTCTATAGCAGCTGCCCGGTTGCTATAGAAACAGTCAGCGTTCTGAGACGTGCTCTTAGGACTGCGCATGCCACTGGCTGATCTAGCCTGAAAAATAAGCTTTTTATAAGGCTATATGAGCAAAAGTAACAACATTTATGACACAGTTGTCAGATTTCTTTGGTGATTTCAAATATGAAATTTAATCGTAAGCTTAGTGAACAGTTTTGGAGAATTTGATGTTTCCCCATTCAAAGAGATAGGAGTTGCATGTGCATGCCCGAGAGGCGTTTCAAAGATGGCCGCCGAGTGACATGACTTGTCTTAAAAGGACTTTGACATAGCATAGAGCTGGGCCATTATATAGTTATCCTTTTTGTGATGATACAAGTAATCAAACTGTTGAAATATGCTATATTGTATATATCGCCCTACACAAGTATATCCTACTTTACAGAAAGAACTGGGTGATACTAATAGGCTAGTTACATTTTGTGATCTGATGGCTGTTTGGCAAGTTGACTGTATGTTAACTAAGATTTGAAGGACTTTAATTTACAGCAGTTACGGTTTTACAATTCAAATAGCACCCAGCAACTATATTTTACTTTTTTTGTCTTTATGGTAAAAAAAAATTATAATAATGTGCTACTGGAAGTTTAGTACCAGTAAAAGCTTCTGGGTCAATCTCAATCCACTCCATGGTGATGTTGTCTTCGTTTGACAGCATCAGTTTAATTTCATTGGCATTGTACGTCTCAGACCTGCCAAAGCAAAAAGAGTGAAAGCCAGAATTGAACAAGAACACACTTTCCACCAGTCAACACTGTCAAGACAGATGGATCAGCCGTACCTGAACACCATGCTGCAGTTCTGCCAGTCAAAAGGGAAGTAGTTGACTTTGACGGCACAGGAGCTTTGGTAGATGGCAGGAGGCAACCAGACCACGCTACCATCTGGATCTATTAGAGCGTTAGTGTAGAGCGCCACCTCAAAACGCCCATCCACACTTCACAAACATAAAAAGGTTGGCCTGTTTTACAGGTCACATTTGATGGACTAAAATACTCAGATTTGCACATTTCAGACTAGTTATTTTCATAACTATAAACTACAACAAAGTTGAAGATACAGTGAGATGATGATTTTTACTGCAACTTTTTTTTTTAGAGTTTAGTTTCTGCCTGTTGGGTAATCTGCATAATCAAATCGATCAATAATTTAGTCTCTCACTTGTTCTCCAAGCCGATGTCGGGCAGCCAGATAGCTTTAGAGGGAAGCCGCATACATGTGATGTTCTCATAGACCTCAAACCCTGTCCTGTTAGCCCAGGCGGAGTCGATAATCATGCCATTTCTGGGAAAGAGAGAGAGAACGAAAGGTATTTTGCTCTGAAATCACTATTTACATACACAGATGTGATTATTCCTACCATCTCAATCCATACGCAATTGGTGAGGGTCTCTTCTTTCTCATTCTGAACATGAAGAAAGGATGATAAACCATAGAGTCACATATTACACACATATTTACCTTGTGTATAAACACACATGCAGAGCTTTACCAGAGAAATTAGGTTTGTGAGGGTCATCTTGATCTTCACATCGATGATGTCACCATGGTTCTCCATAGGCCGTATGTTCTTGTTGTATCCCACCATTAGATCTCTGTGCAGAGATCCTTCTAGATTACAGATCACATCTGAAACACACAGCATACCATGTCAATCCAATTCTTCATTTTATTATTCATCAAAAAAGTTACAAATAAATAAATAAATACAAATTGTTCACTTAATTTAATTTAAATAAGGAAAACTTTTCCACAAAATTAGTAAAGATAATTTGAAAAAGAAAAAAAAAAAACGTAAAATTTGAAAATGTTTTATTGAACATCACTATGCACAACTACAACTTTGAGTGTTCACTGTAAAACGTATTACTGTGATTAGTTATCACAACTTTAGAATTAAGTAATAATTTGTTTTTATAAGTTATAAATTGTTTATGTGCTTGATTATTCATTTTATTAAGTTTAGTTTAAAATATCAAATCATGTGGGATTCAAAAAAGATAATGAAACAATTTCAAGAAAAATAGTTCACATTTCATAATATTTCATATTAAGATTGTAAGGTAAATTACAAAACATAAGATGTGTTTTGCATTTGGATAAAATATGAAAATGTCATAAATGCTCTAAATGTTCTTAGATTAGGTTAAAATCATTGCAAGTAATTTATTACCATAAAATTGAAGTTAGTTCTGGGAAAAGTGCAGTTTGTGGATTTTCCAGTGTGTGGATTTTCTTCATTTAATTTCAAGTTTTCTGTTTTGATCCTGTGCCTGTTGGAGATGTTTTGGATGTTTGCATTTCCACCCTCTTCTAATATGTAATGTAATTACATTAATTTATGTATTAAGTGTAACTTATGTCTAAATACCAATTAGGCCCACTGTATTGAATCCTAGGGTTCAACATTTTGTGCTATGAGTTTTTTTTGGTTTGTTTGTTTTTCCAAATTCGTTTCAGAATCGTCTTCTTGCTGACCTTTAGTCTTGATCTGAGTACACATATATTACATCTTTACAGTTAAAAAAGTATTTTTATTGCTAAAGCAGATATATGTTTATAGACACGGCAAGCTTTTACTGTATGTAATACTCATGCAAATCAGCAAGGATTTAACACCCTATTTAACACCCTGTTTGACAGTTTAGCATGCGGACACTCCATTCTCTAACTTTAACACTTCATAAAGACAATGTGTGAACATGTAAAGTCCAGTGGTGCCATAAAGGATTTGTCCGCTAGAATTTCTTTTCAGTTTGCTTTCTACAACATATTGTTTATGACGGTCTGCATGTGTTGAACTGAATTAGTTCACTCAATAGCTGGATTTCTAAAGAAAGTGTTAGAACAAACCCATGGTGACCCACTAAAAACTTCACAAGTTTATAATCCATGTGAATTTTGTGTATCACAAACCCTCAGAACTCAGAGAAACATATTGTATTACCTGAGAATAAGAATGATAGAAGCATCCATAACCAGATGGTTTTTGTAGAAGAGATTGGATCCATGTCTAATATCCTCAGAGCAGCATTAGTGAAGGGCTCTCCAGCTGTGTGTGTGAGGGAAACGCAGTTGTTTAGGAATGGGAAGGGTTACGGGAAAAATAGGTGTGGTTCCAAACTTGAATCCTCATTGTTATTTTCAGAATACCCACACAGTCTGTACCCATACAGTTCCTCACATTGTCAGCTGTCACTGTCACACACACACACACACACACACACATAGTTGTTTGTTTTTGTGAATTTTGGGGACATCCCATAGGCGTAATGGTTTTTATACTGTACAGACCGTATATTCTATCGCCCTACACCAACCCTACCCCTAAACCTACCCCTTACAGGAAACTTTGTGCTATTTCAGATTTTCACTACACTCCATTCTGTGTGATTTATAAGCGTTTTGAAAAGTGGGGCCATGGGGTAATGTCCTGAAAAGTCACCTTCACTTTGTATCCTTGTCATTATACACATTTATGTCCTCATTTGTCACAAAAACGCGCACACACACACACGTTTGTTTTTTGTGAATTTTGGGGACATTCCATAGGCGTAATGGTTTTTATACTGTACAAACTGTATGTGCTATTGCCCTACACCAACCCTACCCCTTACAGGAAACTTTGTGCATTTTTACTTTCTCAAAAAAACTCACTCTGTATGATTTATAAGCGTTTTGAAAAATGGGGACATGGGGTAATGTCCTCATAAATCACCTTCTCCTTGTAATGCCTATGTCATACCCATGTCATTATACAAATTGGTCTATGTAAAAAAACATGCGTGTGCACACACACACACACACACACACACACACCGAAGACCTCAAAACGAAGTCACAGGAACTAGTTGTATTCTCTCTGTCTGTTTCTCTCTGATGTAAAGCAGAAAGATTACAGGTTACAGTATTTCCCACAAGTCAGTGCACAGCTGGTGTCCCAGGCATGATTTGTGGAAGGACGTGTGTCATCAGCTGACATATGTTGATATCTGTCTAACGATTGTCGTCTGGGGAGACAGAGAGGGTCATAACACCATAAATTCCTTCATTTACAAATTGGGAAATTGGCTTTGCTTCCAATTTTGAGGTGTTTAGTGAAGATTTCATGCATGTTTTATGCATGAATAGACAGTTTTCTGGAATGATCTGTGAGCTGTACTGTGGGTCAACGGGTGCTAATGGAGATCACATCCTCTAGTGTATTATTTTAAACCTAATGGCATCTCTGAGGCATACATTTATGACAGCTGCACTTAGTCAGCTATGTTTTAAGATGTCTTGGAGATAAATCAAATGAGAAACATGGATACATGTCCATTTTTTCCAAAACATTCTGACATTTCAAAACTGAGGTTTGGAGTCATTTAATAATTCGCTCAGCTGATTTGTTAAAAACAGATTTATTAAAAAATAAACATATACTGTACAGTAACTGTCTTTATGAAAAATTCATTCAATCATTCACTATTTGGAGAAAATGTTTCTGCTTTGGATGTTTTTGGAACATTTCCAGTTAGTGGAACAAAAAAGTAACTAATATTCTAAAAAGTAAGTCACTCAAAATAATTTTTACAGAACTTGTACAACAGCAATTTCAAGCATACGAGTTGAAAATCGGAATGGATATTATTGCCTCATAAGCTGGTTCACCTGTGTCTGGTGTAAATTAACATTTCAAAAACAAATAAATAAATATAAAAGCAGACAGACAGACTAATGTAACGAATCAGTCCACTGAAGACATGAACAGACTTGACGAGGCATAAACAGACTAGACTCACCGACAGTGGGTTACAACATCAATACACGACGAGGCACAATGGGAACATGATGGCTACTTATAACAGACAAGGAGGGTCACATGACATGAACAAACCAATAGGAAACAAGACACATGACTAAGACAACCAATCAGAACATGACACAGACAAGGGAATCACATGACTAGACAATAACCAAATGAGAGCATGACACATACACAAGGCAGAGAGACATGAGCAAGGGAAGCATGACACTAACAGCAGGAATCAAACTACAAAATAAAAGACATGAAAACATGAACAAGACAAAACCCAAACACCACATTACAACTAACCAATGAATGCATGATGGGGATTGATGGATGGATGCTTTATTCGACATCCTTTGATTAAACTATTAATTTAATGTGTAAAGCTGTCTGAATAATTGTAACAACGGATCATAATATCTGATCATAGACAGAGTGTTCAGAAATATCATGTGTTGCCACCCTGGACCATTACAGTCCTTCACCATTGAGTGTTGGGGTTCATTTTTAACACTTTGGAATTTTGGAATGACAGATTCTAGACTGGTTGTTTGTTTGAGGATCAGAGATGCAGGGCTTATTAATACAAAATCTTTCCATATAATTCCATTTGAATAGAATAGAATAAAATCCTTGCACTATCTGATAGCAGTGTTGAATGAGATTTGCAAGAGATGGATTAAAATGGAATTCTAAACTAGAGTGTGAGAGGAGCTAGTTCATCCAATCCTGTCAATCATTACGCAAGAATATATGAACAGCTGTTTGCATCACTTCTGTGACAGTTCTTCTGGCATCCACTACCCCATCTCATGCATTATTTCTATCCATTCAGAAGTACAGGAGGGCCCAAACTGATCCCGGAACACACTCAAGGATTATATAAACATGTCAACCTCTGCAACTACAGTTGATTGGCACTGAAAGTGAATTTTCATTGCTCTGAAGAAACCACTTAAGAATGCTTTTTAAAGGTGGAACAGACAATGAGCTGCAACTGTCAACGATCAAGTATTAATGCAGCATGCCATTTCTCAGTGTTCCTTTAGGATCCTCCAGAATCTTTAGTGCTCATTCTGAAGCCCAGAAGATTGCCATCAGCTCCAAATAAAGAATCAGAATGATGTTTTAATGTAGGGACACCTGTCGTGGAACAGCCCAAGCACAGTTCCCGTATACTAAAACACCTCAGACATTAAATCTGAGCCAACAAAAAAAGCCCCCTGAGTTTTCCAGCACTGCTTCCTGCTGACAGAGATGTTCAGCTGCCATGAACTGACATGATCATAGCAAGTGCAGTTTCAGTGGAGGTAAACAAGCCTTTAAATAAGGTGATTTCTCGCAACAATTACTTCCTTTTCCCATAAATCTGAAATAGAAATGTTATATGAGAGTAAGCGGTAGTGCAAGGATAAATATGAGTAGAAATGAAAAGAATGGGTTGACAAATACAACAGGAATCAAAGATTAGAATGGTGTGAAATACACGCCTGGAAAAAGGAGAAAGGGAAAAATGAAAAGGGGAAAGGAGGAGAAGGGGAAGGAGCAAAAAGGAGAAAAGAAGGAATAAAGGGGGAAAAGAAAAAGAAAGGAAGAGGGAGGTTAAAATGAAAGTGAATTGCTCAATTTAATAAAAAAAATATATTGTAGCTCATACTGTGTACTACAATGCCATTTTTTTCAGAAGAATTTAAATAATTACTACTATATTATAATACATTCAATTTCTGGCTATATTAATCATTGTACTTATACACATTATTATATCAATGTACTGTTCATATACTTTATTTATATATATATATAGAGGTGGTGGGTGTGGTGGAGACAGATATAATATATATATACAACCCGATTCCAAAAAAGTTGGGACACTGTACAAATTGTGAATAAAAAAAGAATGCAATGATATGGAAGTTTCTAATTTCAATATTTTATTCAGAATACAAAATAACATATCAAATGTTTAAACTGAGAAAAAAATATATCATTTTAAGGGGAAAAGTTGATTTTAAATTTCATGACATAAACACGTCTCAAAAAAGTTGGGCCAAGGCCATGTTTACCACTGTGTGGCAACCCCTCTTCTTTTTATAACAGTCTGCAAACGTCTGTGGACTGAGAAGACAAGTTGCTCAAGTTTAGGAATAGGATTGTTGTCCCATTCTTGTCTAATACAGGCTTCTAGTTGCTCAACTGTCTCAGGTCTTCTTTGTCGCATCTTCCTCTATGATGCGCCAAATGTTTTCTATGGATGAAAGATCTGGACTGCAGGCTGGCCATTCAGTACCCGGAGCCTCGTCTACGCAGCCATGATGTTGTAATTGTTGCAGTATGTGGTCTGGCATTGTCATTTTGGAAAATGCAAGGTCTTCCCTGAAAAGAGACGATGTCTGGATGGGAGCACATGTTGTTCTAGAACTTGGACATACCTTTCAGCATTGATGGTGCCTTACCAGATGTGTAAGCTGCCCATGCCACAAACACTCATGCAACCCCATACCATCAGAGATGCAGACTTCTGAACTGAGCACTGATAACAACTTGAGTTGTCCTTGTCCTCTTTAGTCCGGATGACATGGCGTCAGTTTTCCAAAGAATTCAACTTTGAGTCGTTGACCACAGAACAGTTTTCCACGTGCCACATGTCCATTGTAAATGAGCCTTGGCCCAGAGAAAACGCCTGCACATCTGGATCATGTTTAGATATGGCTTCATTTTTGACCTATAGAGTTCTAGCCGGCAACAGCGAATGGCAAGGTGGATTGTGTTCACCGACAATGTTTCTGGAAGTATTCCTGAGCCCATGTTGTGATTCCCATTACAGTAGCATTCCTGTATGTGATGCAGTGCCGTTTAAGGGCCCGAAGATCACGCGCATTCAGTATGGTTTTCCGGCCTTGACCCTAACGCACAGAGATTGTTCCAGATTCTCAGAATCTTTGGATGATATTATGCACTGAAGATGATGATAACTTCAAACTCTTTGAAAATTTTCTCTGAAAAACTCCTTTCTGATATTGCTACACTATTTTTGCCGCAGCATTGGGGGGATTGGTGATCCTCTGCCCATCTTGACTTCTAAGAGACACTGCACTCTGAGAGGCTCTTTTATACCAATCATGTTGCCAATTGACCTAATAAGTTGGTCCTCCAGCTGTTCCTTATATGTAGATTTAACTTTTCCGGCCTTTTATTGCTACCTGTCCCAACTTTTTTTTGGAATGTGTAGCTCTCATGAAATCCTAAATGAGCCAATATTTGGGATGACATTTTAAAATGTCTCACTTTCAACATTTGATTTATCTATATTCTATTGTGAATTAAATATAAGTTTATGAGATTTGTAAAGTATTCCATTCCTTTTTTACTCACAATTTGTACAGTCTTGCCTGTCCCAACTTTGTTGGAATTGGGGTTGTATATACAGTGGGTACGGCAAGTATTCAGACCCACTTAAATTTTTAACTCTTTGTTATATTGCAGACATTTGATAAAATCATTTAAGTTAATTTTTTTCACTCATTAATGTACACACAGCACCCCAAATTGACAAAAAAACACAGAATTGTTGACTTTTTGCAGATTTATTTAAAAAGAAAAACTGAAATATAACATGTTCCTAAGTATTCAGACCCTTTGCTGTGACACTCATATATTTAACTCAGGTGCTGTCCATATCCTTGAGATGGTTCTACACCTTCATTTGAGTCCAGCTGTGTTTGATTATACTGATTGGACTTGATTAGGAAAGCCACAAACCTGTCTATATAAGACCTTCAGCTCACAGTGCATGTCAGAGCAACGAGAATCATGAGGTCAAAGGAACTGCAAAGACAGAATTGTGGCAAGGCACAGATTTGGCCAAGGTTACAAAAAAATTTCTACTGCACTTAATGTTCCTAAGAGCACAGTGGCCTCCATAATCCTAAATGGAAGGGATGTTTGGGACGACCAGAACCATTCCTAGAGCTGGCCGTCCGGCCAAACTGAGCTATCGGGGGAGAAGAGCCTTGGTGAGAGAGGTAAAGAAGAACCCAAAGATCACTGTGGCTGAGCTCCAGAGATGCAGTCGGGAGATGGGAGAAAGTTGTAGAAAAGTCAACCATCACTGCAGCCCTCCACCGGTCGGGGCTTTATGGCAGAGTGGCCCGAAGGAAGCCTCTCCTCAGTGCAAGGAACATGAAAGCCCGCATGGAGTTTGCTAAAAAAAAACCTGAAGGACTCCAAGATGGTGAGAAATAAGATTCCTGGTCTGATGAGACCAAGATAGAACTTTTTGGCCTTAATTCTAAGCGGTTATGTGTGGAGAAAACCAGGCACTGCTCATCACCTGTCCAATACAGTCCCAACAGTGAAGCATGGTGGTGGCAGCATCATGCTGTGGGGGTGTTTTTCAGCTGCAGGGACAGGACGACTGGTTGCAATCGAGGGGAAAGATGAATGCGGCCAAGTACAGGGATATCCTGGACGAACACCTTCTCCAGAGTGCTCAGGACCTCAGACTGGGCCGAAGGTTACCTTCCAACAAGACAATGACCCTAAGCACACAGCTAAAAAAACGAAGGAGTGGCTTCACAACAACAACTCTGTGACTGTTCTTGAATGGCCCAGCCAGAGCCCTGACTAAACCCAATTGAGGCATCTCTGGAGAGACCAAAAAATGGCTGTCCACCAACGTTTACCATCCAACCTGCAAGAACTGGAGAGGATCTGCAAGGAGGGATGGCAGAGGATCCCCAAATCAAGGTGTGAAAAACTTGTTACATCTTTCACAAAAAGACTCATGGATGTATTAGATCAAAAGATTTCTACTAAATACTGAGCAAAGGGTCAGAATACTTAGGACCATGTGATATTTCAGTTTTTTCTTTTTTAATAAATCTGCAAACAATTCTGTGTTTTTCTGTCAATAAAGGGTGCTGTGTGTACATTAATGAGGAAAAAAATTTACTTAAATAATTTTAGCAAATGGCTGCAATATAACAACGAGTGAAAAATTTAAGAGGGTCTGAACACTT
The DNA here is from genome assembly GCA_018155175.1 of Sinocyclocheilus anophthalmus. NCBI lineage: Eukaryota > Metazoa > Chordata > Actinopteri > Cypriniformes > Cyprinidae > Sinocyclocheilus > Sinocyclocheilus anophthalmus. The sequence goes on along the minus strand of JADLZN010006718.1, from coordinate 295,432 downwards.
TCCGTACCCACTGTATAAAATTATATATATCTATATACAGTATGTGACCCTGGACAACAAAACCAGTCTTAAGTCGCTGTTTATTTGTAGCAATAGCCAAAAATATATTGTTATGGGTCAAAATTATCGATTTTCCTTTTATGCCAAAAATCATTAGGATATCAAGTAAAGATAATGCTACATGAAGATATTTTGTACATTTCCTACCATAAATATATCAAAACTTAATTTTTGATTAGTAATATGCATTGCTAAGGACTTAATTTGGACAACTTTAAACGTGATTTTCCCAATATTTAGATTTTTTTGCACCCTCAGATTCCAAATTTTCAAATAGTTGTATCTAAATAGTTGCATCTCAGTCAATAGTGTCCTTATCTAAACACAAACCATACATCAACGGAAAGCTTTTTTAGATGATGTATAAATCTCAATTTTAAAAAAATTGACCCTTTTTTTTTGTGGTCCAGGGTCACATATATGTATAATATATATAGGTATAAGTAATTAAAAAAAGAGTTCCTGACAAGCTCATGACGACAACATTTATTTAAATATGATTCAATCTTTTACTCCATTTCATTTTGTATCTTTGTTTTCATATAAAAAATACAAAGAAACACAAATAAATATATAACAAACATCAAATATGATATCTGTACAGTTCGTAGCTCAGACAGGAGGATCAACCTCTGTCCCTGTGTAATAAGTTAAGTCAGGGTGGACATACAGTCACCGTCAGTCCAGTCTCAGTATGCAGTGACCAACTCCAGAAGAGTCAGCTGACCTGTGATGACTCTAGCAAGGAGGTCCCATCCAATCATTTCCATAGCAGCAGGTCACATTAGAGAATTTAAGATGTTATAACGTTCGATGTTGGGGATGCCAGCTCAAGTATAATTTCAGCAGCATACATGAGTGTGTTTTACGTTTTGAGAGCATCAATGGCGACGGCAATGATGCGTGGCATGCTGCGGTAGAACGCCTCATTCTCTAAACCCACCAAGCTGTAAAAGGTCAAAGGTCGCCCACCAACAGTGGCCTTGATCCGTGACTGATACAAACCACGTTCATTCTTAGAATTCAGGTCAACCAGCACCTGAGATGATGAACACACACAAAGAGATACATACAGAATTAAAATACAACACCACAGAAACATAACATACATTACAAACGTTTGGGGTAAGTAGATTATTCTTCTTTTTTTTAGATTTTTAGTTTTTTTAATGTGCATTAAATGTGTATTAAATAACAAAGGTGCATTAAATTGATCAAAAGTGAAGGTAATGTAGAAGGCATTTATAATACTTTTTTTTCTTTTGAACTTTCTACTCATCAAAGAATCCTTAAATACCTAAATATTAAGCAGCACAACTGTTTTCAACATCGATAATAATAAGAAATGTTTCTTGATCAGCAAATCTGCATATTATAATTATTTATTAGACTGGAGTAATGACAGGTGAAAATTCAGATTTGCCATCACAAGAATCAGTTACATTAAAATATATTAAAATAGAAAACAGTTATTTTAAATGGTCACATTATATTTCAGAAAATAACTTTTTTAACTGTATTTTTAATCAAATAAAATGCAGCTTTGGTGAGCATAAGAGACTACTTTCAAAATTACAAAAACTTACAGACCCCTAACTTTTAAACAGTAGTGTATATACTATAATCTAATACAACTTCTATACAACAATGTATACTTGTATGATCTGTCTGTCTGTCAAAACATGTACATAAATATCATATTTTTTACTTGCAAATGCAGTCTAGACCTTCTACGACACACACACAGACTCACCTCCTGGAAGATCATGTCTATGCTGTTAGATGGAACAGACAGGATCCAGTTGTACATCTCTTTGGTGGTGCTGACCAGCTGAGTTGATTCAGTTACTCCTGAGCAAACTACAAAACACAAAGAACAAAGCCTTACAACACAGTCTTTAAAAACAGTAAATAATAAAAACTGAATATAAATCTAATATTAACCTCATATTTCTTTTCAAATCATATGAATGACGCAGTTGAAGTGTGTAGGCTCCATGACACAATGAATAGAAATGCTAAATGTAAATGAAACGAGAAACTGTACCTTTGTCACTGGCTCCTCGTTTCTGTCGCTTGTGTAGATCTCTCTTTCTCCTCCACAGGAGCTCTGAAACAAATTATTGGTATTAGCTGGACATTCATGTTTAACATCTTCTGCACGCATTGCAAGAATAACAACTGAATGTTACAAAAAAAAAAAAAAAAGTATTTATTATTATTAATAAAAGTTAATTAATATATTTTATTATTAATGAAATGCAGATTATTACTATTATTAATTCCATTATTATAATTTTTTTATTATATATCAATATTAAACTTACTATACTAATATTCCTGATTGTCCTAATTTCTTTGCTTGTATGTTAAATATATGTATTTATCAGAAGTAAAGAGTAACTCGCAGAGAGACCTTATGACAAAAAGTGGTTATAGGCCATTCAAGGGTTTAAATTCAGTCTGAAGCTTATATTTTTGTTCAGTCATTTACATTAATTATTTTTTAAAGTATATATGATTTGAATTTAACAGGTGAAAAAAAATCTAGTTATTGCAGAAAAGTCCTTTTAAGAACTTTTAGGAATTAAAGTTTCCTGTTATTCTTCCTCAATATTTTGGCACTCAGTTTCCCATAATTAACTCTTACTTCTGAAGAGTGGCTGTTGAAGCAGGGGCATCTGGGTAGGGACAGATTGTTTTTCAAGCATTGAGTCAGAAGGTTCCTGGTTCTTGAGTTTCAGTGGTTGTGTTGAAGGTTCCACAGATCTGGATGTTGTATCCATATCATCCCGAGGGGATGCTGTCATCACCGGACGTCCTGTGACACTTCCTGTGCCGCTTCCTCTCAGAGCTTTATATATCAGAGCAGTCCAAATGTCAGCTGACAATACAGACTCCCTAGATTTGGCACCATTATCCTGTTGTTGTTTTCCAGTGGTGGGAAAGGTGAAATCCCTCTGAAACAGTTGATAGTCCAATTCTGGTATGACAGGAATGCGCAATGATTCTAGTTTGGAACGCAGGGCAGCAATGGAGGAGCGCAGTGATCCGTCAAGCTGCTGAAGTGATGCTTTTTTACTGTCCTCATCCTGAAAATTTCATCAAATCAAAATAGTTCATTGTTAACTAATGTCTGTCCTAAACAGAAATGTACTGAACATGCTGTTCCATCACATCTAAAACCTTATCTAAAATTAGAGTGTTTACCGGAGTGAAGAGTTGTTGCTCCTGAGACAGCTCCTGTGAGTTCTTTAGTTCTTTGTGTTGATCCAGATCTTCAGCAATGCCTGTAAGGTAGCTCTCCCAGTCGTCTACCAGGGGGCCCACTTGCTGGAATAGTGCTGGCCGGCCTACCTGCTCTTTGAGAATAATATGTTGTTTAGAATAACAATATGGAGAACGGTGTATACAGATCTATACAGAAGCTACTTCATTTTGGAAAGCATTGTATATCCATCTTGAGCCCTGATTGGCTGTACAAATACAATGCAGAAAGGTTTAATGGCTCTACCTTTTTCAAGTGCACTTCTGCGTCTTCGTGGTATATGAGCAGAGCTGTACACATTCTCCACCAACTGAGGAAGAGTCTGAGTGAAGAAGGTCAGATCGACTTTATCTCTGATGTAGTCATCGGCCCTCTGAAGCAAATCCAGCAGAGTCTGCAGGAAGGAATGCAACTCTGTAGAGAGAAAGACACTGGACTGTGAGGAAGGCAGTAGACAGAGGAAAGGTAAATATATTTTAAAATATATTAAAATAGAAAACAGTTTTCTACATTTAACTGTATTACTGTTTTTACTGTTACTTTATATTTTTTATCAAAGTATACTGCGAGTCAAGTTTGGACATACAGTACGTAACTACCCTAAATAATATATTTACTGACATATCACTCGAGACTTACTGATATAAAAATTGCAATTGAACTTTATTTGGAGTATCACTTGTGCACAATGCACATTTCTTAATTTTAAGCCTAAAATGTGTTTTAATATCACTATTGATGAGGATTATATGATCGTTGAATAATTTCATTTTTTAAATGCAAGATATTTAAAGTGTAGCTACCTGAAGTATACTTGCAATAGTTCCACTTTAGCACAATCAAATATACTTAAGTGTATCTTTAGTTGGACCTCAGCACTACTTCTGCACAATTAAAGTGCATTAAGTACACAATTAGTTGTTCCAATTTAGCAGACTTTAAGTATATCAGTTTAGTATACTAAAAGTACAATTGCAGGGTATTTTAAACAAGTACATAAATATGTAAATGTATTTGTAGTATACTAAACATGACATGAATGTATTTCAAATGCATTTTAGTATATTCATTTTTCACTCGGGTAAATTTATGTTCTTAAAGTTTAAATTAAATGTAAATTAATTTAAATTAATTGGGCCTACATACTAATTTCTTTAAAAACTAGTTTAAATTCACTTTTTTTTTTTTTTTTTAATTGATGAATTGAATTTCATAGAAGTCTATGAAACAGCCAACAAGTGCCCAACATACATGTGAACTCTTTAAATGCAGTTTAAAAAGCATCCCAGAATGCACTTTAAGGTGCAGAGCTACATAACTCACATACTTCCATTGCTGTTATTTCATAGTTTGCTGACTTTACTATTATTCCAAAATCTGGAAAATTATAATAATAAAGAATGAGTATGCACATCCAAATAAGCACTGTGCTGTACTGTACTGTAGGTTAGATCTGTTTAAATATGTAATTAGGTTTTTTAATTTAAACTGTCTGAATAACTTACGGCACTTCTTAAACCGGCTTTGGCATTTGTCCTGAGCGAGACGCTGGCAGACAGAGGGGTCGAGGGTCGAAGAGCAGGATAGTGTGTAGAAGTGGCAGAGCGTGGTAAATTCTGACATCTGCTGTTCTTCAGACAGCTCAGTTGTCTTAAGCAGCTCAGGACATGTGGGCTCCCGACTCCCAAAGGACTCTGGAATTTGGAGAATGGAATGTAAATGATTTTGCAGGATTTGTGGCTTTTCATTGAGCAGAAAGAGTGGGAGGGTTTAAACTCACGGTGGTGGAGATAGTAGTGTGTAGTAGTAGTAGTAGTTTCAGTAGTGTGTGTGCAACATGTTGAGGAACTCACTCTGTATCTCTGTCATGACCCAATCAGAGAAGGCGGTGACCCGTGTGTAAACGCCAGGCTTTCCCCTCTCCCCACAGCCATCCCCCCAAGAGGTGACGCCAAACAGCTGAAACCGTCCCGATAAACGGTCCTGGAAGATCAACGGCCCTCCAGAATCACCCTGTACACATGCAAAGAGACGGATTCAAGTCAGGTGATTGTAAAGCAGCTGTAGTGTTTATAAAGCATATGTGATGTTTCTTCATCAGGTGTGGGGTTCATAATGCAAGCTAGTATGACAATGTGGAGATACCTGGCATGAGTCAATGCCTCCAGACAGGTACCCAGCACAGAACATGGTGTTTGTGAGCAGCTCCTTCCCCAGTGCACTGCGACACGTGGTGTGAGACAGCAGGGGCACCTTCGCCTCCATCACCACATCTGCAGAGGGTCCGTCTACACACATACAGAGAATCAAGACAAACATAAATAAACACTTCACGACATTTTAAGCAAACATTGTGTGATATTACTGAGCTCTTTTTCTAAAATGTGAGCTATGCAGATTTTCTTACCCTCATACAAAGAGCCCCAGCCGGCCACCAAGCAGGGTGTACCAGCCGGTGGATCCAGGTCAGAGGGCAGGCAGACAGGTGTGACCCGTTCAGACAGAATTACTGGAGAACTCAGCTCCACCAGAGCAATGTCGTTATTAAACGTCTTTGGGTTAAACTACACCAAGAGAAAAGGATTGGACACAGATGGGACACATTTAAAAAAAAATAATAAAACACTCTGCATTCTGGTTATAAGTAAAAACTATATATATTATTATATAATATTACAAGGACGTTTTTTATGCTTACCTTCGGATGAGTGATGATACGATTGACTTTCATGATCTGCTCATCAGGGTCAGTTTTTGTGAGGTCAAACTCTCCCACTACAGCTGTCCAGTAACTCTCACCACGGCTCCTGATTGGGGGAGATACATTTTATATGTTCACAAAACGAGTACATTCACAAATAAAACAATACCACAAAGCATAATTTATAATCCTTTTCATTAAATGGTGAAAACAGCAATATGATGAAAGACAACGCTGTGGTTTATTACTTTTTAATGTTATGGCACATTTAATTTCCAAATTAAAAATAAAAAATTGATATTGTTCTGCTATTTAACACAGTGAAATGTCGCTAATCCAGAAATCCACCTGTTGTATAGACCTTATGCGTCAGAGAGACAAATGCACAGAAAAACTTACATTTTTGCGGTAGCTCACTGTTAAAGAGTAATTAGCTGGTGAAGTGGATTTACTTATTGTAGAGCTAACGAAAGTTATCATGTGCATTGTAATGTTCGAAACGGATGTCACAACAAATGTCAGTTGATCAGGAAGATTTTAAAACAAGTGTTTCATTCATAAATTTCTTTTGACCTTAACTTTACGCTGTGGAAATACAAACCAGAGGACAGAAGACAACGAGCGCAGTGCTGAAAAGGGACAGGGCTAGATAAGATCTATAAAAGTGCAAAATCATTTAGTGTTCTCAGTGGAAAATTTCTTATTAATACCAATAGCGAGATTTTAAAGTAGAAAGGCAACAAGGTGTCCAGTGTTGGGAAGTCTACTTTGGAAATGTAATAGGTTACAGATTACAAGTTACCCTATTAAAAGTGTAATAAGGAGTGTGACTATCTCAATGACTTTATTAAGGTAATGATACATTAATTACGTTGGATTCCTTTCTCAAATTTTCAACAAATGTGTCAACTGTTAATCATTATCAAATATTTAGAGTAGGCAGGGTTAACCTTACAGTACTCAACGCTGATTACTGTCAGACTTTCAAAATCCTTCATCACTTGAATTACGATTAGTAAGAATTAAATATTTTTAAAGCACAGCCACCACAAAATCAGACTTTAGCACTTCTTTTTACTTTGAGATCGCTCTGAGGTTAAATACTGATTTAAAATCTTAAGAAATAGTTTAATAGCTATGATACTGTTTTTAAATCAAATATAATCAAAATGTTGCATGTCTATGACAGGAAACACTGGCATCTAACAATGGCTTGGTCAATCTTAAAAAATAAAGCATATACATCCTAAACTCCTCACATCTTTTAGAGCAGTCAATGCAATTTGGGAAAGATATCAATTAAATCTGTATGTATGTGTGAACATATTCAGATGTAACCCCCTTTGTAATCGTTGACATTTTCAAAAGTAACTAATTTAATTACACATTTCTCTGATGATTAGTTACATTTATTTTGTAATTAAATTCTTTAATGCCGTTACATGTAACTAATTACTCCCCAACACTGAAGATATCCCACCTGACATTAAGTTTTTTAATTATGTAGGTATGCATTTTGTAATACATGTAATATGTATTTTTTACCCAGCAAAGCAGTGGGCGGCAGTGAGGACCCAAGAGCTGTCAACCAGAACACCCCCACACATCAGAGCCCCGTCCAACCGAAGGTTCACCAGCCATGGCCAGCTGCCCAGAGGAGCAGGATATCCCCCCATGATACGAGCACGAGGCTGTGTCAGGTTTTGCGAGACAGAGAAACGCTGGCCACACACAGCTACATAAGGGAAGCCAAATGATCAATGTCAAAGCTGAAATTACATTAAAAGGGACCTTCATTATTTATATATCAGTAAAACTACATGTTGATTTTTAAAGAAACATTTGAAAGTTCTGAGTATGTTTACATAATCCACTGAACTTTTTGTGTTTTTTGTCTTACCCTGTGCTGTGGTTTGTGTGGCCGGCTCCAGGTTCTGCATGGTGTTGAGTAGACTGCACTGCAGGACCCGAACGCTGCACCTCTCTCCCATGATTCTGATGCACAGGTCTCTGTTCACCTGTGCAGGTGTGCAATGGCATTTGTAGAAGCCACAGGCCTGACTCAGCAACCAGCTCCTCTCTCCTTCATCAGCTTCCTGCTGGGCGCGAGATATGACCTCACAGCTCGGCTCTGACTTTGTGTCCTTTGGAGATGCTACAGAGTAGCCACCACCATCAGCATCCGTGTTAAAAGTCAAAGAGTCAAATAAAGCATGTGTGTTCAAGCTTACCACAGGCGCCTTTTCGCTGTCCACAGTCCTGAAACAGACAGGGCACACACCCTCTGCAGCCTGCCTCGGCCTTGCTGCGGTCTGATACGGCAGTGTCTACGGCAGACAGAGCGCGGGACAGAGCGGCCTCCATCACTACTGTTCCTGTATCAGACAGCGCTGCAGAGAGAAGCAGAAACAGATGTAAGCAAAAGTGAGCACATCCCTCAAAACAACCAACACAAAGCAAATCAAAGGAAAACATTAAAAGTAGGTATAAAGAAGAAATATGAGACATTTAACCTCAGCGGAGCAGATGGTGTTTATGTGAATTAGAGAAGACGAATGCAATATTTTAGTTTCAACAATAAAATGGTCAGATATGCATATAAACAAATACAAAAACTTCAGGACAGAGACCCAACTAACAAAAATATGTACTAAGAATGTTCAAAATGTCCAGATTTTTAAATGTTTTAAAAGCATTTAAAAACTCTTGGTTGTGCATACGTTAAAAAAGCATTACGGGACCATTCCATTTAATCATTTTGCAAACATTACAGGAATGTTACTTTTGAATGCTCTCTGAACAATTCACGAATTCCGTGAATGATGTATAAATAAAGTTTTTGTCCTAACATTTTGAGAATGTTATTAAAGACCTGATGACTTTGAATTAACTTTTTATTAACATTACTGAAGAGAACCTTGCAGGAACGTTCCCGTTCCCTGTTAGGCGGGGAGAAATCCAACATTTGCAAACAGTCCGAATAGAAGTTCAGACGAAAACAAACCCCATTGGAATCTCCATGCAAACCTGGCTGTGATAAAACTACATTTTATCAAAAAATTGTAATACATGTAATAAATTTATATAGACAAAATTATATGTGTGCAGTATTTTATCAGTAATGGTTTTTCCATCAGGACAAGTGAACAAAGTCATGCTCAAAACAGCACTAAAGACACCAAACGCAAAGTTCAAACACACCGATTCACATTCAGCTGTCCCCTCTTCTCTATATCCCAAAGAGTGAGAGAGACATCAAAGCTGATTGAGATCTTAATTAACGGCCTGAACTCTGGCCTCTGTGGTGACTACGCTAAACTCCTGAACACTGTCTCACTGTGATGGCACACAAGAGTCGAGAACTGATTCTGGTTGCATTTTGGTTGAAAGTTCTACATTTGCAACACGTTTGCAACAAGATTATTGAAAAGGAAAAAAAAGCATAATCATGAGATTGGTTTAGATGTCACAGTGTTATTGCATCTTCTAGATCTACACTCTCAGTCACTGGGGTGATACCTTAAAGTACAAAATCCAAAAGGTACATATTTGTACTTTATTTACCCTTAAATGGTACATGTTAGTACCATATAGCTATGTATTAGTAGCCTACCTAAAGTGTACATATTAATAGCTTTTGAAAGGGTGCACAGACTAGTGACAGTTTTGTATCTTTCTTCTAAGAATGTAGAAGCAGCCAAAATGACAAATACCTGGCCTACCTTTAAGTGAGCTCTGTGGCATTCTGTACACCTCTCTCGCCGGTGGCGCCCCACCACACCAACCAATCACCATCAATAGCAGCAGTAACATCACACCCATGATTCCACTTCACCTGTCCACAGGTGAGTTTTCCAATATAAAAACGTATCTTCTAACAGCCTTAAGAAGTTCCACTTAAAAGCACAGGTGCACTGACACAAAGCAGCTCCTTTTGCATCAAGGCGTCCCACCTCCTTAGCTTTCTCTCACACTTCCTCTCGGAGGACCTGTTGGTGAAAGAAGCTGATGGAACAATGGAAGAGCATGGAGCAGCTCTGCAGATATATGCAAGAGCACTGGACCTCTCTCTGAGGGGGTGGGCATCAGGGCCAATGCACTCCCAGTTGAATTCATTAAGACGATGAGAGCAAATCACGAGGAACTTGCCAAGGCTGGAAATGTTCTGTGGTGAGAGAAAAAGAGGGAAAGGGAAAGAGAAAGAGAGCTGGATGGGCAGGGGGCGGGTTGTTTGAATTCATTAACGTTAGAGAGACAGAGAGGAGGGGGTGAGAGAGAACGAGAGAGGGAGCATCTGTCATTCAGCCAATCTCTGAATGAGAGCATTGTGCTCCTCCCTGAGAGTTCAAAGCGAGCGAATGTGGCGATCACAGGCACGCCGACCTCCTTGATCACTTTCACGCTTTTATGTGCTCCATTAAAATATTGTCAGTTCAGATCATTGCATCTTTCTCAGCTCGGCATAGCCTCATTGCATAAAAACATACAACATTAAAAAACAACAGTTCATCATTTGTTTACTCGTTACTGGTTGAGGGTTCGTAGAAAAGTTTGGGTTTTGCTTCTTAATTTGTTAGACAGTCACAGAAATTGCTTTCTAAATCTTTTTTGAAAACTTTTTCAGTGACTTTTTCAAAAAACAAATTGAAGTTCAATGTTAAAATCAAATTTGACCTTTTTCAATAGTTTCAACACAAAATCTAATCAAATACTGAGCTCTGCATACAGTACGACTAAATCATGTACAGTATATGGAAGTCTAACTGCTAATGCTGTTTCATAGGAATTGCTTGACATGTTATATTCAGATGAAAACAATTCCTTATAAAATAAAATAAACATATTATGTGGTAATTGGTACAATAAACTATTCCCTCATAGTAATCAATAGATGAATTGTTTCAATTTTTCAAATTATAAATGTAAAGATCATCAGAGAAAAGTTTTTGCCAGTGGTTTGCAACCTTTTTGACTCCAATGCCCCCCAACAATATTCGAAAGTCCCAAGACTTTTCCAGTTTTACTGGATAAGGAATTTTAAAAATAATTTTTACTCACAGTTTCTACTTGATAAAATATTTTACAGCTTGGAATAACTAGATAAATGTATAGCCATTATAAAAAAATATTATAAAGGTTTTATAAAGAAATTTCTTGATTTTTAGTTGTTTTGACTTATTTTAATACTTGTTTGTGACATTTTCATAATTGATCTGATGTCCGAGTATAAATGCCCCAGTTCTCAAAACACATATCAAAATATGTGGCATCTGAGCTTTTATAGAAACTATATTTCAAACCACTTTCTAAGTTGCTTTTGGTTGGTGTATAATATCATTTTCCCTAGTATAGTTCATCACATTAACAATGATCATGGTACACTAATTTTGGGCAATGCTGTCCAATTACATTTCATAAGTCGCTTTGGATAAAAGTGTCTGCTAAATACATAAATACATAAATGTACATTTTTGTACCATCTTTAAAATAAACAACTTGGTTTGATATTTAATGCAATGACATTAATACAGATTTAAGTGTGTAACATGTGAGATGAGCCAAGTGAGGCTTAGTGGCCTGATTCGTGAGATAATGGCACATGACAATTGAATTCTCAAATAAGGCAGGATGTGGCAATCAGGACAAAGTGAAACTTAAAGGAGCGAATGCACAGCCAGAGATGCTCTTCAATTCATCAGAGCTAATGACTGAAGTTGTCACATGGTATCAGGTTGGTAGCGTCTCTTTGAAGTGGACTCATGACAGGCTTTGTGACACAGTGTGGAGAGAGTAGTGAGTCCAACTAAAGGACAAGACAGGAACACTGTGTAATGTACGTGTGCTGAGCCTGCAGTCAGGATGAGAGACCCCAATTGGGAGTTATCTTTGAGCCAACTGAGCAACTGAATACAGAGAGGGCATGCAGAGCAGCAGGCCACTTTCAAAGTGCTTCACACAAGGCCTATGGTATGTATGTGTGTAGCGATTGAGAGAGAAAGATCTACTTTGAAATACAGCACCACATGAGATAAAGTGTGGATGTTGGTCAGAAGACAGAAACAAGCCGACATCTGATATTCATCACTGTGTGAGCAATATTTAAGGGTTGTCCTGGTGAATAATGTTTTAAAATACTGAAAAAAAAGAGAAAAAAGTAAACAGAACAGAAGACATGAAAATATCAAACGGAAAGATGGACTTAAAGAGTAAGAGTCTCCCTGTCTTCCATTCTCCTCCTTTTTTGGCATGCAGAATAAAAACAGGAGCCGACAGTGTGTTCCAGGCGTTCCATGTGGCCCCTGCACAATGGTTTTGCCATCCTAGTGCCAAACGAAGCACTGAGGGATGGCATGGAAAAAAAGAAGAAAAAAATCAGGCGGCTGGTCTCCATTCATCTTTTGCCCCATTCCCTCCCTTCGCCCTGCTGCTCTCTTTGATGTTGCCTGATTAATCTGCCCTCCGCTCCCTTCGGTTTCTCTCATCCACTTTGTGGTGCTCCGCCACTCTCCTCCACGAACAAGATGCTGATCACAGCTCTAAAGGCAAAAGCTGGATTCAAGGAAAAGTTTTGGAAAAAGGGAGAGAGCAATGTAGGACACTTTCAGTATCAGTGTTCAGTTAGGAATAAGTGAGCAGAGAGACCAATGATTACAGACAACTTCATATTAAAGCAATGTTCTGGGTTGATTATCCATTAAGCTTTACAAGATATGTGCCATTTCGTTGATAACCTCAGAAAATGGTTTTTAAAAAATAATGTCTAAAGTAATGCACTTACAGCACTTACAGACTGGAAGTGTATGAGGCAACGGATAAGGTTTAAAAGCACAAATGTAAAGCAATCATTTAAATTATTTCAAACCAAAAATGTTTTTTTTTTTTTTGTCTAAACACATTCTTTTAGTAGTGAGACAACTGTGAAATGTGAAAAGCGGGTTCTGGTTGAAATTTGCTTGATGTGAACAGTCTTTTGTGGATTCTTAAGACCCATTCTGGTCTCCTTGCCTGTTTCAGTAAAGTTACCGTATTTATATATGTCAAAATATCGCATTTACGGCACAGACAAGTTTTATCAAAATAGTGCAATTTCAAAAGGTATAACATTTAAGTTTGTGTCTATACTTGCAGAAAATATTTTAGACTAACACTACCATTGAAAATTAAGTTTTGAGTTTTTTTGAAAGAAAGATATTAATTAATTGATCAAAAGAGACACTAAAGGCATTATAATGCTATAACAGAATATTACCATTTCAACTTTCTATTCATTAAAAAATCCTGAACCCCAAAAAAAGGAGATAGGGGTGTGAGTTATAGCGACTCACTCTCTCATTCTGTTGGAAGGACGAGCTTCGCGTTTGTCGTTCATTGAGCCCTGGATCAGTGAAACCACTCATGTCGTCACAGCCTTGGGGTCTGACGCACAATTGGAGCCAATGAGAGGGCAACTTGAGCTTGTGTGTGAGAAATTGTCGGCTTTTTCAAAATGGCATGGGGCAACAGAGGGAGGTTACATAAAGACATGGCACACAAAAACAAAAACGACACCCAAACAAGCCCTTCACAAAAAAAACCTGCGCAACAATAATGCTGAATAACACACAGGTATTGTGCACCAGTTATGAAACCATTTGTCTCTATTGTCTGGTGCTGAGAACAATTGAAAAGTGGGTCAGTGGGCTGAAAAAAATCAGCTCCCAACATTTCAGTTTGAGCAATTTTTTCCCAGAGAGTGTTTTCTGTGTGACATGCACGACCCCATTAGCTCATGTACCAAACTCTTTCAGAACACAACCTCAATGACGAAGACATCTGTCTGTATTAGATGATTGATTAAAAGGGTCATACTTTATCTTATATTTTTATTCAATATTTTTTCCCTACAGTCCTTTTATAATGTCAGTCAAGTTGTTTTGCACCAAAAATGTCCTTTTCATGATAATCTTAGTCTCTTAAACCTTTTTCTGCCTTCAATACAGTTTTCTTTTATAGGTCTAATATATCTAAGAGGATGGGTTTGTATTGAAGCCAACACGGAATAAAAAATAAAAATGCAACTTTATATCTCACAATTTTGACTTTTTTTCTCCCCTTGGAATTCTTCTAAACTCACAATTCTGAAAAGTCAGAATTGTGAGTTTATATCTAGCAATTCTGCGTCTATATCTTGCAATTCTGAGAGAATTCTCAGAATTCATATTGCAAGTATATATCTTGCAATTCTGAGAGAATTCTCAGAATTCTGCAATTGCAAGATAAACTTACAATTGCAAGAAAAAAGTCAGGATTGTGAGAAAAAAGGTTGCAATTGCCTTTTTTATTTCTTTATTTAATGCGGGAACCAAAAAAAACTGGATTGTGAAATTCAGAGAAAAAAATCTGGACTTCGAATTCTGAGAAAAAAACTGTTGCAAAATATAAACTGAGATGTGTGGTGGATGTAAATTCCAGGATGCAATGGAGGAAAAAATCTGGATTGTGAGATATAAACTCAGAATTACAAGGGGAAAAAGTTAGAATTGTGAGATAAAAGTTGTAATAACTTTTTTCTTTTTTTTTATTCCGTGGCGGAAAAGGGCTTCCACAGGTTTGCTACACAAAGTGTTATGGTTGGACTGAAGTGAACAACTTAAGCCAGTGTTTCCTAACAATGGTATCCATTTGAAGGATAGTGGCCTGATGCCTCCACTCACAGAATCTACTGAAGTCTGGTCAGAACAGGATTTAAAGGAAATGTCTAACCCACCATCACACTCAGTAAAGAAGCACCTCCACTCCAGACATCATACGGTCACTTATCATACAGCAACTTCTCATCTGACACTTAAATAGTAAGTGACATTAATAAAAGACTCTTCATCTCCACCCCGGACTCCCTGTCTCTTCACTCATGATCCAAAAACACCTACAGACACAAACAAAGCAGGAAGTGACATTTGTATAAAGACACTTTCAGTGCTGCAACAAAAAAATCTACACAAAACAACAACAACAAAAATCATATTTTGATTGTAGTACACCTACAACATAAAAGCAATTATTTAACTTTGCTAAAACCATGGTCTGTATAATATTACACTTAATATTTTCTCTCACGCAGTATATGTATTCCAAATAAATAAAAATGCTTACATGCCTTTGTATACTACGAAGGGGACCGTCATGGTTGGCCTTCAAAAAGCTCAAAACCCCCTATAGGCTATATAGCGGTCCTCAAAGCTGACAAATTACAAATGAATACAACCAAAGTTGCATTTCAGAAACATAAAGGGCATTTTGTTGAGTTATTTAGTGTTAACTGGCAGTGTAGCATTTGCATCTAGTTTCTTTACTTGCCACTGCCAGTTTCACAACTGTTTTCTGAGCTTCTGACAGAGAAGTGCTGACAACACATTGCTTTATACACTTAACAAACTGTTATAAAACAAAATCAGTAAAAATCACACATCTAATGTATATAATGTATTAGATGATGTACGTTTTTACCTTCATAATCATGACTGGTACCATAATCAAAACGTAGAGTCTGTATTTGGGGCCAGCTGTGAAGGAGTGTTCGGCAGGATATCAACAGCGCATTCTACTGGACAATAACGACTGTATGAGTTTTCAAATTTTTTACATTAGAATCTAATATAGGTTTATTAGAATCATCACTCAATCTCGCTGCAACGCCGCCACAGAAATAGTAAGAAAAACTTTTTTTTTCACGAAGAGCATAATAAGCACTTATCATCAGCTTTTATGGGTGAAAAAAATAGAAATTCATTTAAAATGTTTTGTAAGTCAGAAAGTCTCAATGGAAGACGTCAGATGGAAAATAGGTCTCCAGGAGTGGAGCATTTTTTTTTTTTAAATCTTCAGTGTAGCCTAATGAAAACTCCAATAAAAATGTCCAATAAAATCTTCCAAAATTCAACACGTTTGATATCAAAGTTCTTTATTGTTATTGCAACTTACAAAAATACATATCTGAAATAACCTCATGTACTTCTGTCTTTCTTTTAGTTCAGAATATGGTTGAAAATGTTTGATGTTCGACTCTAGTCTTGAGGGCCCTAAAGCCTATGTTGACATCAAAGAAAATTGTTCTTGTTGTATAGTACATAAAATAAATTAGGCTTGTGGGTTAATCCATTGGATATTTGATTTAATCATCTTAAATGCATTCACGCTATTTAAAAAAATTTTTTTTTTTTAATCTATAGGGAACATTGATGTTGCACCTCTCACACCTTCATTGGCAATTTACATTTACATTTAATCATTTAGCAGATGCTTTTATCCAAAGCGACTTAAAAATTAGGAGAACAATAGAAGCAATCAGACGAACGAGAGAGCAACAGTATACAAGTGCTATGACAAGTCCAGTTAGTCTAGTACCAACATATTTAGGTTTTTTTTATATAAATAAATTAGACTGAATAAATAGAATAGGTAAGTGCTAGTATTAGTTCGTCAGGTGCTGGCGAAAAAGATGTGTCTTTAGACGTTTTTTGAAAATGGCTAAAGACTCAGCTGTTTGAATTGAGATAGGGAGGTCATTCCACCAGCTGGGCACAGTCTAGGAAAAGGTCAATGAGAGTGATTTTGTGCCTCTTTGAGATGGCACAACAATGCATCGTTCACTTGCACAACGCAAACTTCTGGAGGGCGTATAAATTTGAACTAGTGAGTTTTGGTATTGGTGCAGTGCCAGTTGTTGTCTTGTAGGCAAACATCTTTAACTTGTATTTGATGCGAGCAGCTACTGGTAGCTAGTGTAAATTGATGAAGACAGGTGTAACATGAGCTTTTTTCGGCTCGTTAAAGATCACTCTTGCAGCTGCATTCTGGATCAGTTGCAGAGGCATGATAGTACATGCGGGAAGGCCCACCAAGAAAGCATTACAATAGTCCAGTCTGGAGAGAACAAGAGCTTTGGACAGGGTTGGCAGCTTGTTCTGATAAAAAGGGTCTAATCTTTCTAATGTTTATACGGCAATCTTCAGACCGGGGCCCATTGCACAATATGTCGTGAAGCGTAACTGATCTCCAGCACAACGCCAAAGGTTTTCTGGTCTGGTCCCGGAAGGAGTTATGGTTGACGAACCTAGCTGTATAGAGAAGTTGTGATTAAGTTCTGGGTTGGCTGAGACCACGAGCAGTTCTGTCTTAGCAAGGCTGAAATGAAGGTGATAGTCCTTCATCCAGCTAGAAATGTCTGTCAGACAGGCTGCAATGCAAACAGCTACCGTCGGATCATCTGGTTGGAATGAGAAATAGAGTTGAGTGTCATCAGCATAGCAGTGATAAGAAAAGCCATGCTTCTGAATGACAGATCCTAACGATGACATGTAGATGGAGAAGAGAAGAGGTCCAAGCACTGAGCCTTGAGGAACCCCAGTAGCAAGAAGTTGTGACTTAGAAACCTTACCCCTCCAAGACACCCTGAAGGACCTACCTGAGAGGTAAGACTTGAACCATTGGAGTGCGGTTCCTGAGATGCCCTTCTTTATGAGGGTGGACAGGAGGATCTGGTGGTTAAGTGTCAAAAGCAGCAGACAGATCCAGGTAGATGAGTACTGAAGATGAGTACAATTGCAATTGCATTGGTATTTTTCAGCTTTTCAGTACAAATAACACATTTATTCATCATCCTGTCTGAACTGTCATCCATACCAGATAAATAAAATGAAACAGAAGCATTAAATGCTATTTAATCTAATTATTCCCTCTCCTGTCTAAACTCACATGGATCTGAAAAGTGATAGAGCAAAATGGATCCGAAAGTGATAGAGCTGTCCATGGTGCTGAACATACGAACCAGCATTAGGTCATTTCAAATTAATGTTAATATAATGTTTTGCTGTTGAATGCCTCCTGATTGGTCTTACTCATCAGACCAGCCATTTTGATGTTTTAGTATGAACCTTAATAGATTTCAATTTTTCTTTTCTTTTTTTCTTGAAAAGTTGTCTCCCTCTGGTGGGCCTTTTAAGTCAAAACCAAATAAGCAAAGCAATTTAACTTTATAGAGCCTGATCAATAAAAAAGTGTCACCTCAAATGTTATTATTAAAATGCAGAGCAATAAAGCATGCAGCAGTAATTGATGATGCAATGAGGGTCTTTTTTCTTCAAGCTGCTGAAAAATAAGAAAACAAAGCAAGCAATAGGCCAAATAAATAAATAAAAGAATTTAAATATAAAAACCTAAATGTTTATGTGACCATTTAACAATTACGTAGAATAGAATTAGAACGTAGTGCTCGTTTAAAGCAACAGTAGGTATTAAGCTTTTTAGCTTGAAATGTCAGTTTCAAAAATTGTTCTGATTTCCAATAATGCGAACGCTTTCTGTTTTTCTCCCACGCTCCACCTAAATGTCTGCTTTGGTATTATGGGAATGAAATTTCACGAAAAGGGCGGTTTGCTTTACTGCAGCAATAAATGCCCGTATACAGCTTATTTGGACTTTTGGCTGAAACAGCTACTATGACTTTGCCTTTGTGAAAACATACATGAGCCTATATGAAATGAGCTGAACTCATTTTCATCAAGCAGAACTGTTCATGTCACACGGTGCAGAAACACGAAATAAAATGACAGCAGTAAATTAGAGACTCATATAAACTGCATTTGTCCTTGTTTCCCTGCGCGTGCGTGCAATGCATGCGCGCTGTAGTGAAGCGTGGCTCGCGCTCGAGTCCCTATAGTCCGCCCAGAGAGAGTGACAGAGAGATGGAGCGAGACCTGTAACACGCCACCGTCCGATTCACAGCAAACCGGGATCAAATCAACGAGCAGCTTATCAAGTAAGTCCAAACTGGACGTGTACGTAAAGTGCATACTTTTATCCTTTTCCAAACATAAAACATTTCAGTCGTTATGATTTGGATTATTTGTTATTGATCATGCGGACACTGATGTTATGAAATTAACATGCTCAAATGCATGTCTACAAATAATGGTTGATAGATTTGCGTAAACTTAACAGTTGACGAGAGAAAAACAAAATCATTGAAATTATTTTTTTCACAGATTCATTTTTTGTTACCGATATGATTCTCATCATGAATGAATTATGACAAAAAGACATAGAAATTAATTTGAGCAACTTCCGCTAATCTTTTATCTTTTTGTTTTGTCAGTTGAATTTCATGTCCCTTTCTTTATTTCTGTAACTACTGAGCTCTAAAATAAAATCTTGAAATAATCTATTTTAATTTCGTGCAGTGAAAAAAAAAAAAAAAAAAAAGTTAAACCAGTTAGTGCAAGATGTGTGTTTACCCAAAGTAAGCAAGTCAAAAGAGTATCTTGAATCCTTTCCTTGTTTATTCAATTTTTTTTAAAATGACAAATTTGGACAATAATCAGTTAATCACATTTTCTGAAGCTTAGTTACTTCTGTTGCTTCAGCAGATATATTTATATTTGTTTGTTTTTTATTGCTTTTTGTTCATTTTGGTTCACATACTGTATATGCACCCATTTACCCCCTCATTCAGCTTATAGGTAATATTTTCTCGGTCATCTTATAAACGTGATCTCTCCTTACAGAGATTTGGAACAAGTTTCTATTGTGTAACTGGAAACACTACTCTGACTCCATCAGGTCCATGTAACTATTAAATAACACAGCATCACAAGACAACTACAAATCAGTTCTCAAAACCAAACCTTCCCACCTTCATATACTGTGGTTTACTTAGCAATGCCTCTTGCATTTAAAGTCTGTCTAAGGATTTTGTTTTATTTCTGTGGCATTGTTCCATATGCTTGACACATTTATAGGTCACTGCAAAGCTTGACCAACTTTTTCTTTTTAACTATACAAACAATTTATTTAAATGCATTTAGAAATATTGTTGTTTGAAACGATGTTGGCCAGAATACAACATATTTAGTTGCACAACATTACTACAACTCAAAGTCAGCAAGTCAAATGTGAACCTTTAATCTTCGTAAGAGCAATTTACTAGTCACTAATGTGGTGTTTGTATTCATACATGCTTGACATTTAATCACGGCACAGTAAATCTCAGTAAGTGGACTTGAGTCCAGGTGGCAGGTGTTAGTGCACCTTGTTCAAGGAGCACCTGAGAGACCTTGTGCACAGAACAAACATCGCTGCATCATTAACCAGGGAACCCAATATTCAATATTCTCACATTAGATCAGAAAATTATAATGCTGATAAGACCAAATTACAGATTTCAAATTTGATCATCTGAATTTGATCCTCTCTCCCCTAATTCTAGCATCTGTACCTCTGCAGAGACAGCAGGCCGTTGACTTGAGCATTACGCTTGCTGCTGATGTTTGTATGCATGTGCTGCTGCTCTATTGACCAATCAGTTAATGTTTGACACGTACATTCTCACTGTGACAGGATGAGTGCCGCCCGGTTGCCAGGCAGCATGCAAGGTGGACACGTCCAGTAGTGTGAATAAGAGGTTGTGTGTCAGCTCTTAAAATGTTTCACGGTAGCTGAAGCAAATAATCAGATGGAAATTTGCTGCTACTGACTCAGAAATCGGTTTAGAAAGTTTATAATCTGTGCATTTTGCAACTGCCCATTAAATCTATTTAAAACAGTCGAACACTGGTGGTTTTGCTGTAAACAGTTTTATTTTAGTATAAATATTGGTATACTATTATAGTTTTTATACGTTTTGAGTTTCATTTTTATATTTTCATTTTAATTTTAGTTCAAGTTTTAGTAACTTTGTTGTGTGCTTGTCATTTTTATCATTTCTCATAGCTTAAAAAATATGTTTATTAGTTTTTATCAAGTTTTTTTATTTAGACTAAACAAAAATGAGAAATGTTGCATTTGCAACTAGGTGAAATAAAATAAGTTTAAGGTTTTTTAATATTTCATTTGAATTTATTTACATTTTTCGGTCCAGTTTACGATAATAAACCTGGCTGTAAAATTTCTACTAAAATTGTTCTGTGAAAATTGTAAATACAAACAATTGTTGAACATTACCAGTTTTTATTAAGAACTACGGACAAAAGCATTACTATGACACAAAGACTGAGTTTTAACCATAGACAGCTGAAAAAGAAGTTTAACTCCCGTTCACACCAAGAACAATATCTATAAAGATAACTATATTAGCGTCCACACCAATTTAGGTGAAAATTCAATATTTCAATAATAGTTTTTCATATTAACACAATACATTGGGTGCCGCATTGAGTGTTTTTAGTAAATGAACTCTCGTGACTACCAAAGTCAGCATTTTAATTAAATGAAGCTTATTAATTATCATGCTTAATATTCTTCAGGGATCCTGTCAGTAACATCCTCTTAACAAGCATAATTAGCTTACACAGATGATATTCTTTTAAGGAAAATGCCAGGATTGAAAAATCGCACCACATGGGCCCCACTTTTGCTGAAGACATCCGACATCACTTCCTGTGCAAACGGCTGCTCTCTGGGCATCACGGCTCATCTCACATATGTGAATACTGACCCTGAACCTGTAGAGGGTAAGAGATCACGCACACATCCTGCAGAACAATTCAGATAAGTAGGAAAACAAACACTTGTCATCAAAATAAATCATGTCCTCCTCACCTGCTCAGGTGTGTTTGTGTATCCTCTGGGGGAGAAGGAGGTTGTGGTGGGTTTTGAGGCAGTGGTGTCCGGCAGGCTGGTCAGTGTGGAGCTCCAGAGCCGTGGGAAGCTAGAGGACTGCTGTCTGGACTGCTGCCCAGGATCGGCACTGCACACTCAGTGTGGTCACAGCAAGGAGTGGGGATGCTGTGGAGGAACAGGTCTGGAAATACAGTGCTCCAACGGTGAGCGTTTTAACCTGTTAACATCCAGTTCACACCAAGACTGATAATGTTGGCATCCACACCGACAGATGATAATGTTCTGTTTATTATAGACCGTATACATCAGAGAAACAAGCAAGCAGTCATCTTTGGAATATTGTGATTGAACTTCCTTTTTTTTGTGGTAGCTCTGTGTAATTCTATAGCATCATTGTTGAAGAGTAATTAGCTTGTGGATTTACTTATTGTAGAGTTAACGCAAGTTATCTTGAGCTTTATAATGTTTGAAGCAGATGCCATAACAAATGTCAAATGATTTTAAAACAAGCGGTTCATTCATAAATTTGTTAGATCCGTGCAGTTAATGTTATAGTTGTGGTGTGGGCCTATTATATGGAAGCTTTCCAGAATCACACAATTCTGACTTTTGTGAGATAAAAAGTAGCAATTACTGGTATTTTTTTACTCCGTGGAGGAAAGAAGCAACCATATTATTATAATACACTCTAAAAAAAGATGGTTCTGTAAAGGTTCTTTACACCTAGTAACAGTTCTTTAGAACCAAATCCTCCCGAAGAACCCTTTCATGGCGCAGTGATTATTTGTGTTAGCATTAAGGGTTCTTTATTCCTGCCTTTTTGCTTTTCATATCTGTAACTGTCAAAGAGCCTAGTCATCCAAATTCACAGACTGTCAACACTCTCAAGAGGTAGATGATTTCTTTCTTAAAATGTCTATAAATGTAACTTTTCAAACTGTAACTGGTTTCCTACCAATCATGTCTTTTTCGCTTTTTAGTTGTTTCAACAGAACGTTGTGACCAACTCTGTTCAGTTTTCTATCAAACATAATTGCTTTTACCTAAACGAATGGAGGAGACACACTGTAAAAATCCAAAATTTTCTTATGGGTTCTTTTATTTATTTATTTTTTGGATGTGAAAAACACCGAAAATCGAACCTGATCCGAATTTTTTATGACAGACGAAAGTTTCGGAGGCAGTGTGCAAACGTGATTAACACAACGTGAGGTCGTATTTATTTTTTAACGTGCGAAAATTTCGGATGAGAAATTGCAAAGACCTTAACTCTTAAACTCAACTGTGTATTTTCTAAAATTGGTTGGCAAGATGCCTCATTACGAAGTTATTGAAGGGTTACATAATCTACAAAATCCAGCTAAGAAAAGCATGACAAGACATGCCATCACTGAGCCTGAAACACTGATCCCAGATCAAAATGAATGCGGCATATACAGTATATTCTTTGTATAGTCAGAGGCTTTTGTCACTGTTCACAAGCACATGCTACAGAAGTGTATTTGGCGATCTTGTAAATCTTGTGTTCTCCTTACAGTGCTTTGTACTTGTCCAGTCTGAAGTATGCAGGCAGCATTCATTATTTCAGAGAGCTGTGTTGGCTCTGTGCCTGTTTTAGATGGCCCTTAAATTAATACACAGATTTGAAATTAATCTCACTTTAGGGTTCTGTCTTGGAGAGCCAACATTCGGATTTACTTTTTTCAGGTTTTTGAGAGATTCGTGTAAATTTTTTTTCATTTAAGGTCATCTGTTGCTGGATGAGGACCTAGAGAGGAGCACTTTCATTGTGAGCACAGGCCAGATTGGACCTCTGGAAATTGTGTCCGTTGTCATCAGTACCACCCTTGAACTTCCAACACTTGAAAATGGCGCAATCCGTCTGGTTTATCCCACAGTGCTCACACCTATAGTCAGATCGCGGATCCAACCAGGAAAGAATGAAAATGGGGGGAAATCACATGAGAACAGGTAAAGTTAATGTCTTTAAGTTCTCCTTTAGTGTAATAATTACAGTGGTCCTAAAAAGTATTTGGAAACTTTAAAATGTATGTCATCTTTGCATTACATAAAATATTAACAAACCAATTTTTTAATTCAAGTTAAAAATTATTTTAATATATATACATATATATAGATTAGACTGTTTCAAATTAAGACAAATCATTATGTGTCATAGTAATTATGAATGTATAGGTTTTAGGCCCGTCTATATTCAAATTCCTAAAATATATGTATAACAACAACATAACTCTATTATTCAAAAGTTTGAGGTCAGTAAGATTTGTTTAATGTTTTTGAAAGAAATCTCTTATGCTCACCAAGGCTGCATTTATTTGATTGAAAATACATAATATTGTAAATTATTATGTTATAAACATAATATTGTAAGAAAAAAAGAGAAAAAAAAAAAAAAAAAAAAAAGAAAAAAAAAAAAAAAAAAAACACTATTATTCATTCAAAATAACTGTTTTCTATTTTATTTTAAAATGTAATTTATTCCTGTGATGCAAAGCTGAATTTTCAAGCATCATTACTCCAGTCTTCATGTCACATGATCCTCAGAAATCCTTCTAATATGCTGATTTTGTGCTCAAAATATTTCTTATTGTTATCAATGTCAAAAATAGCTGTGCTATTTAATTTTTTTGTAGAAACCATGAAATATTTATTTTCAGGATTCTTTGAATTAAAAAAATTTAATTTATCAAAATCATAAATGTCTTGACTCTTTATTGTCAATTTTCATCAATTTAATTAATCCTAGCTGAATAAAATATTAATTTATTTTATATTACTATCCCCAAACCTTTTAATGTGTGTAAAACAAACAAAATAACAGCAAAGTCATAAAGTAATAAATATATTGTAAGGGACTATTTGATAAAACACCCTTACTCTGTCCTTGATAATTAGATTTACAACATCTGAATAACAAATAGTGAAAATTGTGGGTTTGACCTCCCTAGAATCCCTTTTCACGTCTCTCCTTCAGCCCGACTACGTGCTTTGGCAGCGTGTCTGGGAAGCAGGAGAGGATGCTGGGAGTCGGGCAGCAGTGCACACATGCTTTGCTCACCAGCACTGCCACAAACCTCTCGCCTTATCAGCTCAGCTTCCAGCTGCTGTTTCGAGGAGCTTGTCTGCTGGCCGGTAAACATTCATATCTTTCTGTCCAACCTATCCAACATAAGTCACTTTTATACTACAACAAGGCCTTCAATGTAAAAGCAGAAAAGGTCTAGAACTATGACATCCGGAGGAGTAGACACAAGGTGAGCTTGTCTCTTACCTGTCTCTTTCTGTGACAGAAGGACAGAAGAGACCCTTTTTTCTGTTTACCTTTAAAGAGTTACTGTACGTTCATGCAGGTCCAGCTTGTGTTCTGAAATAATCCAGTTAGCGTAAAACTTGGCATGGACATCAGTGATTATGATAGATAGCAGTGCGCCTGCCAGAAGGAGCCAAAGCATGTCTGCGAGGGTGTGTGCAGAGAGTGTTTGGCTCCGGCTCCGGGCCACTAGAACAGAGGAGAGAGATGGAGGCAGGGTGATAGAGAGTCCTAAATCACAGTACAGCAAGTGACGTCGTTCTGCTCCAGAGGAAAGTGGCCGCTCTGTTTCAGCTGGCTAAACTTTAATATACATTGAAAAAGACAGTACAGAGAAATTACTTGACATTTTTTGGACATTTACATTTACATGGTTTGTACATGTATTATAGTATTAGAAATTGTTTAGACAATTACCATACTAATAACATGTTTTTTATACATTTACCATTGTAATATCATGAAGTACTATGTTTGGACTACCATATATCCATAAACAGTATACTTTAGTATATGAATATGGTACTCTTTTAATACCATGGTACACTACTGTTCAAAAGTTTGGGGTCTGTATGATTTTTTATTTTTGCAATTAGTCTCTTATGCTCAGCAAGGCTGCATTTATTTTATCCAAAATACAGTAAAAGAGTAATATTGTGAAATTTTATAACAATTTAGAATAACTTTTCTATTTGAATGTATTATAAAATGTAATTTATTCCAGTGATGCAAAGCTGAATTTTCATCAGTCATTACTCCAGTCCTCAGTGTCACATGATCCTTCAGAAATCATTTTAATATGCTTATTGGCTGCTCAAGAAACATTTCTTATTATTATCAGTGTTGAAAACAGTTGGGCTGCTTGATATTTTTGGAAACTTTTATCTTTTTAAGGATTCTGATGAATAAAAAATTAAAGAACAGCATTTACCAGAAATTGACATTTTTGTAACATTATAAAAGTCTTT
This sequence comes from Sinocyclocheilus anophthalmus, assembly GCA_018155175.1. Classification (NCBI taxonomy): domain Eukaryota; kingdom Metazoa; phylum Chordata; class Actinopteri; order Cypriniformes; family Cyprinidae; genus Sinocyclocheilus; species Sinocyclocheilus anophthalmus. The sequence continues at coordinate 269,510 of JADLZN010006718.1, read as the reverse complement.
AATATCATCTTTGATCAGTTTAAGTATTTGTTGAAGTATTTGTTTCTTTAAAAAAAAAAATATACATTTACTGACCCCAAACTTTAGAAATCATATTTTAAAATTAAACTATACAGGATTGAACTGATGACTAAGCCAAAAAACTTAGTTTTAAGATTAAACACTAACCTTTCCATAATTTTTTTTCGTATGCATATTTAGATTTATATCAAAAGTCTGTCTGAAATGTAATTGATTTAAATGCAGGATCAGTCTTCACTTGTGAATCTGTTTTATCATATCTTTAGTTCCTCGAGGCTCAGATGTCAAAGATTCCCAGCAGCATAATGTTCTTTCATAGCAACTAATCAAATCAGAGCTGAAATGTCAGGTAAACAGACTCTGTAACCCTTCTTATGCTATCTCTGCGTTTTCAGGTCTGGAAAGCCCTACCCATGCCCTGCGCGCAGACGCTGACCCCAGTGCACAGTCTGCATCTGCAACCTACATCACGCTGGCGATGGAGCATTCATGTGACCGACATCTGGAAATAATACTACACCTTAGCGGTGAGAGCTGACTACACATGTTAAATCACAAGCTGTTTGGCATTTTCCAGTTATGCATGTCATATAGCTCATATCTGCTTGAATGCAGAAAAGTAAACAAACAATCTCTGTGTTCAGTTTACATTTAAGTAATATGTTATAAAGCAGCAACAAACTCAGCATACAATTAGATTGTCCACCTCAAACCATGTTACAGAATGTTTTTTTTACAGCTAACATTAAAGGGTTAGTTCACCCAAAAATGAAAATTAGCCCATAAATTACTCACCCTCAAGTCATCCTAGTTGTATATGACTTTCTTTTTTTTATTAAAAAATAGTTATTTTAAAAATTGTCTTTGATCTTTCAAGCTGTTTAATGACACTCAGCGGGTGTTGCAGTGCATCAGTCCAAAAGAAGTTAAATAAAATGCGCCCATCCATAAAAAAAAGTGTCTCACACGGCTCCGAGAGGTGAACAAAGGCCTCCTGTAGTGAATCAATGCATTTTTGTAAGAAAAATAACCACATTTAAAACGTAATAATCACTTTAATCTAGCGTGCGCTCACTGTTGTACACGGAAGCAGCTCCGGGTGAATGACGTATGAGGTCGGCTTTGCGCATGTACTAAAATAACTAAAACTAATAAAGAAAAAATAATAGAAATATTTTTAAAAACTAATAAAATTGACGAAAACACAAGAAAATGTCTAAAAATTTAACAAAAATAAAAACAGAAAAAATTAAAAATAAAATCTAATTCAATATATTAACAAAAACTGTAATGTATCAGTGATACTATAATCACCTGCAAGTCACTGTCACTGTTTCCTGCAGAGCCTCATAGCCCGTTGGTCATCCTAGAGAGGGGCCGTCTCACATTTAGTGAATACGAGCAGCAGATCCGTGCTCGACGTGATTTCATTCGTTTTGCCCGAAAAGAGGCAGAGTCTGAAAAGAGGGTAAGATCATTGCTACTAGACACCTGCATTGCTGACTTCATCTTGATTGTCTTTTAAGAACTTCATTGAGAGTATTATGTAGTTGTTATATCATGCATGCATGTGCCTCCAGCTGGAGTTCGTGCGAAGACGCTATCACAAGGATCTGCTCTTGAACCCTGTCCTGATGCTTAACTTCTGCCCAGATCTGCTGTCAGAACCAACAGAACTGCAGCAGGCCAGCAGAGAGCTCATCTTCCTCATTGACAACAGCAACACAATGACGCAGCACAACATCAACAAGATCAAGGTTCTTGCGATCTCCTGTATGAGCAGCTGCTCTTCTGGCACATGTGCTTTTTGGTCTTCAGTACATGATTTTTCCCCTCAAACTGTTATTATCTGCTATAAAGCACAGATCAGTGGTTCTTTAAAATCACTGTTGCCATCAGAAGTTAGCAGCTCTTGTTTAAAGCAAATTTCTACCTACAAAGCTAGAAACAAACAATTTCATCTGATAGGATTCCACTCAGTATACGCCAGTTGAAAATAACCGGAAATGTTCTTGTGCTTTCATATCTTTGACAGGAGGGAATGTTGGTGGCTATCAAGAGCCTGCCGACCCGCTCTATGCTGAACATCGCTGGCATCTGCTCTACAGTCAGGCCTCTTTTCAACGCCAGCAAGCCCTGCACAGATGTGAGTCTTTCTCCAGTCTCATCGCATTGCATTTATTTTAGGAGAAACTGAACCTCAGAAAAGATGGAGATCACAAAGGGTTCTGGATTGATGTTTACCTTTGAGTGACCTGCTGATAGCAATCTCTGTCCAGGTCGCTACTACTGGTTGCCATGACACTGCAATATCAGGTTGAAGCAGGTTCAGGGTCTGGCAGGACAAATTGTTTTAAAACAGCGCGAACCATATGGTGCCGTCATGCATTTTACAGCATGCAATGATCAAAAACAAACTTGTTTTGCTCCATTGTGCACCACTGCTCTTTACATTTCCATTACACAGAGCATCCATCACTCTAGCCCTCGGGTGCTCTTCGATCACTTTTGACTCAAAAATGTTACGTTTAGATTTTTTTAAAATTGTAACTTCATTGAAAATGGGACAAAACTTGGTGACTTTTGTGGCATTGGCTATGTGAACACACAAAAATGTTGGATGTGATTGGAAAAGACCAAATGGTCATTAAAAAGTTACAATTGTATTCTTCATGGTCAAAAATCACCGCCATAGGAAATGATGGGAAATATTCAAATACAGATTATTTTTTAAAGGTACAACCCACAAAAGCCAATATACAGAAAAAAGCACTGATTTAAATTATAGGACCATTCTGGGTTAAATACAATTTAAGCTTTACCATATTTAATTTTTCACAAATGAAAGCAAGGATTTATTATGGTCTCCAGATGCTGCTATTTGAGATAGTTATATTTAACCCAAGAATATTTCTTTAAAACGTCACTGTTGAATATTGCTAGTTATGAACATGTAATATTTAGAGTTTGAGGAAGTCATGACCTATATATGAAAAGTGGGGGGGTCCCTTTCTTGCCTTAACATATAATAAAATGAGAGATACTCTGTTAACTCTGACCTGTAAGGTCTAAATGTTTTTTTTCTTTTACTCAGCTGTGTATTCAATTTTGTATTCATGTAAGTTTTTATTTTAGTTATTTCCTTTATGGGAAATAAATGGGTAAAACTAAAACATGCTACTGTAAAAACCTTGTTAATTGATGTTCCAAAAAAACAGGTCACTGTTGTTGTTTTATTTATTTATTATATCAGGGCTAAAGGGACTGCCATTCTCTCCCTCTCTCATTTTTCAGAGCACAGTGACTCAGGCATTGGAGTACATCCAGAAGATTCGCACAGACCAAGGTGGTGCTAACCTGTGGGGGGCACTGTCCTGGGTTTATCGGCAGCCCATCCATCGTAGCTGCCCGCGACAACTCTTCATCATCATGGATGGAACCTGCAGCAATGTAGGCCGCGTTTTAGAACTGGTCAGGAGAAACGCCTGTAACGTCAGGTAAAAACTGTAATGTTAGATTAAATTAGCATAGAAGACACCATGCCTGGTAACAGTGTTGGGCAGTAACGCATTACTTAGTAACGCGTTACTGTAATTTGATTACTTTTAGTAACGGAGTAATTTAACGCGTTATAATTTTCAAAATAGTAATTCGAGTATAGTTACAAGCCGAGGTCTCTATACGTTACTGCCGCGTTACATTGCTGACAGAATGCAGAGTTTTATAATCTAGAGATTGTAAAAAGGATGTCAAACGCACTGTCGAGTCAAGTGCCAGTGGATTAGAGACCTGCTCCCGCGAGACCCGACGCAACAGAGCGCGGTGCGGGACAAGATGGGCGAGTGCTGGTGCGGGAGGGTAGACACTCGTGTGTGTGCGGGATGCGGGAGAATAAAATGATTCACGGGACTCCCGCAAAATAGAAATATCTAAACATAAAATATCTAAAACAAATAAATTGTTATTCATCTATTGCACAAAAGCAACATGAACTAATATAAAATGTAAACGATTAACAGGTGCAAGCATATTCAGAGTTTCTATTTAGGCTATAACATTTGTTTGCAGCGTTGAGCAATGCAGTGTTGAAATTTGTGTGTTCACGAATCCTCTTATTATAACACACGAATTGTAGACATTATGAAAGATTCATTATGCATATATTTATTGTGTTATAACAGAGCTTTGTGAGATTGCGATGAACTGAGATGTCTTTTAGAGATTATAAATGCAGCGCTCTTTGCTGGTATTCTGCCATGCCAAACCATGCACACAGCAGCCGCTTGCTTTAGTTAAAAATAACAGTGTTCTGTGAATGTTGATGCTTTAATAACAAATATTTATCGGGAGCGTGTATGCTGGGATTTCATCATTCATGGAGAAAAAGTAACGTAACGGAGTAACTAACTAATTACTTTAGAATAAAGTATCAGAACGTACGTGATACTTAAAAGGATTAATTCAGAATTTTTAATTGTCAGAGTAATTTCCCCACTGGCCTTTGTAACACCTAATATAAATAAGATATCTGAACCGAGATGCCTTTCAACGACATCATTCTTTTTTAAATATTTTTTAAAGTATTTATTAATATTTTGAATTAGCTTTTTTATTTTGAAAATCTTTTTTTTAATAATAGTATATATAGTTTTGTTTTACTCTTTTTATACTTTTAGCAACATATTAAGATTTTAGATCAGCAAACACTTTTAGAATTAGCTTTAAAAATGGCTAAACACCCACTTCACATCAGCAAACATCTCTAAAGCCAGTTTTAAAACCAGCTCCCAAATATCACTCAGACCAGCACCCAAAAACCAGCTCAGCACATTTCACTCCAGTAAACTGCACATAACTGCACATTTTACGTCAGCAAACACCTTTTTTCTTTAACAAGTGCACAGATAACAAACCCATTTGCCACAATTTGCGATTTTGCAATATCATTACCCTAATTAGCAAAACCTCAACTAATTACATATAATAACACAGTGAAATAAAATACCTAATTAGAAGTTAGAACAGCATAATATACAGTATATGTATAAAAATATGTAAATAAAAGATGCTTAGCTTAACTGTCTATAGACCCAGCGAGTACATATCGCATCCTGCTTTTAAACACCTTTCACTTCACAGCAAGCAGCCATAAAAAGAAGCTCAACAGTTTTCACACTAGCAGACATTTTTGTCACCAGCTAAACTCTTAGAGCACTTAAACTCCGATCAATTTTATCTAAGGCATTACCATGGAAACACCCAATGCCTCAATAATGTATCTAAATGAAACTCATTTAGCCAGTCAGATGGGAAGCTGTAATCCAGATTCCAAACATACTTGTATTTGCTGCTGTCATTTCCAGTAAACAAAAATAAAGCTGAAAATTATTTCATCGTACTGTGCTTACATTATACAGCACAAAATGTCCCCTCCCATAATACACTGACTTATATTTAGAGAGAAATGCTCTTCAGCAAACACACACACACACACACACATATAGCTTTCACTGTACTGGAACACAGACTCGTTATTGATACTCAGTCAAGACATTTAAAAGCCTTCGACCCAGGCAGAGCAGACCTGAATTCCAAACAGCTTGTGTGTGTGTGTGTGTGTGTTGTGTGTGTGTGTGGCTGGTTTCTCTTCAGACATTTAATTAGTGAAATGGTCCAGATTATTGTCAGGGGAATACTAAACATATTCTCTTTTCCCTCACATCGGAACATTGGCAATCCATCACATGCATGTCTTGAATCATGAGAAATGTTTCTTGAAATGTGTTTGCAGACATGAAACCATGCATACGCCTATATAATCCACTGTAAAAAAGAATATGTCATAACACAGGTAGTTCAAAACAAGTATACAGTGTCTTCATGTCATTCAAATGCACTATAATATAAAGAGCCAGTGTATTTGCATTGAAGTACCTGTGTTTCAACATATTCTTGGTGTGGTTTCAGGTGTTTCGGTCTGGGTCTTGGTCCTCAGGCCTGTAGGAGGCTACTGCAGGGCGTTGCCAAGGTTACAGGAGGCAGTACAGAGTTTCTAAGTGAAGAAGAAAGGCTTCAGCCAAAGGTGCGAGAGTTCACAGCGCCCTCTACAAGGACAGAGACAGAACCACTATTATCAACTCAGTTTAAACAGTATGACAGTTTAAAAATTTTATTTAATAATAATAATAATAATTGTAATAATAATAATTATTATTATATTTTATATATATATATTTATTATACATAATATTTAATGTATTATTAAATGTAAATTAACAATCAATAAGATAGCTAGTCGATTTAGTAACTACTAATACTATTTAGTAATCTATAATAGAAAAAGAGTAAAAATATATTAATATTATTTTATAGTACTATTATATAGTAAAAAAAATATTATTTAGTATAGTGTTAGTAAACTAATAATAATTCTTATTAGTATATTTTACAGAACAGCAGTTAAATTACAATCCTAATATTATGGCCTTAATATTAATGGTATTAATGGTCTTAATTTCTTTGGTTTCAATTGTTACATTGTAGAGCTTTTATTTTGGTGAAAACAAAACTATGGTACTTTGAAATATACCATGGTACTGAAATTCTTGTACTATGGTATTTATTTTGTAACTTTTTTAAGGTACTTCTGAATATACCGTGTTTAAAATAAGTAAGTACTGCAGTACCATGTCCAAAAAGTATGGTAGTACCTTGATATTTGTCTGTGGAAATCTGCAGAGATTAAAAAAAAAAAAAAAACTATTTGTGTATTTCTATGTTGTAGTGTAGTTATCAGTGTTTTGATTATTCTCTACAGTTGATTAAATGTCTAAAGAAAGCTCTGGAACCTGTGTTGATGGATGTAAGGATTGATTGGTATGTGCCGGACAATGTGGAGGCCCTTCTCTCACCCAATGAAATTCCTCCGCTCTACCCTGGCAACTGCCTGATTGGCTACTGCACTCTTTATGACATGTCTGGATTCAGGGCCCAGAAAAGTGAGGTGAGACACTGTACAGTACCACACGTACAGAAGATGTGCTAATATAAATGAGATGCATACAGTTGCATAAAGTCTTAGTTTGTGTCTGTACACTTGCTCATAAGCAGGTGAAGCCTTGTCCATATAGAAGCCGTCCACGTGGTTCTGCAGGGTCGGTTTTTGAGCTCTCTCCCTCAACATCTGAGCTCCTTCAGCCTCTGGTTCCTCCGGAGGAACGAGAGAGAGATGCTGTAAAAGAGTGCATGGTGGAAGGAGACTTTCAGGAGGCGCTGCTGGAAATTTCACGAGAAATCTCTTCAGAATTTTCCTGTGCACATACCACCGATAATGCCGTCAGCCCTGGTAAGACTATAGGATCTGTTTATGATTTAACTACATTGCATTGTGGGATACCACATAATGCGCTCAGGTTGTAGAAGTAGTAGTAAGTCTATTCCGTTCATACAAAATTTGTGCACAGTGTACATAATGCATGCTTAAAGGGATAGTCCACCCAAAAAAGAAACGTGTATGCATTTCTCATTATCTGTGGAATTTATATAAAAGAAGATATTTGGAAAAATTTTAATAACACCGCAATGCATCATATTTACTCAATGAAATCCAATACTTGTTTCTTAATTATTTAGGGGTACTGATTCCAAAAATACTGCCTCTTTGCAATTCTTAGCATTTTCTCTTTTGACAATTATTTGTAAAGTGAAGAAGTCTTGTATTATTAAGTCAAGAAAGCAAGCCATACAGGCTTTGAACAAAATGAGGGTGAGGAACTGACAGAATTTTCATTTTTTAAAAACGAAGTAGTAGCCATTTCAAACATACCTTATGTAATCCGCAGGAGGCGACACTGACTACAGCACCAGTGATGTGCGCTGGCGTATTCAACAGGATTCGTATGTTCAGGATCAGTATGTGTTGACACACTGTTCTCTGAGCAGTGAGAAGGCCTTCTCGTCTGTTTCTCCCCAAGCGGAGAGCTCTGTGCTGGGCATGGGTTCTCTGCCACATGGCTTGGAGAGAATGGAGCCCACACAGGGTAGAGGACTCTCGCGCTGGGAATCTCCGTGGACTCAGAACACCGATTCTGCATCAGGAAAGGTGACAGCAGCAGATGACATTTGTATTTAAGAATTCACTACACATAAAGAAAGTTTTACATATACATGTAAAGTTTACATTTGTAATGTATTACCAGTAATCTAAAATAGCCTGCAAAGGAAATTTACATACTTAACAAATAAAATTGACTGGTTATCTTGGAACTTTAATTCCACAAATAAACATTTAAAAGATCTTTGAGATGATGAGGAACATAAATTATTTCAGGTAGGTCCACATTTTTGACTGGTGTCTAAACTAAAACCTAAAAAAAACAAACTAAAATGAAAGATAAGACATTGCATCATTTACATTTATGCATTTAGCAGATGCTTTTATCCAAAATGACTTAAAATAGATAAAAAGTTTCTAATTTTATATTTATATTTTGTAAAGGTTCCACATTTTTTACTAAACATAAAATTCAATGAAATCAATAAATTAGGATGCTAATATTTACAGTTTAAAGTTGACACTTTACAATAAGGTCTCATTCGTTAACATTAGCTTGAACTAACAATGAATACTTCTACGTAATTTATTAATCTTAATAAATTTTAAGCTAAACACAGTCATATATAGCATACCATTTTAAAACTTGTTGACATGAGCAACGAACAACTGTATTTTTAACAAACATTAATAAATGCTGTAAAAACTGCTCATTGCTAGTTTATGTTATGCACTAATGTTAACAAATAAGACTTTTTGTAAAGTGTTATAGTTTAAGAAATAGTTTACAAAAAAAATTCCTATTACCCCCCCCCCCCCGCCCCCGCAGAAAATGCACTCACCCCCAGGCCATCCAATATGTAGATGAGTTTGTTTCTTCATCTGAAGAGATTTAGAGAAATTTAGCAACTTGGAGAAAGCAATGTTGGATAGAAGACTCATACTTCAGCCACAAACATCGGTGGATGAGTACATTTTCTGGGTGAACTATTCCTTTAAATAAGTACAAACTAAACTGACAGAACAGACTTAACATACATAGAAATAAAAAAAATCTAAACTATAATTCTAACTGGTAGTCTCTGTCTATGTTTCTGTAGGCTGGCAAGCTCTTAGACGAGTCTCGTCGCAGACAGAAGGCACTAGCTCGCTCTGCTCTGGCTGGCCGAAGTTTCTCATCTCCGCAGGGTGACCTGGACATGCACCGGCTCAGGAGGGCGCTAGAGAAAGTCTCATTTGAGCAGGCCGTAGGGGGCCGACTGGAGGAGAGTGACACAGACACCCACAGCACTTCACGAGGAGGTCTATCCCGCCCCAGTCTGACAGACTCCAGTGAGGGAAAACAGTAATAGTTTATGCATTAACATAAATACACACAGATGCATATTAAATCATCCTTTTCTTTTTACCTACCACTCTCTATCCAGACGGCCTCCTGTTCCCCGCTTCCCCACTAGACTGGGACACCTTCACCGATCCTGAAGGCCTATTTTCAGCCGCTCCCCCAGGCGAGTTCCAGGCTTCAGGGGCCGAGTGTCGCTCAGTCATCCATGGCATGCTGGGAGGAAGGGCCGTATCCTGGGAGGTCCGTGTGGATCTGTCTCTTCTGTGGGACACGGAGAGCTCAGCAACCCTGTCAACCAGCACTGGGTCCTGGGATGAGATTATCCACCAGCTGACCGCAAGATCTGTCATCAGAGACTTTGAAAACATGGCGGAGAAAGAAACAGATATAGAAGTTGAAAGAGGTCTGATAGGAATAAGTTAAAAAAAACAGAATTTGAAGTAATAAAACCAGCTGCTCCATCCACATGTTTTTTTCCCCTGTTGTTTGGGTGTGTATTCTGGTATGGATGTGTGTGTAGGTCCTTCCAGACGGTACAGAATGAAAGCGATCCAGACCAGCAAAAGCTGTGGAATTGTCTGCATGTACACAAGATTCACCACCACAGACACCAACGCGAGAAATCAACCTCAGAGCACACGCATTCGACACACAGGTACACACACATGCTGCAGCACAGACAATCCACACACAATCTCACAGAAAGACTGACACAAATCTGACAAGCTAAACTACATGAGAGGAATGAAATTCTCCTGTGTGTGTGTTAGGTGTGTGGTTTGGGACCAGACACAGTTCTCAATCTGGCAGCAGAAGACAGAAGTTGTGCTCGGTGGGATTCGGACACCGTCCCTCCAGCAGAGCCAGTGAAGAAACAGAAGACACACACACCTCCACAGGTAACTTAAAAGTTAAATATGCACGCCCACATATAGTACATTTTTAAGTAACCTACACTACCATTCAGAAGATTGGACACAGCAATATATTTTTTTGCAAGAAGGAATACATTCTTACATTCTGCAAGCACAAATTATATTGACCAAAAGTGACAGTGAAGACATTTATATGCTCTTTTGAATATGTTAGTCATCAAAAAATCTTTTTAAAAAGTTTCATGGTTTCAACTAAAATATTAAGCCACACAACTGTTTTCAACATTGATAATAGGAAATATTAATTTGAGCACTAAATCAGCATATTGGAATGATTTCTGAAGCATAATTGTGACTTTGTATCTCACAATTCTGATTTTATAACACGCAATTGCGAAGGAAGCAACCCATGAAAATTGTGCAACTGAATTTCTATTCTGTTTTCTTGGACCCAGACAGAGACGACACACCTGCATCCCCTTGTAGCATGACATCCTGGGACGGCAGTGAGTATAGGAGAAAGAAAAAATGAATTAAGGTGTGGTCACATTTGCGACATATCAGTAAAATTTAGTGTAGTGATGCATAAATCATGGAGTCAAACTTTCAAACCAAGCAGCTTTCTGTTAGTCAGTGCTGTGAATTTGCATGACCAGCTTCACAAGTGAAATCTGTGTGGGCAACTTTGACACCTTTATATCGCTCACAAAAGTGTGACTGCACCTTTATGATTGTCTATACCTTAAAAATGACCCAACATTTCATTGGTGAATTGTGGGAGTAATAATAGTGTGTCTTCCAGACACAGGAGGAAGCATCAGTCCATCAGCGGTGTCTTCTCGCTCTCAGCGCTCTGTGGAGAGTTTCTTCGGGTCCAAGTCAGCACTAACCTGCATAAGTATCACATTTAGAAAATTTATTTATATCACACTGAATTTCTGTGTTCTCCAGGTTCAATCTGGGCAGACTAAAGGGCAATAATGGGAAACAAGCTCCTCTCAAACCTCACTGTCTTTCTGCAGAGACTGAAAGACACATAGAGACAGATTCGCCTGACTACTTGCCCCTGGTTGGTGTCATTGTATACTAATTTACAAAACTAATCACCACATAAAGTCAAAGTCACCTACATCTCTTTTTGTGTCCCCACAGGTGCGCCTACAGTTGGCATCAGGTGCGTTTCTGCTGTCTGATTCCTACTCTGAGTGCCTCCAGATCCCTCTGGACCGCCTGAAAAGAGCGTCCCCATACCTGAGCCACCGCAGTAGTCTGAGCCCCCCTTTCCGTTGTACCTCACCACCCACTTCAGCGAGACAGATGCGAGACTCATGGTCCAACCCCTTGGAGGAAGGCTCTCCAAAATTGGTAGGTGGAGTCGCGCAGGCTGACAGTGGGCGGGGCTCTGAGACTGACACTTGTGAAGGTCCTCCATTGGATCTTGCAGAAACCCATGGAGAGGAACTGGCGCAGATGGACGTAGAGAGCTCAAGCTGGGCCACGGCGGTGGCCCTGGCCTGGCTGGAGCACCGTTGCGCTGGGTTTTTTGTGGAGTGGGAACTGGTGGCTGCCAAGGCAGATTTCTGGCTGAAGTGTCAGTCGCTGCCAGAAGGGGTTGACCTGGCAGGGTTGAGGGCAGCGGCCAGGCAGCTTTTCCTGCTGTTGCGTCACTGGGATGAAAACATCAAACTGAACGTGCTCTGCTACAACCCCAATAACATGTGAGAAAGGACCCCAAGAAACATGCAAGCCACCAGGATTTGAAGCCTCAAAGATGAAGTTTTTGGGTCTTTAATTGAATTGAACCCTGTTGGCTAGACTCACAATTCAACTTCATAGCAGAATAGAATTAATCTAAGATGTCCTTCAAAATGGAGATTGTGAGTTGTGTTCCAGTTTTTCCTTATGCCTAGACCACAATACTGTTCAAGCTTTGCCTTAATCTTTGGGCCTCAGACTAATTATGTAGTGAACTACATTCTACTGTATATCTGACAGCAGTTTATCCTAGCAATAGCAAAATGACTAGTATGGGAGGCTTTGTGAAACCAATCACCAACATATATAGCAGGCCAAAATTACACATTCTTGCCTTAACTTACACTACCGTTCAAACGTTTTGGGTCAGTAAGAGTTTTTTTGTTTGTTTGTTTATCCCAGCAATGACACATGAAATTAATCAAAAGTGACAAAAGATTTACAATGTTACACTTTCAAATAAATGTTCTTTTTAACTTTCTATTCATTAAAAAAATCCTTTAAAAAAAGTATCAGTTTACACAAAAATATAAAGCAGTACAACTGGTTTCAACATTGATAACAACAAGAAATGTTTCAGCAAATCAGCATATTAGAATGATTTCTGAATGGTTACGCGACACTGAAGACTGGAGTAATGCCGAAAATTCAGCTTTGGAATCACAGTAATAAATTACAATTTAAAATATATTAAAATAGAAAACATTTCAAATCGTAATAATATAGTATTTTTGATCAAATAACTGCAGCCTTGGTGAGTATAAATTACTTCTTTTAAAAACTTACTGACCCCAAACTTTTAAACGGTAGTGTACAACAGCTGTCTGAATTTGATTAATCTATTTCTTACATTGGTCAAGTTTTAGACTAAATTGGATTCTGTTAGTATTACTCATTTTTAGAGCTGTTAAGCATATAAACCAGTCTAAACAACATTGGTAAATTGTATTTGTGTAGGCTCATTTGTGTTTTGTTTTTGACAGAAATTGAATTGTGTGTTTGGCAATGACTGCTTGCTTTTAGCCTTCTTGAGATATTTTAGATTTAGGCATTTAGTTTGTTCTTTTTGGAGTCTGCTTACAAGCAAGAGTTTTCAGGTAACACCACAAAAACAATCTGCAAAACCTGGGGCTATATTTTTCATGTTCAATCATAGGAAGAATCGGAATCATGGTAACTATGAATGTTATGAAATTATGACTTTATTTTCAATCACTTACAAATCTACACAATAAAATGCTCTGAATAATTTCAAATGACGCTTCTTCAGGTTTTAAGATACTGTTGTTTCAAACAGTAAGGGCTTTAATTGTTCACTGTACATTCAGACTGGTTTTGCCCAGACTTTCGTACCCATGAGCCGGTCAAAAAACTTGGAAATGGAATAAAATCATGGACAACAGTTGTATTGTGATTACCGACAACACTATGGATTAAGCAAATGCATATCATGCACAAAGAAAACAAAAACAAGCAGATTATAAGAATAAGATTCATAAGAAAAATCATTCACTTATCACAGAAAAATAAAAAATCACACTCTAAATATGAAGCATTTCAGCATTGAATCTCTCTCTTCATGCTAGAAAAGAAAAAAAAACGTAGAGAACAAAAAAAGAAAGACCAAAGACAGAAAACAAACTACAAAAAAATGCTCTATGTTCCTTCATGCTCTATAAATGTAACTATATCATCCTGTTGAGCTTATAGACATAATTGTGCATGGCTGGAAAAATCTAATATTGAAGGGATAGTTCACCAAACAAAAAGAACATTCAGCCATCATTTACTCACCACCATGTCGTTCCAAACCTGTATGAGTTTTTCTTAAAAGAGATATTTTAAGATTTTTTTTCTCTCTCCATACAATAGTACATACAAGTTCTTTAAAATACCTTCCTTTATGTTGCACAGATGAAAGTAAGCCATACAGGTTTGGAACGACATGAGGGCGAGTAATTAATGACCAATTTTCATTTTTGAGTGAACTAACCATTTAAATAAATAAAAAAATCCCTGAATAATTATGAATGAGCTTAAAAGGTATGGTTCACCCAAAAAAAGAAAACTCTGTCATTAATTACTCACCCTCATGTCGTTCCAAACCTGTAAGACCTTCGTTCATCTTCAGAACACAAATTAAGATTTTTTTTTTGATGAAATCCGAGAGCTTTCTGACCCTGCATAGACAGTACCAAAACTACCACGACTCTTCAAGACCCAGAAAGGTAGTAAGAACATCATTAAAATAGTCAATGTGATCAACCTTGACTTTATGAACCTACGAGAATACTTTTAATGCAGGAGCATTTTCTGGATCCCTGAATCGTGAGAAACTAGCGAGAGTACATTAAAGTGCATTACCAACGCCGACAGATGAAAGGCTTACCTTTCAAACTTTCCCAATGATTCAGAGCAACTGAAGCTATGGCGAAGTCATCCTCTCTGTCAAAATCTTCAGACATTTACTTAAGACTGTTTTATGTACAGCGTGCATCTTCCTCTGCTTGTAAACATGCCACAGTTTATCCAGGTTCTACATCAGACGTCAGAACTGTCATTAACGTACATCAAAGACACAGATGATAAGGAATTGTTAAATAAAGTCGTTGTTTTTGTTTTCATTGTGCACAAAGAGTATTCTTGTAGCTTCATAAAATTACGGTTGAATCATTGATGTCACATGGACTATTTTAACGATGTCCTTACTACCTTTCTGGGCCTTGAACTTGGTAGTTGTGTTAATGTCTAAGGAGGGTCAGAAAGCTCTCATATTTCATCAAAAACATCTTAATTTGTGTGCTGAACTTGAAAGAATCTTACGGGTTTGGAACGGCATGAGGGCGAGTAATAATAATGACAGAATTTTTGGGTGAACTAACCCTTTACTGTTGAAATGCAGAGATATTCTATTACATATATAATATCTTGTACAAATAAACTGTCCTGAATGAGTCCATTGGCCAACAAGAAGACATCTTTGAGGTTTCAAAGGTCAACTGTGTTGATATGCTGCATAAAAATGAATATTTTTTTTAATGTCCTTCCAATAAAGTTTCATTCACATTTCCCACTCCAACATCCCTGACTATGCATCACATTAGTCCTAAAGAATCCTGAGAAGCATGTAAACTCTCTGAACCCCCCATATAGTAACTTCACACTACCTCAATTACCAAAAATCCTTGATACCGACTCAGGGCACAGGTCCCTGGCCGGCCGTGTCCCTCTGGTACAGGAGCTTGCAGACGGGGCTGGAGGCCAGGGATCGTCCCACACTGCGAGTGCCCCGGTCAGGTCGAGGTTCAATGGCGCTTAGCCTTGTTGTCTGACTTCTGAGATGGAAGAGCTGGGGTCGGGTTGAGCCACAAACAGAGCAGGATGATGAAATGGCAGACATGCAGTGATAGAGAGCTGTAGTTGGTGGACGGATACGTGTTCCAGGACAGCTCTATCAGACCCAGAATCAACACCCTAAAAGAGAGTGAATAATAATACTCACTGAATCACTAAACTTATACTCCCAAACAACACATGAACTAAACTAAATAATACAGATAGAAAAAAACAAACAAACATGAGTCTGTCTTACCTGAGCAGGTGGGCAAGTTTCTTGACTCCTCCACTCCACAGCAGGTAGGGCAGCGTATGGAAGTACCAGACATAAAACTGATAATGCAGTGATCTACTGAAGCACATGCCAATGAAATTAGAAGTGAAAAGAACCAGAACTGTCTGTATGATCTGGGTTAAAGAACAATTTTCATCAGATCAACTAGGACTAATAGCGCAAAGTTCAAGAATGCCTGGTTTATTTTAAAGGGGTCATATGATGCGATTTCCATTTTTCCTTTCTCTTTGGAATGTTACAAGCTCTTGGTGCATAAAGAAGATCTGTAAAGTTGCAAAGACTAAAGTCTCAAATCCAAAGAGATATTCTTTATAAAAGTTAAGTCAGCCACGCCTACCTAAAACGGCTCGTTCTAACACGCCCCCACATACCTACATCACTATCTGGGAAGATTTGCATAACGCCGCCCAAATGTTCACGCAAAGAAAGAAGGCGTAACTTGTATTCTCGCTGTAGTATTGTTGCCGCTACCGCCATGTCGTAAAGCGCTGTGTGCTTTGTTGTGAAAGCGAAATGACTTTGGTTGGCCTTCCAAAAGAGGACGATATCTGCTTCGTCATGCCTGGAGCTGATCTGTGCTGGTCGCTGAGGAAATCTTCACGTCGCCTGTGTAATCGCCAGATCGGTTTTCATCGTGGACAATGCGGAGTCCAGCCCGGGGTCGTCACACGTGGTTGCCGCAGGTATCACAATATGGTGAGGGACGTAACATTTCCGTCACAAACTTGAGGAATTCAGTCAATCACAACGCACTGGATAGCTGGCCAATCAGAGCACACCTCACTTTTTCAGACCGATAAGCTTCGACACGTTTCAGAAAGGCGGGGCATAGACGCGAACATACTACATTAGGTGGAAATAATGTGTGTTTTAACCTTAACCACATAAACACATTTCATTACAGCAAATACACAAAATAATGTTCTTTTTTGCAGCATCATATGACCCCTTTAAAATAATTTGAAAGCAATCCATCATACATTTGATTTAAACAACCATAAAAAGGATATGATCAGCATTGAGCTTGTGTACAGTCTCTTTTCTCTCAGACTGATCTGCTAGAATAGACCAAATACTGTTCCCAGATCTGTAATAGACACAATTTTTAAATGACACAGTCAGAAGAACAAAAAGACTTTTGGCGTATTTGTCTTAACATTGGCCTTACAACTATTTAAAGTCCTTTAAATCGTTTTTGATACACAATTTCCTTAACATTTAAGGTGATTTAACCATGTAAAATACCGCTACTAATTACAAGCTTAATTGTAGTGTTTTGATTTTTGTACCTCTTCCATCTTTTCAGCACAAACAGAACCAGTGTAGTAATGTGAGCCAAAAGCAGAGCCAGGTGGAAGTATCGACTCAAGAACACATCCTCGGGAAGAAAACGCCAGTTCACCGTCCATTTAAACAGAAACTGCCTGCCCAAGTCAAACGCCTGACTAAAATACCCGACCGGGTTCACCAAGAGGAACGGCAGCCCCAATACCAGCTGAAAAGGAGAAAAACATCATGAAAAGCTGGTGTAAAACAGCAAAAAAAATAAAATAAAATAAAAAAGTTCACTTAATAAATGTGTAAATTAAATAATTTTTTTGTTGTGTCCTAACTGACTACGCACAATAGTGAGTTTGGGTAAAGTTTTCCATAGACCGAACTCACACAGGAGGAGGAAGAGGAGACCATCGCGAGAGCATACATTCATCTTCACAGACACAGCTAAACTGTCCACAGCACAGACAAATATATACGTTAAATGCACACACACTGCTGAAATGTTGAAGTGTTGAAGAGATCAGGCATCAAAACATTGTACAGAAGTATTGGATAACATGAATGGCAGAGAGAGAGAGAGAGAAAAAAAATTCTCTCTAACCATTCATCTATCACTCCATATAGAATGAAGATGATGTTTCTACTTGCCTGTAGAGGGCACATCCTAGAGTCCAGCGGCCATCCAGGAAGAGATTGATGGCTCCGAATAACAGCATCATGGCCACTGGATCATTAAAGAGACGCAAGACGAAGATGGAGTGAATCCGATATGAAGCACAGCAGACAAAGAAGAACACATACGGAGGAACCTAGAGAAGAATAAACAGACAAGCACTATTAAGACACTTTCTGAACCATGAATACAAACTTCTGTAAATGTCAAAAACAAGGTAAAACCAGAAATTAGCAATGCACTGCATTATTAGTAAGGTTTTTGTCATTGTAACCTAGAGATGAGTAGTTGCTGGATTACAGTTTATAGTAAGGCTTAAATTCAGAGGTTTATGTCTTGCAATAGTTGTTTAGCTGAAGTTGGATATAGAGGTCATAGAATTAATACATGTTGTAGAATGAATGTACACTGTATTACATAATTCATACACAACCATTCGAAGGTTTGGGATAAGTAAGATTTTTGAAAGAATCACTTATGCTGCCCATGACTGCTTTTATTTGATCAAAAATACAGTAAAAACTGAAATATTGTGAAATATTAATACAATTTAAAACAACAGTTTTTTATTTTAATCCATTCTAAAATGTAATTTATTCCTGCAATGCAAATCTGAATACTCCAGTCCTCAGTGTTGCACGATCAAAGCATGTGATCTGGTGCTCAAAAACATGACTTATTTTTAATAATGTGAAAACAGTTGTGCTGCTAAATATTTGACCGTAATATAGAACCGTGATACATTTTTCTGGATGCTTTGATGAAGAGAAAGTTCACAGAAGAACAACATTTATGTGAAACGGATTTTTCTTTCAAATGTAATCTTACTGACCCCAAACAGTTGAACAGTGGTTTGTATATTTCACATTCTGAGTGAAAGGATCCTGGCTATTCTTGGGAAAAACTAAAAGTGACTGAACAGAATGTACAGTATGTATAATGGTAAACTACATGGATTTGCATTATATGGGGTCATTACCTTTTTGGTGCGATGGTAAATGCGGAACACAAGCAGGAGGGTGATGAGGTAGAACACAGCGAACACGTACTGACTCAAACGAATATTCTGTCCATGATCAGTAAGATAATACAGCCCAGTGAATATATACACAAAACCAGCTGGATACCTGAAACACACATACAGTATACAATCCAGTAAATGATTAGTGGCCAGATTTTCATTTAATATGCCATACTACTGCCAGTGTTGAGGAGTTATTAGTTACATGTAATGGAATTACGTAGTTTAATTACAAAATAAATGTAATTGTAATCAGTTACAGTTACTGAGAATAAATGTGGTTAAATTACAGTTCTAAAAATGTTAACGATTACATCTGAAGATTTTTACACACAGATTTGACACAGAATAGGACACATGCTTATTCGATAAATGTTTTATTTCCTACATGGGTTTATGTATTTGCTTCATTTTTTTAAGATTAACCGGGTTTTTTTTTTTGCCAAGGCATTGTTAGATTCCAGTGTTTTCTGTCATAGCTATGCAAAGATTAGATTTCAAAAACAGTCTCATAGCTATTTAAATGATTTTAAAACTGTATTTGACCTCAGAATGATCTCAAAGTAAGTCTGGCTTTGTGGTGGATGTGCTTTAAAATTAATATATCATAATCTTAATTGAAGTTATGAAGGATTTTTAAAGTCTGACAATCAGTTTTGAGCACTACTGTAAGGTTAACCTTGCCTGGTTTAAATGTTTGAAAATGAATAACAGTTGAAAACATTAGAAATTTAGAAAAGTAATCAAAAAGTAATCAGTTACATTGCTTTAATAAAATAATTGAAACGGTTACGTTACTTATTACTTTCAATAGGGGTCATTTATAATCTGTAACCTATTACTTTTCCCAGTAGATCCCGAAAATAACAGTAAAATAAGTACTAAAATGCATTACATTTCTGGGGTTATATTAATGTATCACTGAAGGGAACTGTCTTGAGAAAAGTTTCGATGGCAATGGCATTTTCTTCTCCGTATAAAGCGCGGCTCTGCTTTGTTTACAGCGGTAACCAAGGAAACGCTATTGCGGTCGGTTCATAAGCAGTGTTGCCAAGTCCGCGTTTCCGCGAATTTCCAAGAGATAATTCTCCAGAATTGGGATAACGTTACTTTAACACTGTTGCCGCCGGTTGCAGTTCATGTCCGCGGGTTAAAGCGACCCCAATAACGTGATATTTAGCCCTGAATGCAATTTTACTAGAACTCCCCGCAAACAGGAGAACCCCCTCGAAACGCAATTGGACTAGTTTTATTGCGAAAACCTGGCAACCCTGTTCATAAGCGCCACCTGCTGTCAGAAAGTGCGTCTCATTCAGACCTGCTGTTTCTGTTTTGTGCAGATGCTTTATGTAGCAAATAAATAAATAACACCTAAAGTCAGACCATTCTGTTTTTTTTGTTTTAAATCCTGAAATTAATCTAAATCAAATCAAAAACAACTGCCCGTGCAGATCGTGATTAAAATGCAGTGGTTGCCTCTAATTTCAAATGGCTAGATATTTTTGTAAGCCAGTTTGTTTGTTATAAAGCAAATAGCCAATAAATAAATTTGCTTAAATACCAGTATCAGAATCAGCCAATTTGCTAGTTTAAAAAAAAAGAAGGAAAGAAAAGAACATTTGAATCAGCTATGATCGGAGCATCACTAATTAAAATACTAAGTAAAAGGCCTCAGATTTGAAGTAACGTTACAATCCGGGATGTCTTTTTCTATCAGTTCTTCAATAGGTAGATCTTGTCTTTCATAAAGGCCGAGGTCAGGGATCTTGGGCCTAAAAAGGTTGGTGACCCCTGCTCTACAGATATGTTCTGTGTTGACACTTACACCAGCGGCCCCGTGTCGCCCTTCAGCTGTGTGTAGTCATATGTGCCGTTAATAACTCCCTCCACCTCATCCATATACGCCTTCCAGTCGATCTCAGTATCTACACACAAACACGTGCATCATTAGACAGAGCAATCACGATGGCACTTATTATTGGCATCTCTCTGCGATGCAGTGTCATTTTGGCTATATGGTGTGTGTGACTGACAGACAC
This sequence comes from Sinocyclocheilus anophthalmus, assembly GCA_018155175.1. Classification (NCBI taxonomy): domain Eukaryota; kingdom Metazoa; phylum Chordata; class Actinopteri; order Cypriniformes; family Cyprinidae; genus Sinocyclocheilus; species Sinocyclocheilus anophthalmus. The sequence goes on along the minus strand of JADLZN010006718.1, from coordinate 248,819 downwards.
GAGCAGTGGGTCTGTGCACGTGTTCCTTTTAGGGAGTCTCAAACTTAACCAGACTGTAATTTTGGAAGTTAGGTGTAACAGTTGAGTATGCATGAAATAAAGGAATGAATATACAACTGCATTAACAGCATGAAATTGTATCAAATTTGAACACACAGAAATCAAGCAGTATGGAGTTTCTTTAGTCTGTTGTTCATTCCTCCATGGATCATGTCAGTGATTGATTCTACTGCACTTACATTCAACTTTTTGGATCACCCATATGTTAATCCCAATTTCCAGGAACCAAAGGACGGCCGTGACCAAGAACGTGTACTCTGCTTTGAACAACACCATGTATTTGTCCTGCCATATGGAGGAAAGAGTTTTCAGAAATTTTGATGGTAGAGTCGAGGATCTCTTCTTTCCTCCTGCCATGTTGGCCGCCTTGGTGAAGTCAGCGGCTTCAATCACAAACGCGTGCCGTATTCGGAAACACTGACTTCCAAATTAAAAGTCCCTAGAGTGGGGGAAAAAAACGGATTCAAAAATGGCATTGAAAAAAAACTGAACATTCAAATCGAGAAATATTGATTTATTTGCTTGCTTGTTTGTTTGTATAATTAGTTCAACTTATTTCTGAATTCTGTTCGTTTAAAATGTTTCAGATATCTCATTTAAAATGTATTAAGATAACTGCAGAGGACAAACTGATAAACAACATTTTTTTATTATCATAATAAAACCACGGATAGGTTCAAATGTGTTTGGCTGCATAAAGTTGTGTCACTAAATTCATAGTAAAGCTGCCTAAAAAGGTCCTCGCGCGTTGACGTACTACGTAGAGTGGAAGAAGAAGTGGGACATTAGCTGATACAGGAAGGTTTTATTATCAAATTAATTCATCAGTTAAAGAAGTATACAATTTTGGAAGATGTAGGAAAGATGAGGTGATTTGAAATAGATTACAATTTGGGCACACAGGACTAAATGCATCACTATACAAAATAGGTAAACATATTACAGCTAAATGTGCTTTTTGTGGGGTAATAGAAACCGTTGAACATGTAATATTAAATGCGGAAAATCTATCTACGTAATTAAAATGATAAAGAACTTAAAGGGATAGTTCACCCAAAAATGAAAAAAATTCTGTCATCATTTACTCACCCTCATGTCGTTCCAAACCTGTATGAGTTGCTTTCTTATGTTGAACACAACATATAAGAAGATATGTTGAAGATTGCTGGTAATCAAACAGTTGGTGGTTGCCATTGACTTCCATAGTAGGGGAAAAAATACTATGGAAGTCAATGGCAACCACCAACTGTTTGATTACCAGCAATCTTCAGCATATCTTCTTTTGTGTTCAACATAAGAAAGCAACTCATACAGGTTTGGAACGACATGAGGGTGAGTAAATGATGACAGAATTTTCATTTTTGGGTGAACTATCCCTTTAAATGGTAATAATAAAGAAAAAAAGAAGATAAATTGGATATTAGAAAAAGGATTAAGAGAAGGCATTAATCAAAGAATAGTAATGGAATATACAGTAGAAACAGGATTAAATAAACGAATTTGATAGTTAAATAAATAAAGCAAAGGTTTTTTGGCACGGGAGCTGAACACACAGCAGCCAGAAATACAGCTTGGGTGAGCCCAGAATAAAATTAACAATTAAAAAATAAATAAATAAAATATGAATGTATGAATAGAAACAGTTGGTGGCGGTATGTGCCTATGGTGCGGAATACGCCAACAAATTCCAAAAAAGAAGAAGAAGACGTAACACGTGACTTAAACAACATCGCAGTTTCCGGTAATGGGTTCAGGAAAGTCGTGAGTGTTAAAGGTGATTTCTGCTTCTTTTCACGCGATACTCATTTCTGTTGTTTCAGACAGATCTTTAATATTTATTTATGAGCGTGTATATGTGTAATCGTGTTCAAAGTATTAGGGTTAAAGCTTTTAAAGGTCATTTATGGGTCACATATTTCATTTTGACAGCCTACATATGCTTTGCCTTGTTTGGTGATCTGTGGTTATTGTTATGTATGTTTCATTGTGGTGGTGTTGATAGAGTTATTGTGTCGGTGTTCCTTAAATCGACGATCAAAACACCCAAAACTGCATAGACTTACATAATTGAAATGTTCAAATGTGCCAACTGTCAAACAATTCCAGTGTAAACAAAGACTTCCAAGGCTTTGTCATCTCTCTCTGTCTTTCATTTGTGCGTCTCTGTCTGTAATCAGCTAGAACACTTTGTCTGGTGGTCTGAGGTTCATTCTGACCTGTATAACTTTCAATCTTTTAAAACGTTTTCAAACCAGGCTCTCAAGCCAACATCTACCTTTGTAGTTAATGGCACAGATTTTTATTTATTTAGTTATTTATTTATGTTTCGTTTATGTCAGTTAGGTGATTAGTAATTTTAGAGATTATTTAACTTGCCAAACTTTAATATCAGCTGAACCCCATGACATAAATTATTTAAATTGGACGTTTTGTGAACTCCTGTTTAGGGAAGCTAAAGAAACTAACCTGTGTTCATGTAATTCAAATGAACGATAATAGTAAAAATGACTGAAAATCCATGCTGAATCAAATCACCATAGGTTCACTTAATTCATCTTGGACCTTACACCTGTTCATTCTGTGTTCAGTAGTCTAGAGAAGAGGAAGAGGGTGAGGTGGAAGATGGAGGATTTCCCCATCGGGACAATGGAGATGGTGTGTTTGGGTTCAAGTGTAGCTCTCTCTGGTCTGTTTTATTACATCTACAGGAAGAAACGCAAAACCGTGGACAAACTTAAAGTGAGTAACATTGCAAAAGACGACGATTTAGACAGTGTATATATGTGAAATTAGTCCCTGGAATTAGTTCTTTGGATTTAAAATGCCTGCTACACAAGATTAGGAGAATTTTCTAAAAAAGAAACAAATTTGTTTTTGATGTAAGGAAGCTCCAATTCTGCCGCTGGATGGAAAGTTAGCAAATCTTTTGAATGCCGCACCAGGGAAATGTCTGCAGTATGTGGTCATTGAGGGTAACATTCATTTTCCATTATATAATGTCTCAGCTGATCTGTAGAATATAACTGGATCTCTCTTTCACTTCCACTGACTTGTTCTCAATTTCTCTCTCTCTATAGGTACAGTGCAGCCCATAGGGGAACCATTAAGGAGTCAGTTTCAAGAAGGCACTGTTGGTGTCATCCAGAAACTGGTCCTCCAAGAACACAAACTTGTGTGGAACAGTTTTGCACACACTTGGTAAGTCCTGGTCTCTTGCTCATATAACTATACATAAATTAATACTTTTGTTCAGCATTAAACTGATCAAAAGTAACAACAAAGATATTATAATCAGAGTTGGGGTAACACATTACAAGTAACGCAAGTTACGTAATCAGATTACTTTTTTTTTTTTAAGTAACTAGTAAAGAAACGCATTACTTTTTAATTTAGAAGGAAAGAGTTACTTTTTCAAATAAGTAACACCAGTTACTTTGTTTCCCATGTCTTGACTGACAGCTCTCGTGTTGCCATACTGTTGCAGAGAATCAGGATAATGTGACGATGTGGCGCTTGTAATATGATCTACTGTAGTTCTAGATAAATATAAACATGTTTAGGGTTGACGGTGGTCCTCTCACCGGCACAAAACAGATGTCAGGTAGGGGGGGGGGTTCCTTCCAAAGTAAAGTATACCCTCCAATGGAGCAAAGCTCACAATATATACAACCTACAATAATTAAATATGTTAATAAAAAATATCATTTATGGATTAATCCTATTTTTAGTAACCAATGTCTTTGCTACTGACCTTCATTGATCATATTCAACAAATAGAGCAAAATGACACATTTGTGTTTAATTTTTGTTATCTGAATAGTGTAAAACTTTCTTCGGCATAGTTCTACACTGCAATTTGTTGTTTGATGCGTGCCCTCTACTGCACAGACATGAATTTACATTTCCTTCTTTTGTTGTGAAAGAGCTTTTACATTTGTAAAAAAATAATATATATTAAAAACAATCAAGCAAGCCCTGCCAAGATTTAAAAAGTAACTCAAAAGTAACAACGCATTACTTTCCATAAAAAGTAACTTAAGTAATGTAATTAGTTACTTTTTTTTAGGGAGTAAAGCAATATTGTAATGTATTACTATTAAAAGTAACTTTCCCCAACACTGATTATAATAATTCAAAACATTACTATTTCAAACAAATGCTGTTCTTTCGAAGTTTCTATTCATCAAAGAATGCTGAAAAAAGTACCACGTTTAAAAAAAAAAATATTAAGCAGCACAACTGTTTTCAACATTGCTGACAATAAGAAATGTTCATTGAGCACCAAATCAGCATATTAGAATGATTTCTGAAGGATCATGTGACACTAAAGACTGAAAGTTGATGCTGAATATGCCTCTTTCAGACATACAGCAACGAGGTTGCTTCACCAGCGTGTGAATGCTGTGCCCTTCCTAGCTGGAGTGTTACAGGCGTTTGTGCGTGTGCTCTGTCCCCTGGAGGCCACGGGTCCCAATATGGAAATCGTCCATGAGAAGTTCCACCAGGCCAGTTACGGCTTCACGGACCTGATCGGTCAGTACCTGAGCGGAGAGAAGCCCAAAGGTCAACTTGAAACAGAGGAGATGCTGAAAGTGGGCGCGTCTTTGACCGCAGTGGGTGAGCTCATCCTGGACACAGACCGCCTCCCAAAAATCCGCCCACCCACCGACGGCTCAGAGTACTTCCTGAGCACAGACGACTTTGAGACCCTGCGGCTGGAGCAGGAAGAGCAGGCGGAGGTGTGGAGGGTGCTGGCGTGTGTTTGCGCATTGGCAGGTGTGGCTGTGCTGATGTGGGTGGGACGCAGTTACTATCGCCAGCTGAAGCTGTGGTGGGAGCAGGAGAACATGAGGAGGGAGTTTGAACTGATGGGCGCAGGAGAACGAGGAGAGGAGGAGAATGGTGTGGACGTACTGGAGAACGCGTGTGTGATATGTCTGAGTAAACCACGAGGCTGCGTGCTGCTGGACTGTGGACACGTGTGCTGCTGTTTCCGGTGCTATCAGGCCTTGCCACAACCCATCTGTCCCATCTGCAGGCAGAACATTAAACGTGTCATTCCTTTGTATCAGGCCTAAGAGACATGGTTTAATCTTATACAAATGAACAGTTATGCTGGATTTACATGATTTACTTCTTGAAACAGCCGTAAACTTTAAAACAATGTTATTCTGTGAACAGGACACCTGCGATAGAAGCAACACACAGATTCCTGATACGCACTTTAGTTTTACCATTTTAGTTTTCCATATTCCTATGGAAGCTTATTTCTTCCACAGAATAAAAAATCAGTAATATCAATAAATCTATCTATTTGTCTGTCTGTCTGTCTATCTATCTATCTATCTATCTATGCTCAGTGGTACATTATTATATGTATAATAGTAAGTTCAGATTCTAGAATCTGACTTGACAAGAGGCTTTCCAACAGTGTTATTGACATTTACGAGTATGCTTATTTTACACAGTCTGTCAGTCAGTGCAGTTACATTATTATGCCATTAGGGACCGTCTTTACTAGTGAGTCAACTAATACATTTAAAAACGCTTCAATCATGAATGAAATTCATTTGAAATTAATTTAACATTGAATGGCACTTCACAAGGCTCAATCGACGATCAATGCATTACCTGGGTAAAGCTGATGTTTCATTTTATAGAGAAGAATGCAATTGATTCAATGGATTGAACAGCGCTGACTTAGTCATGGGAAATCCCCTTAAACACTGAAAGGATGCTATGACAAAGATATCGCTTTCATCTTTTGACAACTGATGGCAAACTGATTTTTTCCACAAAAATATGACTTGACTTGAAGAAGGACAAAATCACAATGGCGTACAGATGTAAAAAAATATTAAGTACTCCCTTCACTCGTTATGAATATTAATGTATTGAACATTCAATGCACATGCATTAAGTGTAAAACAAGTAGGGCATAGCCTCATGAAAAAAAACATGAACATCGTGGTTGTTGAGTTGGCTTGCCATACTCTGCGGCTGGCTTGTCAGTAGCACGATATTACAATAATGCGGTTATCATGACAGCTTTTTATCTCTCATAATTGCACATTTAAACTCACAATAAGACTTTTCTTCTCTTGCATGTCATAAAATTGCAATTCTGAGTTTATATCTTGCAATTCTGAGAAAAAAAGGTCTGAACTGTGATATATAAACTTTGATATAAAACGAAGAAAAAATGTTTGAATTGTGAGATTGAGAGTCTTATGTTTTATTCACTGGTAGAAATAAGCTTCCAAATATCCCTGCTAGTTAAAAAGTGAAAAGTCACGTTTCTCAGAGCTCAAACATGTCACATTACATTAGTTTGGGATGAAATAGCATAAAGTCAGAGCAAATATGCTTTGACATTTTAGTGAATATCCTCATAAACATGTCTTTGAGTTTGACTTTGTTTATTATTCAAGTATCTAATTTTTGGCACTAATCAAATGGTTCAAGTTTTTGTTTTTCATTAAAAATGATGGCTATAGCTATATTGTATTGAATGGCTGGTACAAATAAGCCTATAATCTAAAATTGAAATGTTTAATATGGTAAGCTTAGTGCCTTAGTTTATTAATGAGATACTTCACTGGGTAGTTTGTTTGTTTTTGAGTTTTCAATTTCCTTTAAGTCCAGATTTTAAGCATGTCAAGTAAAGTTCTGGACTACTTTGTGTTTGGTCAACAAACACAGTTGCGTACTTGCTGTTCTTCCGTTCCAGCATTATTTGAAGTTTTCACATACAGATTCTAAATCATAAGTACCTCAGTTGTTGCTACACTCAGTGATATTGCTGATTTATTAGTGCTTGTGACATGGAAAGTCATAATTCTTCTGAGAGAGACGTGTGTGTTTGCCAGCAAGGAATCTTGCAAGTTCTTATGCAACAGCTGCTGTGATCCTGTTACAAATAACTTCTGTAAATTACCCACAACAACCTTCCCCTCTCCTTCTGACTTTTTGTCTTAAATATAAGCAAATGAGATGCAGAATAAATATTTGAAGAATAAAAAAAAACTTTGCCAAGGTCAAACTGAACTTTTGATGATGCTGCATTTACCAGTAAAGCTTGTCATTTTACATTAAACCACTAGAGGGTAAAAGAGGGCCAGACTGGTAAAGTGAAGGAAATTTATTTGCATGAATTAATAATGCATCTCTTGCATTAATGATTTTTTAATTAATTTGCATTAATTTTTTAATTTTCATCCTCTGCCCCTGCCTCTTGCCCTTCAACTTGAAAACTGAAGTTCAGTTGCTGCCTTAAATTTTTAAGTATTCAAATTGGCTGTAAAAGTCATTTCAAATTAAATTATATTAAACTGACTTTAAAAATCAAGTTAAATCTCATAAATAAAAAAGAAAATAAAGTTTACACTGATTAAATTAATTTTATGATTTAAAGTAATAAAAAAATATTTGTTTATATTTTGAACACCTGATCACTTTCATAAATAAAAAATGCAGAGAAGTACTGTGTACACCATGATAGTGATTGCATCCTATAATTACCCAAGGCATCTTTCCTATTTCACTGTTAATTTTCAGTATGTTTATTGTAACTAAATAAATCGATTTCAAAAAAAATATTGAAAAAATTGTTATTTAAAATAAAGCTGAAATAAAATAAAGTTTGATTAAAAACATGAAAAAACAAGTGAAAATAAAAAAATGCGTTGTGCAACTGAAGTGATTTTATCAAGTACTAATAATTACTAAAACTAAATTAGTAAAAAACATATGTATTGAAAAATGCATAAAGGCACTAAACACCCACTATCATACTAGTTAAAAATTTGACAGAAAGCTGAACATAATAACTATAGATAAGTAAGTCTAAAACACTACCAAACACCTCTAGATTCAGAAACCAAGGGGGCAATAAATATCCTAGCCCACACACTAAGACAGGCCTCTTCTCAATCCAATGATGGTAGTCCTGACATACATGTATTGTCTGATACAGGGCATAATACTGGAATTCCGTCTCCTTCATTGCGGGATCGTTTCGTGGGTGTCCGAGTCGCTCTATTTACTAGATTCTCGCCACATACAACAAGAATATATTTAGACATCAGAACCACCAGAATGCACAATAAACTACTGGACAAAACCCTCTACCCCTACACACGAAAAAATCTATTCACAACACCCTAGCGGGTAACGGAACTCTGTCGAGCGTGAACGGGGGAAGCGAGCGTCCTGAGAAGTCAGAACCTAAACGCACAACAATAGACACCCAACACACAAACAAAGAAGACTGGGTCGAATGCTATGAGGTGGACAAAATAACACAAACAAGCATGGGTGGGCGGTTGGCTGCGCTATGCCCTCGCACATTCGCGATGCTGCCTCACGTAGGGGGTGGAAAACGTGCCCAGGCCGGGCCGCAGCTGGCGACCGCCACGGGCCGCCACGCCAGTGCAAACATGAAGGCGGGTGGGCGCTTCAGTTGGAGAAAACGCCAAAGCCATCCACACCCCTCGCTCCCACACCTCCCCCCACCGCCTCCTCCCACCCGCCACACCACCCCCCCCTCCTCCCCCCCCTTTGACGAGGACCCGCCAACCATGGCGGCAAAAAAACACGCATGACTGTGCCATATTAAACGTGCACCCTAGCTTCCTCAGGACGCCAAGACATCTAACTGGGACCACACGAGCCAATGGACGGAAGGGGTGTTTTCGTCTCACTTCACCCCCGTACACCCTACGGCTCTGTGTACGTCCTCCGTACTTCACCGACCCCGACACTCCCACGCCCGCGCCCTGTCACCGGATCTCCCCCGGGTCGCCGTTTTCGCTCCACTCGAGAGTAGTAATGTTCTCGGGGAAGGCAGTGTATTGCATATGCACCTCACTTGGGGTGAACTTGTGTATAAATAAGGCAGCGGCACACAGACGAAGTAGGTTTCAAAGTCTGGTTCTGGGAATTGTGATTATGTTGCTCACGGTTAACAAAAACCACCAAATTACTAGCGCCCAAATGAGAAATCGTACATGTAAACCACACCGACCACACAATGTAAATATTAAGATGAATTGTTTGGCCTTTCTGAAAAGTATGTTTTAATGTACTGGTACCTGTCGCAATACAGGTAATAAACGGAGGGGGCTCACGTATTGCAAAAGGTTTAACAAAATTACTGTCTCAACTATTCGGCCGTGCAATGGAGGGATCAGTTGTGGCACGCTGGAGTGGTATGGAACCCAGTGTCGTGAACAGTGGCCTTCAAAAATAAAACTCTGCATCATCTTGCATGGTTTTTTGGTCTCTTGTTTCCCCTTTTCCCCTCGGGCCAATACGGCTTACCTAGATCCTCTATTGGGTCATGGGGTCGGGGGGGGGGGGGGGTTCAAATGCCGACACCGAAAGGGGGGATGTTTCAACAAAAGCAACCCGCGAAGTGCTACACAAAATTCGTATGGCACAGCTGATGTGTAGGCTCTATCGACGGTCCTGGCGCGTCTACTGTCGTGGTGGTGACAGTAGATTGGCGTCAGCTTTGCAGTATGTCTTTCGCATGCCAAAGTCTCTGCTGCAACTGAAAGTCACTATCTTCAAAGCTGGTCACAAGAAGCTGCAGATGCGCCAAAATTTCTGGTAAACGGTGCAGTGACGTTGTTTTCTAACAACACAATGGACCAACACACAGATGACATGCACCCAAATCAGCTACAGACTGTGGAAACGTCACCATCGGAACTTCAGCAACTTGCTATGAGTTTCTTCACCCTTCCTCCAGACTCTAGGACATTTGGTTTCCAAATGAAATACAAAACTAGCTCTCATCTGAAAAGATGACTTTGGACCACTGGGGCACAGTCCAGGTCTTCTTCTCCTTAGACCAGGTAAGATGCCTCTGATGTTGTCTGTGGTTCAGGGGTGGCTTAACTAGAGGAATACGACAACTGTAGCCAAAGTCCTTGACACGTCTGTGTGTGGTGGCACTTGATGCCTTTACCCCAGCCTTAGAAAGGGCCATGCCGGGGGAAGGTCCTGCATTCTTGAATCGTGTACTTTTTGGGCTTGACAATTCCTCAGGGGGTGCTCTGGGCGGCTGTGCTCGTCGGGTGTGTGTGGTGCTCTTTTTCCTTCCCCACTTTTTCTTACACTCTGACTTTGTTCTGGTTAACATGCTGGAGCAGGGGGCCGCGGGGTGTGGACAGCTCAGCTGCTTTGGCAATGATGGTTGTGGCTTACCCTCGCTTGGTGAGTTCATGTGCTTGTCTTCTGAAAGGTCAGAGCATCATGCTTCCCAGGTGTGATTGTGTAGCCTAGTGAACCAACTGAGAGACCATTTTGAAGGCTCGGAAACCTTTGCAGGTGTTTTTGAGGTAATTAGCTGATGCATGTCACCATATTTCTAATTGTGTAGAAGATGTGAATGGTGGGTTTTTTGTTAAATGTAGCCACCATCGATCACAATTAAAAACCAAAGCCTTCGCAGTATTAACTACGTCTGTTGCTGTTTGTATTTTAGTATACACGAGTTCACATTTGAAGTGACTGACGACAATAAATTACTTTGTCCCGACTTCAATTTCTTGAGATGCACTGCATGTCCAAGGGATCTTGAAGCTTTTTGCTTTTTTGTTTAATCAAAAGGTCCCAAGAGTGGTCTCGAAACCCATCCAAAAACATTGCTGATTTTCAACATGCCTTTTATTTTTTACACTACAAAGATTTTGTGGAGGTTTTCAAAAGAATCTCTTCTGCTCCCAAAAATCAGTAACAACACCAATATGTAATAATCCTGTTGTTTCTGATTAGTATATCAAGATCGTATTCTAAAGCTGAAACGTTGTGCTGCTTATTATTTTTTGTTTAACTTGATCATGGTTTTTTGCCGGATCGATATAGACAGCATTTCAAAAAGACACAGATTTATTGAAATAGAAAATGTTGCAACCTTATAATGTGTTTGCCACTGTCACTTCGACCCATCTTATGCATCTTAAGAGTAACTAATATACTAGCTATTAATTGTAATAATTAACAAAAAAAACTTTGGTTTTTGGTTGTTTGTTTGACCATTTCTCCGAGCCTAGACCAGCGTGGCAACGCCTCCTGGAGAGCCGCAGCCCTGCAGCGTTCAGCTCCAACCCTAATCAAACACACATGCCTGTAGCTTCCTAGAAACCCTTCAGACCTTGATTAGCTTGTTCAGGTGTGTTTGATTAGGGTTGAAGCAAAACTCTGCAGGGCTGCGGCTCTCCAGGACCGACGTTCGCCACCCCTGACCTAGACATTCAAATAACCTCAAAAAATTTTTTTTTTTTTAAATAGACAAATTAAATTAAGTACACAAATGGAAGAAAATATAACTTGTAACTTCATAAATTTACTGCTAGCATTTTAAGTATGCTAAATAATATCTGTTAATTTTTCAAATAATATTTTTACACTTTAGGCATAAATTGGCAAAATGCTGATTTTTGTTTTCTTTACTCATCACTTATCTTATTTTAGGCATATTCTTCAATGTTGTTGCCTTTGTAATCAAGTACACTAACTGTGTAGGCTACACAAAGTTTTGTTAGGGTCGAAATTATTCATTGTGGTGGAAATCACATTTAAAACATCATATATTTTCCTAACCATATGCTTGCTGACTTTTCAACTGAAAAGAAGGCGCATACATCTCACATATACACTGAATCTGCACATTTCATCGCCCACCCCTGAAAACAGCAATTTTTGCTCCTTTCTGTTCTCAGTTTTATATTTGACTCAAGTTTTTGCATGTGATCTGGTGTTTTTTAATGCTGGATAGAGAGTGAATCAGCATCCGTGTGCGACGAGGTTTGGTGGTCATCAGAATACCACATATTCAATAACCGTCTGTCCTGCGCTCATCGCCAGAAGGTTAGCGCGCGTTCATCTCTTTGTCCCCCGTGTTTCTCAGATTTGCCACGTTTTTGATCCGCACATTGTTGGCTGATCTTGGTGTTCACTCCTCCACTACACTATCTTATGGGTCATCGAAGTGGAGTGTAATTCACTTTTGTTGTTGTTTGAACATACATGTGTGTTGGAAATGTGTGTACACATCCACCCTATAATGATAAAAATCCCCCCATTGGCTTTTTTTAAAATCCCCTTTCCTGCGAAATCAGGGGCTGGGTTCTGTGAATCGACTGTTCAATGTAAACTAGCATCCTGCAACAGCCCGCTGCGCCCTCTGTGTATAATTAGAATTGCACGGTCACAGGGGGCTTATCTTAGACCCCACCGAGAATAAGGCGTTGTACTCATCCACCATTTTGGCGAGCTCTAGCTAAGTTGCAGGTTGACCAAGATTGTCCAGAGTAGTGGTATGTGAGAACAGTGATTAATGATTGTGAGGTGGAGAGGAAGCATAAGCAGGGTGGCATTTACTCTTCGACCAGTGTCGATCACGTGGATTTTTAAAATACTTAGGAGCACACTAATTGTAGGGGGACTTGGGATCCCTGCCGATTATGATACTATAGTATTATAATGGAGGAGGAAGTAGATTTTGCTTACCACTCTTAAAAGTGGTCGGATTTCCAGGTATGCCCTTTAGTCAAACTAGAAGAACACGACAGCACATCAACAAGATAATTATTTCAACTTCCCCCGATGGCCGTTCACTTGAAGCAAACATCCATCCCTTTTTAAAAGTCTGTGTTAAAAGAGCCGACGGCTGTAACGTTAGCCTATATCCAGCTTAGACTGTTTTCCCCGTTAGGTGTGAATTTGTGTATATGTAGTAACAGTCACTGTGGATGACATGTTAGGTTCATATGCTGGTGAATCAAGAGTCAATCGCGACGTGCTCTTTCAAGTAGGCTATCTGCCCCCACGTCAGTACCATTGATGTTGTGTTGCTTTGACATGTTCTTGAATGGTACAAACTCTAATACTCTATTCGAACGGACTGCAATTAATGATGAGGTATACAGATCCACATCGTTCCATCCTCCCAGATATACCACCTCAAAATTTGTGGGAATCGGTTCGTGACCGCGTGGCGCGTGCCCCCTGACGAGGCGCGCCTCTAGCGTCTCCGGGGACAGTCTAGCCGCGGGGGGGGAAACGCAGAGGAGAACGTACTGTATCTGTCGTTGTGTGTTGTTATGAAGCGTTGCAAAGCCCTTTCCTAAGAGGGGCGAGTCAGCACTTTGGGGGCGGCCTGAGTTAAAGGATGGTCATATCATGCTGCTAAAAAAACAGTATTTTTGTGTAGTATTTGGGATAAGGACCTGGTTTAGGGCGTTGTAAAGTTCAAAAAAACACATTTTTTTCACCATACTGGGTACAGAGAATATAAGGGAGTTGGCGCCTCTATGCCCCGCCTTTTTGAAAACGCGTCGATTTTTACAAAGCTCATCGTATGGACAGGCGGGGTGGGCGCTGAGTGGCCACAATATTCCAATTGCGGGTGTGAATTGAGCCGAATACCGCAAGCATGTGAACGGAAAGTTACCCCTCACATACTGGTATGATGGCCGGTGTCCGGCGGAGGACAGAGCTGAGACAAAAAGATATACAAGAAACCCGGTACAACGAGGCATGGTTGCAGCCATTGGGGACCTTAAGTACTGATTGTGAATGACCTTGATACGGTCCTTTGACGCGTACTGCGGGTGCATGCATCGCGCCACTTAACATAAAACCATGTCTGCATTTGTGATCAAAAATGACAAACAACAAGTGCTACTCCAAACTGCCCAAAACTCTCGTTTGAATCGTCAGTGGCAACGAAAAACACAGCGGCTAGCGTGAGGGGAAGCCCCGGCTTAGCTTGCGCTGAGGCCGGGATAGAGTGAGCTGAGACTGCTGACTCACGCTTTGCTGCCCCGTTAAAGTTGATTGTATTTCCTCAGCGACTAGCACGGATCAGCTCCAGGCATGATGATGTGGATATCGTCCTCTTTTGGAAGACAAACAAAGTAGTTTCGCTTTCACATACAGGAAGCTACACAGCGTGTCTTTCGACGAACATTGCTGCGCGTCACAAATACTACCGAGAATACAGTTACGCCTGTCTTTCTTTGCGTTGAACATTGTGAGGCTTTATGCAAATCTTCCCCATATGACGTAGGTCATGTGTGGGGGCCTGTTAGAACTAGCCTTTTAGGAGGGTTTTAAGTATTAGCAATCTTTTTATTGGGGAAGTCTAGTTGGTTGAAACTTTTTGGTTCTAGTTTTTAGGTAGGCATGGTTGACTCTTAAATTTATTAAATAATATCTCTTTGGATTTGAGATTTTATTTTTTGCAACTTTACAGATCTTCTTTATGCACTCCAAAGAGAAAAGAAACACTCCAAAGAGAAAGGAAAAAATAAAATCGCATCATATGACCCCATATGGCTGCTATCACCCCGACGAGGGAAGAGAGTGGGCGTGGTCCGAGCCATTAGTCTTTAAGGCTCACAGATAAACGCGTGCTGAGCGACAGAGCGTGATTTTGACAGGGTAAAAAAGGGGGTGTTTTGTACCCTATCATTTAGAATGTAATAACCCAAATTACTGGATAGGCTTTTCATACGACCTTAAGAATCAGATCAACTTTTGGGAAATGTGTCATGCACTGATGAACTCCTTGTCAAAAATACTCGGAAAAAGAACACGAACTTGGTATGGCCTGGTGTGTGCGTAACAGAAAAAAATGGCTAGGCTATTACTGTTTGTTGCAAACTCAAGTGTCTTATATCATTGGAATCACTGAACAGCTTGAGTAAAGTCTAAGTCTAAGTATAACAGACATTCACCCATTTGCGACACCACAGTGAAGCGCTGGAGTTTTCCATAGATCCCTAAAAATGGTTCATTTCAGAGCCCAGACCACTATGGTTTTCAAATGACTTGTCAGTATGATGCGTCCCTACGGGCATGCATTCCTAGTAGCTTGGACGAGTGTGAGGCGACCACAGAGTTGAAAATCCTTTTGCTCAGAACAGGGAAGACATGAAAAAATTGAGCTTTTACTACCATGCAGGGTCATGTACGTAGGGGGTAGTTTGTGGCCGATGAAGAGGGGGGGGAAGGGGGAGCCAACGCTAGTGCTGAAGTTGATTCACAAGAAACCTACAGCTCACTAGTTTAATGCGGCGGTGTGTACGTAAAAAGAAGTTTATGTTTATGTTTTGCATTGGTATTTTAAGAGTAAAAATATGAATGAACCATTTAAAGATCATTTTAGGGCCCTTGTGAGCTCTATCCAGGGTGCTGAAATAGGTCTCATAGGATCTAGATTGAAAGAGAGAGATTAGCATGCCAGCAGTGCGTCATTAACCAGAATAACCCCTTATTAGCCGTTCATTCAAACATAGTACTCAAAGTGCAGTATCGGACGGCAACAGGTGAGGGCACGGTGACGAATCTACTTCAGGCATCGGAGACCGACGGACAACGAGCTGAACGTGACGTGCGCCCAGAGGCACATGCCCATTCAAAGTGAGGCACGGCCCCCGCAGATTTCTGATCCAAGTGGGCATTTCGAATCACAGCCAAAGACAAAATAACGAGTAATATTTTTTATATTTGATCACAATCTCACGTGGATTAGACGTTCAGTGGCGCACGCATCCGTTAGCTAAATTCCATCTGCGTTCGCTGGCTGCCGCTGCGCAATACAGACGCGTTCTTTACACGCTGCGCATTTATAACCAAGACACACGCGTCTGGTGAGCTGAGGAATGCAGGGCCAAGCAGAGACGGTCATATGAGTCACGCTGAAACGCGGGGTGGGCCTGTCCATCAGAAACCAACAAATTGCAGATTGACGTACTAGATATGCATGCCACAGTGTAAAACAGCGGCGTGGAGGTGAATGGAAGTTTTTGAGAGTGCCTCTGCATAGACCTGAATGAAACTGGCCTGTGATATGTAAATGCTCTTTAGCTTCGCTGGAAATGAAAGTGTTAGATTAGTAGCAACATAATGGTATTAAATTCAACATTAAATACAAATGCAGTCGTATTAAAATCTTTATGGCATGACACCCATATATGTACTTAAGTAAAAAGTCGGTTTTTCGGGTGTAGTTAATAGATTACCGATTAGTCACGTGGCCCAGCACCATTGAGCAAAGAACAGACTCTATAAAAGGCAAAAACGCAATTACGTTCATATAGTTGAGAATTAGATATTTCCAGATATGGCCCCCCGTAATAGGGGCCCCCCCCCTAGGTTACCAGTTTGAAATAGTCGAATAAAAAGAAAAAATAAATAAACTAAACATAAGCCTAAATCAGTTTGTTATACAGTGCTATCTGGCTGCTGTGTGTCATGACAACATGAACCCCCCCCCCCCCCCCTTTTTTTGTCCTGCTAAAGCTTGTCGTTCACATACATACCAAAGCATATTAGCGTCCACACCCTTCTCTACCCTTGCATATGGATACATTAGATAGTTAAGATACAATCCTACGATCTCGCTAAGCGGTAAGGCCTCTCGCTGTCAACTCGCTTCTTGTCTTGTACCTAGCAAGTTTTAATTTGTACTTAGGCCTAGCGTGATGTTACATTCTCATAGAATTAGAACGATTATTGAAATTTCATAAATATAGTTAGGTTATCGGTTTTTTCACAGCTAGTATAGGCCTATACTAAATAGACACACTCAAATAATATTTTCACACTTTTTGCATCTAGCCTACTGGGGGAAAAAATACAGATTGACTGGAAATTAGGAATAATTTATTTTATTTTGTCATGTTCTTCACTGACACTAACTTTTGCAAAGACTATCTGGGACAAAACTATTTGTTATGGTGGAAATTAAACCTTTAAACCTTCAAATGAATATTGAAACTATATAACTTTTATCGCTTAAATGTTTATTTCATTTTCATGTCATGTTTATTTCATTCTTTTTTGCTTAAATAAGCAATGTTTCAAAAAAGTAACATTTAATACTTTTTATTTTAAGATTGGAAATCTGGGTCTGGGATAAGCGTAAAAAATCATGCATATTAATAAAGTATGTAAAAAATGCATTTGAAAAGTGACAACAAAAATGAATGGGAAAGGAATGGGTAAAATGCACTAGACTGTGTGTGACCTTCATTAACAAACATATACATAGGCTATGTTTTAAGAAAGAAAAAAATTATATAGAATAATTATATTTTACGGGTTTCGAACAACATAAAGGTTTCAAAATAAAATAAAAAAGGTTTAAAAATGAAACATTTTATGAATTTGAAGTTTATGAATTCATTTGACGAATGGAGACGTTAGGGCACATCAAAAATCTCCAAAATATTATATTTGAATACAAAATTAACCCCTACGACAAAAATGCCCAAAGTTGAAAAATAAGCTACACATAGGCGATAAGCCTCTTGAAGCAACATGTAACGGCACATTAAAGCTAGCAGTATAGAGTTGTTGAGATCTAAAGTGATCTCCATATATCAGGTCTTGCGATCTTTTCCTCTTTTAGCTTCCAAACCACAGGCTTTCCAAAGACCCCAGCGAACACCGTGCGTCACATACAAACGAGCGACTGCAGAGCGCCGTTCAGTGTTTCCTCTCGCCAATTTCAGCTTTCGCCTGATGGGGCCACCCTTGCACCTCTTGGAGTCCCCATCTCTCTCTCTTCTCTCTCTCTCTCTCTCTCTCTCTCTCTCTCTCCTAAACACACACACGCCCGGATGGATGACTTCACTGTTCCGCCCGGGTTTCCTTTATGATCGCGGGATCTCCCGAATCTTACAGCAGACTTCACCCGACCGCTGATGTAGCCGTACACTCAGCTGCGCTCTCTCTCCCTCTCTCTCTCTCGCTCGCTCTCTCATTCTGCACCGAGCACTCCAGTCCGTTTGGAAGTTGGCGGTGCGAGGAGTCTGACATTTACGCGCGGGGATATCTACGCAAAAAAACAAAACAAAAACAAGTGCACTTGTCTTGCGGTGATAGTTGCCATATCCACCGTAGCTGCCTACATACATCAGTCCTTTTGCGCCTTCTGCGTCGCGAGCCCGTCCTTCAGCAGTCATGTCCGAGGTTCTGCCGTACGGAGAGGGGAAGATGAGCGGATACGGAGCGGACAACGATGTCAGTCAGATGTCCTTCAGCTGCGGGCTGCAGGACACCAACTCGTTCTTCGGAGCGTCGCAGGCGAAAAGACCTCCAAAACTTGGACAGATCGGCAGAGCGAAGAGAGGTGAGAACGTTACCTGATTGAAGATAACTTACTGAAGTTAAAGGAATAGAGACTTGCGTTTTCACGCACCTTTTCTTCCGTGCAACATAAAAGGAGATGTTAGGGAGAACGACAGCCTCGATCACCGTTCACGTTCATTGCACGGGACAAAATATGCAGTGAAAGTGAATAGTGATCTAGCCTGTCAGTTCATAACACTTAAATCCACACGGGTTTACAACGTAAAGACGAGAAAATGACAGAATGCATTTAAATGCATGCATATTTGGACAGTTTGACATTTGTAAAAATGTCTTCCTCAATATGTTGGCTAAATAACAGGCTATTTCATGCAACCCGACTGAGAAATGACCTTTTTAATTAATATTGTTTCGCATTTAATATGCATTTTATCTCTATCTCTAGTCTAGATCTCTAGTCTTGTTGCGCAGTTTCAAAGCGCACAGAACACACATGCTAGATTGGCGAAGTCTTGACATCAGCTGTCTGTCTGTCTTCTTTCCAGTGGTCATCGAGGACGACCGAATAGATGAGGTGCTGAAAGGCATGACCGACAAATCATCACCGGACGTTTAAACGCAGACATTTCCAATTTTTTTTATCACCGATTCGAAGCACTTGTCGGTTGTGCATGTGAAGAAGATTGCAAAGAGATGGAGAGACGGTGGCACGACGCTCGAACCACGAGGAGACTCAACTAAAAAGGGCAGACGCGAATAAAAGAAGGGAGAGACGGAATTTCCTTTGGGGTTTGCTGGCAGCTCTCCCATATAAACGACAATGGAAGCTTTGAGGAAGATGTCGGAGATGTTGTTGAGGCTGCGCGCTGCGGCTCATCTGTGAATAAGGATGGATGGACCTGCCATTATTATTCCACGACCATCATCTTCCAAAAGCGCTGTAAGCAACACGAAGTTCAACCGAAGACTGAACCGCATCTTACGCTCTGTTACTATAGATGTACAGTATCTTAGCTCAAAGACCTTCCCCATAACACACAAACACGCACACGCGCACACACATATATGGATCTGCCTTGAGCGTCGACTTCAATCCGACTGCTGCTTTTAGAGACATTTTAGACTTCACACGCAAAGACATTGAGCTCCCATAATGATAAATGAACTATGCACGGATGGTGCAATGTGAATATTTTCTTTCGCTATTTTGCATCATATTCTTTTTTCAGAAATTGAGAATATTATCATACACATGCCCACAGGTGTTGAAGCGTCGTCTGGTGATCTATTGTTTTGCCCTTCACTGCAGCTGATTTGCGCACCTGCGCCACGGATTCACACCATCAGTACAAGCACAGAGAAACATTGTGCATTACCACCTCTTGTAATTAACCCAACATGAATGCATCTTGATTTCTTCCAAGCCTCATTTTATACATTTCAATTTCTTTTTCATCAGCTCCTCACATTTCTGTTGTCGTGTCCATCTCTTTGCATGAATTTTCACTCCGGTGCCAACAGAGGTGCCACCATGAATCTTTCCCTGGCACGCTTCTTTTTAAAAAATAAAGTCATATTTGTATTTTTATATCTAAATATTTGTTATTTAAAATGATATGCTAGTATGTCGTCTTAAAGATTCATCAACAATGATGTTTATATTTCAGAGAAAAACCTTTAGACAGGGACGAGAGTATAATTCAGTTTGGTTCAGTTCTTTAAAAAAAAGACTTGATGAATGAATGGTTCTCGGGTTTTTTGCACACACACATCTGTGTTGACCTACTGTTATATATGGAAATCGTAAACTGTGACTTGAGCTTTGTTGATGAATTTGTTAGAAAAATGGCGATATTAGAAATCTACTGCACTGTTTACGAATATCTTCAAATAACTTGTTATTTGACAGGTTTTTGGACATTACGTTTCTTTTGTTGATTTGATTTGGATTTTTTGTACCATTATTCTAAAGAAACTGACTACGGTTTGTTGTGCATGAAACCTTAATACTTTTCAATAATGGAACATCGTTTTATTAAGCAAAAAAAGCGACAAAAATGTCATGACATTCTAAGAATGAATCATTGCATATTAAAATACCATTTTCACTGTATTTGGTGAACTAATAAATGGTGGAAGAACATACAGATGTGCGTTTCTGTCGTCATTTGGCTGCATTACAAAGAGGTAAACAAGTCTGACACAAATATTGATTTTGAGGTCGTCACAACACATGCACAGCCTACTGGTGAACCCATCTACATTTACAGTAAGCCTATACTAATAAACAAGGCACAAATATTATAAATCAAATGATGAAGCAAGTATGATGACATTTAAAAATATCCATATTAAATGACCACATCAAGCTGTTGTCCTCAAATGAAATATTAATGTTTCAATATAATTCATGTCAGGATGGTTGTATCTTACTGTGGAGCTCAGAGAACTGCAATCTTCTTTCAGCCTGTCATCTCCTCACAGATCTTTAGTGCTGGAGTCATCTATGAGGATGAAACCGTATGGAGAGAGTGTTAGTGCACTCCAGGCCTGTACTTCTCAAAAAACGCAGTGAAGTTTGGCACCAGCTCTGATGGCCATGTAATCACACTCAGAGTGATTCAGGCTAAGCTCAGTCATGACAGGGAGATTGTTCTTGTGGCATAAGGTCCTATGAGAGCTTTGAGCTCTGCTACTACTTTTACTGGAGGATCTTCTACACTTTATATCTTCTATATAAAATAGAGATTGGAAGATGGATTTTAGGCCTTGATGTATTTGGTCAAGAAAATCATTTGAGAAGGGAGAGTACACCCCAAAATTAAGTCAAGTCACCTTTATTTCTGTAGTGCTTTATACAATACAGATTATGTCAAAGCAGATACACAGCGATACACAGGAAAATAGCAGAATCAGTTATAGAAACTCGACAATATGGAGACAATTCAGATTATGCTGTAAAGCAGCTCTAAAATATATTAGTTCTTATTATTTAGCTGAACTCAGTTGAGTGTTGGTTCAGTTCAGATAAAATTCATATCAAGTTCAAGTTCTACAAAAGGCAGCAATGTCGTTGTTCAATTCAAGTCAGTTTAATGTTGACTCAGTTCAGTCCAACACTATAGTGACAATGTTTTAAGATGCAATTCAGAAAATTCAGTCATCGTTTACTCACCCTCGTGTTGTTGAAAACCTGTAAGACTTACTGTCTTCTGCAAAACACAATAAAATATATTTTTTGTCTTGTCCATACAATGACAGTCAGTTGGGTCCAATTTTGTTATTGTGTTTTGCAGAAGAAAGGAGGTCATATAGATTTGGAGCAACATGGGTAAGAAAATAATGGCAGATTGTTCATTTTGGGGTGAACTTTCCCTTTTATATTAACACATGCTTAAAAAGATGCACATAAAACAAGCTAGCTAAACCAGGTGAAAAAATTACCACAGTATTAGGTCTTTTTTTCTGGTGAGGTCATTTAGGCTGAATGTTGCTTCCACACAGCTTGAATTAAACCACATGCTGCTTCCTGTTTACACCAAACTGTAAACACAAAAAGATACTTTTTAAAAATTAGATTTTTTTTGTGCACACAGTGAAAATCAATTGGGTCCCATGTTGTTTGTTCTCCAAAATATCTTGTTTCTTTTTTGTGCTATGCAGAAGAAAGAAGGTCAAAAAGGTTTGGGCTGACATGAAAGTGAATTATTCCATTCACTGAAAGTCAACTGGGTCCAATGTAGTTTGGATAACCAATGTTCTAAACAATATATTTTTATTTTGTGTTTCGCTAAAGAAAGAAAGTCGTACAGGTGGCACATTAAAATCAAGCTAGCGAGTAAACAGACCAAGTAAAAACACAATCAGGATGTTAGTGGTGATTTCAGGTAATTATTTCTATTGAGGTTGTTCATTTAAGCTGAATATTGTTTCTACACAGCTTGAATAAAGCCACACGCTGCTTCCGGTTTACTCCGAACACTCTGAAATGCAGTTAAATTTTACAGCAATATTGATGTTTTTCTTCACACACAGTCAGACACACATCTCCGATACAACGTGTGCCTTTCAACCGCAAGAGAATCAATGGCTTTTATCCGTGATCTGTACCGTCATGCGGCCATGAGTGGGCTTTGGGTCAGCTATATCCAATGTGTGCAATGAGGCTCAGGATCCATCTGGAAACAAGTCAGGCTTACCTAAATCAATTTAAACTTCAATACTCATCCAATCCTGATAACGTTCTATAACTCCAGCTGACCCAAGCTCAAGTTTGGCTTCTAAAATTTCCAAACGATTTTTATAGATGATCAATGGCAGTTTACCCTCAGCAGTTATCCCAACATCTGTGCGTGTTCATTCTCGAGACTCGACGAGGTCCTTGCACAGCAGAAAGTCCATCAGACAGTCACTCAAGCGCAGTCAAGGACACTCAGCTTCACCATCTCAGTCTATTAATACACCTTCATGGCTGTTGCAGTGTTCCTGAACGGCTCCAATGCCCAGGGGAATCCTTAGCACTTCACACATGCTGCTCAGAGCTGGAGATTACTGATACACTATCTGAACAGACAGGCGGCCCACGGCAGCTCTGGAGTGACTGAACGACGCTGTGGCCTGACCCAATATGGAAAGCCCAACTCTCGGTAGATAATGACAGCGTGATAACGGAGGAAAGAAGGAGAGATGACATTCTAAGATTCTCAAAGAATGAGCTCTCTGCTGGAAGAAATTAAAAGCACGAGAGAGAGAAAGACATTTGATTTAAAAGCATTGTCCTTGATTCATGCCAGTTTGTAGCTTTCATTTGGTGCTACTTTGATCTCCATCATTAGCGATAATAACATATTTTCTTGCAGTAAATTCTCATTTAACACCACTGTGAGTCAAAGTGTAAGTGTTTGAACTGGCTCGTATGAACCATAAATATGCACAGATTCACATTCAGCAACAGAGGAATAGATGTCAATGTCATACTGTCAAACCAAATACTCAATACTTTTGGCATTTTGTACTTTTAAAGAGCATTGTAGATAGACAACAGGAACTGATGAGCAAAAGATGGTTGAATGGCATCTGGAAATGTTGCAAACCAGATTCTCATTCATCACATGGCTCAGTGTGGCTCTGCTTACCATGATTATCCAAGGACAAGATCCTGGATACACATCCTGGTTGGTTGTAGTACAACTTTCCTGTCAACCAATCATGTTTTAGTATTGGGTTTAGGGATTGGCTTGGGACTTAACATTCATCCTATCATTTCGCTTTGAGTTTAAGAGTAGCTCATGGAATAGGAATAAGAATTTTGTTCCAGAATCTGCAGTTCATCATTAAAATAACTTTTGTATGTTGCACCATTATGCAATTAAAGAGATACACGCCAGGAATGACCTGAAATCCCCATTATACTGAATATACAGCAAATTAATTTAAATTGAACTGGCCACAGCATTAAGGAAGCTGAATTGGAAATGACAGAAAGAGAAATTTAATGGATTGCAGTGCATTGTTGGTGTTTCAGGTTGGCGTACAACCTGGAACACAAGTTTGAAGAACACAAATACAAGTAAACTACAAGTTCATCTATCAAAAATCAATTTATCCATCCATCTAAAATCCATCCATCCACCCAAAACCAGACCCAGAACAACATGTGCAAACCATATTAAAAGCAAACAAAATTGACTTAAACCAAAAAATAGTTTGTACCAAATTTGCCAATATGGTAACACTTTAGTAAAGGGACCAATTCTCACTATTAATGAATTGCTTATTAGCATGCCTATTATTAACATTGGCTGTTTATTAGTACTTATAAAGCACATATTCTGGATGACCATATTCTACATCCCTAATCCTACCCAATACCTAAACTTAACAACTACCTAAGTTACTAACTAAGCAGCAAATTAGGAGTTTATTAAGGCAAAAGTCATAGTAAATGATTTGTTAATAGCAAGAATTGGGCCTTAAAATGAAGTGTGAATGCCAATATTTGTAATATATGCCCATTTTTGGCTATATTCGACATCAGAAACAGGTCAATTTTATAGAAGCTTATGTCAGTTCCAAAATATAGTTAATTTTGAGAAATAGTGAAGTGTGGCCAAGTATGGTGACCCATACTCGGAATTTGTGCTCTGCATTTAACCCATCCAAGTGCACACACACACTGTGAACACACACCCAGAGCAGTGGGCAGCCATTTTGCTGCAGCGCCCGGGGAGCAGTTGGGGGTCCGGTGCCTTGCTTAAGGGTCTCACCTCAGTCGTGGTATTGAAGGTGGAAGAGAGCGCTGTACATTCACTCCCCCCACCTACAATTCCTGCCGGACCTGAGACTCGAACCCGCAACCTTTGGGTTACAAATCAGACTCTCTAACCATTAGGCCCATGTAAATATGTAAACATTCATGTTTGTGTTATCATTAAACCATACTATTTATTTATAAGCATTATATGACCTAGGTCTCTAGAGATTTAAAAAAAAAAGAAAAAAAACCTGCCTCGGTCGAAATTTAAATTACAATTTAATTTAGATTTTTCAACTTGTAACATAACCCTGCACATAACAGAGAGATGCTGTACTAAGGATAACAGAGTTAGCTAAACTGTTTTAAACAAATGAATTCAATCAGCCAATTAGATTTTGAAGTGCTGCCCTCTGCTCCAAAAATGTCCCTGCTTTGACCTTATGAACAGTAGTGACCAAACACACAGACACGTCTCTAGGGTAAACATTGCACTAAGCTGCATTACACACAGTGTTGTCAGTGGAGCTGGCTGGCTGTGAGCAGGGGTTTATGTGTCTGCTATCAATACCACAGCCTATGTTGTTGCTGCCGCTGCTGGATGATGTAATGGTGAGTCCTGACACCTCCCTCTGCTCAACAACAGAACAGAAACATGAGCTTTGATGAACAGGCGGATCTCAATCTTTGATTAATGATATTGAAGGGTCAAATGATCATTTCTGATTATTTTCTTGTGTGTGCAATAACAGTGACTCATGAAAACGATCTGTCTGTACACTAGAGGCAGGGATGCACCAATGGGGTCAAGGTTTGGCAGGTTAGCCGGTCTGTTTAGCCCCTGCTGGTAGATGTCGTAACTACACCATCTGGACCTAAAAAGCTTCATTCTCTATTGACAATTATTCAAAAGCAGCTCTGGGCAAAATTCTGAATTAAAGAACAGGTTCACTTTTAATTCATGATGAGTGTGAATTTTAGTTTAAACTGTCGGTCTGTCACCCAACCAACCAACCATATCCCGTGCACAGACATGAACATGAGAGGCACATTTACTCCACCTAGTGTCTGTAGTTTCTCTTTGCTATCTGCCATTTATCAACTCCTCTATCCAACTAACCATCTATCTCTCTATCAGCACGTCTCTCCAGCCATCCATCGGTCTGTATCAATCCACCCATCCATCCATCCGTCTGTCCATCCTTCGATCCATCTACTACCCATCTGTCTGTTCATCTGCCTGTCTATCTATCATCCATCAAAACGAACCCATCTGTATGCCATACCATCATTATTAATTTATCCACCTACAGTATCTGCCGGTCTATCCTCCTCACTGTATATCTGCCCATCCATCCATCCATCCAACTAACCATCTATCTGCCTGTCTCTCCACCCATCCATCCATCCACCCGTCCATACATCATCCATCCATCCATCTATCCAAATTAATTCAATCTCAAGGCTTTTTATAAAAAAAAATTAAACTTTCAAACAAGGCATTATTGTTGTCAATAACAATAACGTTCATGACATGCAGAATTAAATATGCCGAGTACCATACAAGAACTGTTCCAGTTCTTCTCCAAGACAACAGCTCAGAAAATATCTCACAAATACACTTCTGAAATTACTCAATCAATTATTCAAAAGAACATTATTGAATATCATGGTCTTAAATGTCAATATGAAGTAAAGCTTGCGTGTGGGTTTGCATTGCGAGGGGGTAAACAACACATAACCAGCCATTAGACTAATCAGGGTCTCCTGTTCTCCGCAGCAGCTTTATGGTGTTTAGGCAGCACTTGGTTCCTGAAGACCTGCCACACACACAGCATGTTGTGAGGATACGATCACAGAATAAATCTACACCCGATACGTGCGGCTCACCTGACACCAGCGTCCATCTGATACGGTCCCTGCCCTGACGTCATTGCTTAGTGCTTCAGTGAAGGGGAAAGACCTGTGACTACATCATCAGCTTTCACAGATAACACATTCAATCTGGACACAATCACCTCTGAACTAAAAGTTTATGAAACTGCTACTGGTATATGAACCGCTAATATTTAATGGTGGATTTTGCCAAGTAAGACATGCTTCTGGATCAACATTTTTGTTGATCCTGGATCAACATTACTGTCCAGAAATACAGACTTAACCCAATCCCTACCCCTAAACCTAACCTTACCCATAATTTATTCCTAAAATCAGAGGGAAATGATAGCTGATTAACAAGGGTGTAGAAGCACCTAATCCTGATTGTAAGCCTAAACTGACATTTCCTGAAAAGTTATCTCTCAATTCTGATTGGTTGATTGGAATGATGTTCCAGGATCAACAAAGATGTTGATCCAGGAACATTTTGTACTTGGTCAAATCACGCTCACCGTTTAACGGTACATGCTCACCATTACTTTTTCACAGTGTTAGGGCTTTAAAATCTATCACCTTCTGTTTTAATATGGGTGCGTAACTCATCCCACCTGGACACGAAGAGCTCCTCAAATTGCACAAGTTACAGAGAAGAGGTGCGCTATTACTGTTCCAAACAATCAAACTGATGGTTTTTGCCTGGAAGACAATAAAATGGATGAAAAAATCCCATAGATTTACCCAAGGCATATTTAGGGATACTATATCTCTTTGGAGTGGCCTTTTGTGTAGAAACAACCTAGGAACCGCCTAGCAACATTCTAAAAAGAACTCGTAACACCTTGGCAACCACCCACGACATAGTGTGTTTAAATATGTTTTGGTCTCTCCTGGTTCAAGAATAACTTTCCTCTATTTACTATAAAAATCAATCTATGTTCACACTGGCACACAGGAAGCTGTTCTGAAATTCAGGCACCTTCCTCAAGCCTTAAAAATAGACGGTAATTACATTCCAGAACTAAATTAAAAATAAATGATTTCTGGTTTATTAATGGCCTCCTCCGATTCACTGCAGCCATTCCTCATCCAAAAGAGCGCAGACACGTCTGTCATATTCTGGCACACAGCAGGGCTGTTTGTTTTCTGTCTGTCTGTTTATTTGTTGTTTGAGAAGCATTTATGACAGATTTGTCTCTGCACAAGTGTGCAGGTGTCAAGCACTCAACCTTGTCATACCAATCAACACAATCGCACAGAGAAATAGGTCAGAGAGAGAGAAAATGCAGAACAGAGTGCAAATTCACATCAAAGCATCCTAAAAAAAAGCATGGTAAAAGAAAAAAAAAAAAAAGGCTTTTAAAAAATATACAAGGAAGAGAAGCTGACTGGAAGGAGAGGAAAAGATCAGTTTAAAAAGCATAGTTGTTCCAAGTCCACGGATGACAATTATAAAAGATACAGAGTAGAGGTTAAAGTTCAAACATTAATTTCAAAGTTAGCAGGATCCCGCGGGAGGTACTATGTTGGTGTTATTTCAGTGCAATGTTGTCCTAAACATCAGAAGAAAAAAAAAGGTAATCGTTTCCTCTTTTAGTCAAAAAAACTGATTAGAAAATTAATATTTTGTCATCATTTACTCACCCTCATGGTTTTCCAAACCTGTATGACTTTCTTTCTTCCCTGGAACACAAATGTAAATGAAAGTGAATGGAGACGGGGCATGTCAAACTCCAAAAACTACAACAACAACAATTTTTTAATGTTTTGTTACAAGAAAAAAAAAATCTAATGAATTTAGAACAACATGAAGGAGAGCAAGTGTAATTTTTGGGTGAACTAGGATAGGAGCTTAAAAAAATGTATAAGAATGCTGTACAACTTCTGTCAGCAGTCTCTTGATTGATAGATGTTGTACAAGTCCCTATAATCCAATGTTATTCAGGAAGTCCTCAGAATCCACTTCTTGAAATCTTATATTGGTGGGTGGAGCCTCAGCTTCCTCAAGCAGTCTCCTCTCCAATGCAGCATCCTCTGAGCTAAGCTCCTCCCCTTTGGTGAGAACATAGAGGAAGTAGTGGAAGCTGCTGCCATAGTGATAGTGCTTGATAGACCAGTCATACTCCGCTCGAGCGTAGAGTCTCTTACGAAAATGTGGCTGCGCAAACGTGACAGAGATGAAACGGCCACTGGGTTTCAAAACACGACTGACCTGTGGGGAAAAACAAATCATCTGATTATTATTGTTATTATGAGTGCTACCTGTATTATCATCAGCATTATATCTGATCATCTGTAGAATTATTATTTACAAACAAGTATTAACATTTCTTCAAAGTCCAAGTCCACATGCTGCCCATCTCGTAAATTGGGTGAGATATTAAAATACTATGATGAACTTTTCATTGTGATGCATTTGCTGTGTAAATGCGATGTAATCGTCACACCCAATGGATTGTTTGTTGTGTTGTCTTCCTCATGTGCTCTGTTTGACCTAGTTTCTGTCTTCGTCTGATTATTGTCATTTGGTTCAGGTGTGTCTTGTTAATTGTCCTCGTCATCCCATGTACTTAAGCCCTAGTCTATGCAGTCCGTTTTGTCCGGTCTACTACGTCCCTTCGTGTGCACCTGCCTGTTCTGTCCTGGATTTACCCTTGTGTGGATTTATTAAAGACTATTTGCATTTATTTTCATCTTCTTCATGTGTTTATCTCACCGTAGCGGTGACAGTAATAGTGTGATTAATAATTATGTCCTTTATATTATCATCACCGTCACCAATGCAGAACCTTCAACAGAATCACCTTAAGTCACATGAATTATATGCTGATTCTCTATGGGGAACTGAAGTTGCAGATTTCTTTTGAAAAATGCACAAACTCTTACAGATGCAGCCAGAAGGAAAATGCAATGCACAGTAATGTACTTTAGAACTATTATTTCTCTATATATTTATACTAACTTGGCTATAGACACTGGTGACAAAATTGTCTTCAAAATTTAGAAAAATATGACAAAAATTACCCTTTAAAAATGTCAAGGGTCATTTTCAAATGAAAAAAATAATAATAAAGTTTTTATTCTAAAATGCTAAAAGTCATATTTTTAGAAAGCTTTAGGCCTATTTAAAAACAAAAGAACAATATGACCTTAGTGGTCATGGTCAACAGGGCTGCATTAATTTAATCAAAAATAATTAGGAATACTATGAAATATTATTACAATTTAAAATAACTGTTTTATAGTTACTATAATTTCTTTCTGTGATGCAAAGCTGAATTTTCAGCATCATTACTTCGGTCCTCAGTGTCACATGATCCTTTAGAAATCATTCTAATATGCTGATATGATGCTCAAGAGACGTTTCTTTTTATCAATGTTGAAAGCAGTCATGCTGTATAATGTTTGTTGAAACCATGACATTTTTCACGATGAAAAAAAAAAAGTCTTTCCTGTTATTTTTTTAATAAATTTTAAGCATCTTTGCTGATTAAAAGTATCCATTTCTTAAAATAAACCACCTATTGGCACCGCAACACTTTTAACAGTTAGTGTAATGTAGCAGTTATATGTGCCAGGAGATGTTTGGAGCAAGTGTGCGGCATGAGTCTGAGGGCTACGTGCCCCTGCCACCCATTCTCATCTGCCTGAGAAATGATAATTCACACTTTCAGGTGGCAACATGGAATCCGCGAGCGTGTGAAGGAGAAAGAGGAAAAGAGGAGAGAAAGAGAAAAGAAGAGAAGAAAAGAGAAAAGAGAAAGAGAATCTTCCACCGACAACTTCTACAGGAATGAGAACATTGAAAGTCACACTTTCTTTATCCTAGTTTGAAATAAACATGTTATGACATGTTATCTAGTACACTGATCAAGTTAAAGGGATAGTTCATCAAAAATTAAAATTGTCATTATTTACTAACCCTCATGTCATTCCAAACCGGTAAGACCTTCATTCATCTTCAGAACAAAAATTAAGATATTTTTGATGAAATCCAAGAGCTTTCTAACCCTGCATAGACAGCAATGCAACTGACATGTTCAAGGCCCAAAAAGATAGTAAGGACATTGTTAAAATAGTCCATGTGACATCAGTGGTTCAACCTTAATTTTACGAAGCTACGGGAAAGAGAAGAAATTGTTTAATGAAGGCGTTATTTCTGTTTTCTTTGCACACAAAAAGTATTCTCGTAGCTTCATAAAATTACGGTTGAAACACTGATGTCACATGGACTATTTTAAAGATGTTCTTACAACATTTCTGTGCCTTGACTGTGGTAGTTCCCTTTCTGTCTATGCAGGGTCAGTAAGCTCTCGTATTTCATCAAAAATATCTTAATTTGTGTTCCGAAGATGAACGAAGGTCTTACAGGTTTGGAACGACTTGAGGGTGAGTAATTAATGACAGAATGATCATTTTTGGGTGAACTATCCCTTTAATTCTAGAGTAAACTATGAGTTGGGGTTAGTTCTTCCGGTGAACTCCAAAAATGACAAAAAAGTATCATTAAAGTACATTAAACGTAGTCCATATGACCAAAACATGGATAATGATTCACTTAAAATCTTCCTGCTGTGTCTTATTCAATTCAAATACGCCACATCTAGATGTGTTGCACCAGGTTTGACGTCAATGGCAAGATACTTGACAACCAATGACATTTGGCATCACTGACGTCAAATCTTGCATAGCACGTCACATTTCAATTGAAAGCAAGCAAAGAGACTTGAGAACTATGATGAAGTATTTTCTACAAATAAAAGCTTCATAGGATAAAAGTTATCCTATGAAAACAAGTAGGAAAAAGTCACAGTGTGGGAAATGCCAGAATTTCATTATTTTGCCTATTTCTAGTCTGTTTTATATGTAAAAACATTAAGCAAGCAGGTCTGCTTGTCCTGTGACAGTAAAAACCATCAACGATGGTTGCTTCTTCTCACAGGCAATGTTCCATCATGAAACGCAGAGAACATGACACTAAACAGTTTCTCCTGGGTGAAGTGCCAGATCTGTAGGTGAATCAGATGATCTCAGCTCGCCGTTAGCAGCTGATGAGACTAATGATCAGGTTTATTGATCTCTCTCTCTGCCTCTGATTAATGCCCCCTGACACACGCTGGGCCTTTCCTAGAACATCACCAAACCAGTCTCAAGGTGAACGCTAAACCCTGGATTACACACAATACAGCCTAAAGTACAGCCATACGCTAATGCACCTTTGTTTGCTGTTGTTTTGCTTTGACACAAAAAGACATAGGAATGAATGTTCGAAGGACAAGTGTTCTTTCACACATGCCATCTGATTGAAAAAGTACTGTGGTTAACAAAGAGAGAGGGTTTTCTTCAATACAATCTGACCTCACAGGCAGCATTACTGTCGTCATTATAATAATTATCTTGCTCCACTTACTGTATAGGGTAATGTCAGCATCACATACTTCCCACGTTATGAGTCTTACAACAATTACATCTAACCTTTAGTTCAAAACACTCTGGTAAATGGTGAACTGCTCACTAAATCATGTCCCCATCCAAAGCCATCATTACGGACACTCGAAAGCAGGTCATTTAAACCAATGACTATTTACACACCGCTGTAAACGATGATCTGTTGTTTACTTTAAACCGTTTTATAGCCAAGGCCAAGCATATTGTGGCCTTGATTTAAAATGAAAATTGGTAGTTTTACAACAAAGTTGCTTCTATAGAAACCTGATTGCAGCCATATAATTTCATAGAATGTAAAAATGCATAACAGAGATGATAAAACATGACAAAAGCTTTAAAAGTGCACAGCATTAAAAAAAGTTTGGGCTCTTATTTCGTTTTTTTTTTGTTATTGCCTCATATTTATTTAATATTCATATAATATATAATATTTATTTGATAATTAAGATTAAAAATGAAGTAAAAACACTGATACTGTAAAACATTATTACAATTTAAAGGAACCAATTTCTAATTTAATGCATTTTTAAATGTAATTCCTGTAATAGCAAAGCTAAATTTTCAGTATCATTACTCCAGCCTTCAGTGTCACATGATCGTTCAGAAATCATTCTAATATGATGATTTGATGCTTAAGAAACATTATTATTAATAATGTTGAACCCACACTCGCCCCTAATATTTGTTGTGTTGTCTAAGATTTTTGTGGAAGCTGTGATACATTTTCCAAAATCTTTATTTGAATTCTTAGATAAAAGATTCTTAGTTGAAAGATTCTTAGTTGAAAGTCCAAAAGACCCACATTTATTTTAAATAAAAATCTTTCACAACATTATATCTTTGTTGTCAACTTGTCACCTTTGGCCAGTCTGATGCATACTTGCTGAATAATAGTATTTAGCCTATTTACTGTTCAAATTTTCAGACAGTGGAGTAATATTCCATTCCTCTTCAAAAAAAAAAAAACTACATACAAACATGATTTGATGCCAGTCATAAACTCCTTTTCTATAGCACAAGAGACAGTGGGAAATATGAAACTTTAATATGCACTAATCCTAGTCTAGCATACTAAATACTACAGAATATTTAGTATGGATAGTATATGTTTTGGGCTGCAGCCTTTCTCTAGGTGCACTTTTTCTGGTGTTTTGTTTTGTCTTTAATTGGATGAAGAACTGCTGACGGCTGAGGAAACTTGTAAAAAAAAAATCTGCTGCAAATTGGGATAGGCTGACAGGGGATTTGAGTGTCTGTGATAAAGAGTTTGTTGGGTAAGGTTTGTTATTTTGAAACACAGATATATGTGTGGAAGTCAGCCTGCAATGTCCTGATGCCTTTCTATTAAAAAAAACAATTAAATAGCCAATAGGCTTTAGTTATGTCACATTGCATGACTTGCTACTTGCTAGTGGGTTGTATATGTTGCATTATATCTGCTAAAAGAGAATTTAGCTTATAACTTGTCATTTCATACTATAAATATTGTTGGCTCTTTTGCATAAAAGTGCATAAAAGCTCTTCTGCTAAATGAATAAATGGGTAACACTTTTAGTATAGGGACCATCTCTATTAACTAGCTGCTTATTAGCATGCCTATTATTAACATATTGGCTGTTTATTAGTACTTATAAAGCACGTATTCCACATGACCATATTCTACATCCCTAATCCTACCCAATACCTAAACTTAACAACTACCTTACTAAGCAGCAAATCAGGAGTTTGTTCAGGGAAAAGTCGTAGTTAATGGTGAGGATTGGACCTTAAAATAAAGTGCGACCAATAAATTATAATGTACCTAAAAGTCGCAAAACACTACTTTTGGTTCCATAGGGTCTTTAAGTATCTAAGATAGCCAACAGGCAAGATATTGACTATTATATAGGTCATATTTAACTTTTTTTTGCCCTAACTTAATGTTTCACACACCGAAAAATAGCAGACATAAGGAAAAAACACTAAATTTATATCAGCGCTACTTAATTCGATCTAACCATGCGCAGAGCCGGGGCATGTAAGGTTGCAGAAACGTGTAATTTTATGACCTAGAATCTCCCTCCCGCTTGTTAGCAGCCAGAAAGTGCTTTAACAAAGTAACTCCCAGCATCCTCCAGGGGCATTAGTAACAGCATGCTCTCATCTTCATATCGTTGTATGTTGCTCTTTCTCTTCCCCGCCGTGAATGTCTCCTTCAAGGACCCTGAGCTCAACGCCACCATCTGTCCAGCAGCGCGTGTGTGTGTGTGTATGAAGACAACCAACACACAGAATTGTGGACAGGCTATAATGATGATACTCTATATCTGCAGTGTTTCTAGTGTGCTACCAGCTGTCACATCAGCACTCAGCCCTCAGGGAATCAAGATCCTTTACGGCCACTGAGAGCTGCCAAATTCTACAGCAGATGCAATTATCAAACTAACAGTCTGTGAAAGCGCACAGGTGATGAGGTCATTTATTCATCCTTCCCCAGTAAAGGTGAAGTGTGTTAATTATGCAATGTAAAAATGCTTCCTCCTATCCAATGTGCATCTCGTCAAAGAAATTGCAGACGAAAATTCTCAAAGGTTTCATCAACTATAACAAAGATGAGTGATTCACAACAATGTGCGTCAAGGTGATAATTAAAAAGTTTCATTAAAACATTGACGAAAACACGAGGAGGAAAAAATAATAGCAATATGCCTAAGATTTTTGTGTTTTAAGAGATGAATACTTGTATTCAGCAAGGACACATTAAACTGATAAAAAAAACAAAACGACATTTAAGGCATTTAAGATGCTTCAAAAGATTTCGATTCAACTAACGCGTTCTTTGGTGACTTTTTACCATCAAAGAATCTGGGAAAAACAGGTCCTTTCACAAAATATTAAGCAGTCCAACTGTTTTCAATAAGGATAATAAGAAGAAATGTTTCTTGAGCATCAAATCAGCATATTAGAATGCTTTGGAAGGCTCATTTGGCACTGAGACATGATTGCACACAGGAATAAATCACAGTGTATAGTATATCTTTTTAAATTACATTTAATAGATTACTAAAATAGAAAAGAGTTATTCTCACACAGGTCCCATCATATTGTCAAAACTGAAATTTCCTGGCTTTTTTCACGATAACTGGTCTAGGGGCTATTTAACTACCATATAATTTTTAAAACAGTCAGTCCACAGTAAAATGCCCACAGCCTGCATAAAGTAGCTGTGATATTTCACAAACCGTTGTGACTTCTGTAAAAAGTTGACGTCAGAACTACACAGTCACTGCCTTCAGTCACCACCCCGAGCACCGCCCACAGTCCCACTCTCCTTTTGCCAAACCCCCAGACAACATCGCATCCATAACATTGCTGAGCAATGACAACACGAAAACATGTCGAAAAGGTTAACTTTAACCACAAAACAAGATCGGCTTACGTCAGAAGGACGATCTGACAGGGTTGTTACTATGAGGTGGATCACATCTACGTGTATAGTAAAGACAAACTCACCGTGTCTATCTAGTCATGATTAAGATGTATATACATTTCAATTTCAGAAGGCAACTATTTTTACAGCTACACTATTGTTCCAGCCACAATTAATCACAACAATGTATATACAATTACAAATGATTATATATAAATCGTCAGTTTGTTGTTTTACATGCACACAGACATTATTTCATACACGACATAGTCGTGAGATGCAAGAAACATAGACATATGGTAAGAAATCTGTAGACGCGCCCATAACAACAAAAGACAATAATTTATTGAACCTTTTCTGATAAGAAGTGTGTGCTGCAAACGTGAGCATTTTTGACGATTGTTTCTGTCCAGTCTGCTTGTTTTATCGTGTTTAACCACAGCTGTCGTAGTTTTTTTTTGTCTGGCAGTGGTAGCAGATATGCGATTAAATTTCTAATTTGAGGCTGTATTACGTAGATTCTGGCACCCAACATCACAAGATGATATTTTAAGCTCCTTATGTAGCCGAATCTGCGCTGGTTTGAATGGGCCGCCTCCAGTTTCCCTTTGTTTTGCTGCCTCCAGCTATAGCGTTGTGACGTCGGCTGACCCTGGTTACCTGTGGTTGGCCTGGCCGTGCAACACTCAGAAAACAACAGGCCAATCAGAAAAAGGGCACATGAATATTAATTAGACAGGCCAAAATCGACCTGTTCGCAGCAGAGCTCCTGAGAGAGGAGCTGTAAAAATATATTGAAATGGTTTTTGGTACTTATACCGCAAATATATATTTTTATGGACATCAAAACCTCAAACAAAACGCCAGAAAGGTGTACAATATGGGACCTTTAAACTTCGCGCGATATTAATTTTTCACAATATTACTGTTTTTATTCTATTTTTGATCAAATAAATGCAGCCTTGGTGACCATAAGGAACTTCTTAAAAAAAAAAAAACAGACCCCAAAACTTTTGTACTGGTATCGAATCCAATAAGGTTTTTAAGAAGAAAAACCTACAAATAGCATTGTTGTTTCAAATAATCCAATAACAATCAATACATCAGTGACTGCACTTGTGTCAGGGTGAAATTTACTCAAATGAATTCATATGACGATGAAGTACTGAATACATTCAAACAAAACTATGAAAAAAATGGAAAATTAACAATGTATCTACCACAACTTCGGTTGACTTCACCAAAACTTTAATCAAAACATGGCTCTGATTGTTCAAGAATCCCAACCAACCTGACACAGCAACACTGGCTCAACCAATGGTGTGAGTTTGGGGTGGGACTATCGGTTTGTCCAACTATTGAGAGAAAGATGTTAAAAATAACAAACACACATAGCCTGCTTTGCTTCTAAGCGAATATGATGTGAACTCGTTCACTTTTAAAAACTCAATGCCTCTAAACCAGGGGTCACCAAACTTGATCCTGGAGGGCCGGTGTCCTGCAGAATTTAGCTCCAACTTGGCTCAACACACCTGCCTGAAATTTCAAGTATACTTAATAAGAGCTTGATTAGCTGCTTCAGGTGTGTTTGATTAGGGTTGGAGCTAAACTCAGCAGGACACCGGCCCTCCAGGACTGAGCCTGGTGACCCCTGCTCTAAACAGTTCATCTTAACCAATTGCACAGCTGTAGCAGAAGTCTATGAGTCACTCATTATGGCTAACGCCTCGAATTAAGACCAGATCACAACGTATCTTTATGCAAAGAAGGTGCTGCTGTCTTTGGCCCACACCGCACAGCCATAGTTAATTAAGAGGCTCAAAAACATTTCTCACCTTAACACTTTTTTTTTTGTTTAGTTGGACAGAACTGGCTTAAATGAATCACAAAAGCCATCTGGATTGTAGATTACAAAGCAACCAACAGCAACATTTATTCAAAATGACATAGGCTACTACCACACTACTTGTTCTATCTATGTAGTGTGTACAGAGCACATAGTGTGCAAATAGCATACATACTTGTTTATGGAAACAATTTACTTAGTGCAAATCTCTCATCAGTGGAATTTTCTTCACAGCATAATGGGTAATGTAGTTTACACCATGAGTTCTGCTGTTAAACAATTAAACAATAATTAAACAATTATTAATGCAAAACAACTACACTTATTTCCAAATAGATAGCCATTCTACGTGCAAATTGAAAGTATGTGACAAAGTAGCATACTGCTATTCAAAACATTTAGCACTGCATACTGAATCACATACATGGCCGAATACAGTATATATTGCAAAATATGCACTCTCTTGTGCATCAGAGCAGTTTGCTAGACTTGCTCCAACTAAAACTGCACTCAGCATGTCTGATTTGGCCGCAGGCCGGGAGACTGTGACCTGGATTTTGAAATGAGGGGTTTGGACGCTTTTGCCTAATTGCAGAATTTACACTACACTCATGCCCATGAGAGATAAGCATGACACTCTTTTACGGTTATTTGCTGCTGCTTTGATTTAATAAATGTAGCGATAACAGTGTGAATTACCATTTATCTAGTATACTATAGTATGTATTACTATCTATCTATCTATCTATCTTAATGTATCTGTCTGTCTGTCTTACTCTCTATCACTATCACTCACAAGTAAAACAAATAAGACTTGTAGATGGCATGTACTCTCCATCAGTTCTTGATCTCGACAGCAATGCCAGTCCCTGCTGAAATAAGAGTCTGTTGTATAGTCTGAGTTTATGAACACTGATTAGCTTTGCTGCAGTGGAGCTGCTTTCTACGTGTCTCTTGTGAAGTAAACCATCATTTAGACTGAACTCAAATGATCAGCTTCCGCAGCGTGTGTTCGTGTAGTACAAAGTGGTTAGTAAGCACATCATGGGAGATGATCAAACTCCCTGAGATTTCAGAGAAGCTGTCCAACCTGCTGGCATTGAGGCCGGAATTGAGCTTTGATTGTGTTTCTAATGCTACCATACTTTAGGGACAAAATCACTCAGGTTACAGTAGCTAAAATTTTATAGGCATCCTCGAAATGACAGGTGGCTTATAAATAACATTCGGAATGGAATACTAGAGTACAGCTTGCTACTGAGTAGTATATACTGTATACTACCTACTGTGAAACTGTATACACAAAGAACAAACATTTCAAACAACACATCCTATATTGTTGTCACATGACCTCATAGTTATCCTCTAAGAAAAAGAAAAGATTATTTAGCTTTTTTAATAAATCCAAGAATGAGATGCTAAAATTTGTCACACCGAAAATAAAAAGTCAAGTTAAGTGCATTGCATTATGTGAGACAGTATTTTTGAATAGGAATTAAATGCACGTGCTGCATGTTTTAGAGTGAAGCGCGGCACTATGTTCTTTTACACATGAGCAGCTGATGATCCAGAGTTTTCAGTATCTCAGAGCGGCTCGGTTCGCAGTAAATGCTGCTCCACACAAGCTCATCTCTGCATCTGCCCTAAGTTTGTGTCATTTATAATGCCCATTTGGATTGCAACATACACCAAAAGCATCTTGTCGCAGTTCTCGAATGAGAATCGCCAAAGCTTTAAAGTCTCACTGCGTTGTTTTTTTCCATCAAGCTAAAAGCTTGATTTGATTTAAAAATGAAGAAATGCCTACAGCCATAAATATTAGCATTGCAATTTTACAGTTGTACTGTAAAATTGTTACTATTATATTATTTTTCTTAAATACTCAATGAATACAATGAAATGTTACAATAGTATAATTACAATAACTTTGCTTACTATTTTTTATTATTTGATAGTTATATTTTATATAAATCACAACATTTTGGCCAGTGCAGTTCTACAAATCATGTTACAAATGCTAATACTTTACAATAAGGTTCCATTTGTTAACTATATTTAATGCATTAACTAACATTAACTAACAATGAGCAATACATTTGTTACAGTTTTTATGAATATTTGTTAATTTTAGTTATTTTTTTCCTCAAATCGTGCAGCTCTAATTCTCTGCAGTAAGGTCTGTTGCATAATGCACATTTTGACAAATGCAGTCAATGCCTATAAAATACATACATTTTTCTTATAAAATCCCATGTCCCCTGTAGCAAGCAAGATAAATGTGTCTGAGTGAGCGAATGAATTTCCAGAACATTCTGAATGAAAGCATACTGACAGCAAACCACATCAATTATACATTCATCACCCACAGATGCGCACCATTGACTACGAGTGCCAGAATGCATGTGTGCATATGTTGGAGTTCATTCATGTGTATGTATATATGTTTGCGCATCTGTCTGCGTGTGTTTATAGTGTTTAGTGTAGGCTGGGCGAGAACTAATGCTTTAGCGCCTTTGTGTGTGATTCATGAATATTGGATTGCTAGATTCTGATTGAAGCTGTTCCAGCATATCGATTTCTGCAATTAACCAAATGCACCCGACTGACCTTTGACCTCCATGTCAGATCCTGCCAATGAACAAATGGCCGGAGAAGATCATTTAGTCTTTCAATCGGTTTCTCAGCACCTGGGCATTACATAACATATCTTTAATTATACAAGCTGAGCGGCCTTTCTAATTGGCTGCCAGCAGCCGTGGAACCAGACAGACTGGTACCACTGGCCTTTTGATACTGCATACAAGATGCACACAGGTTCGCAAATCATTCATCCATTTCCTGATCATCAATATCAGCTTGAATCTGCCTGCATTTGTGTTTTTAAGATCAGAGACGTGGAGGTTTGGGTGGATGTTCTGCTGCCAAATGGTGGGATGCTTCAAGTATTTGTCTTTTATGAGCTCTTCAAATGACTTGGCTGAAAACATTTTCCCAAGACTGGCAATTTCCTACACAAGGTTGCCATGGAAACGAAAGTTTCTACACTGCAATAAGTAATTCATTTGGGTCATGATGTAACGCACAAAAGAAGAGCACATATTGTGTGAAAACACAGTATGTCTTTTAAAAGCATATACCTGCAAAATGAGCATTTTTGCATGTACACTGTACATAAAATTCAGCCTGTATTTTTAGGGTTATATAAATAAAAACCATGGTAAAAATTGCTACAGTATGTGATGTAACCGTCAACAAATCAGCAAAGTGCCCACATCCCATCAACACTTCACACAAAACGCAGCCATTTTCACTAGCACATTCTCTAGTGGGAAACTGCTTATCACAAGGACATGTGAGTTCCTATTAATACTTATGACGACATCGATTTAACAGTGTTAAAACAGTAAGCAGCACAGCAAGACAGTACGCAGTCATGTAAGACACTTTCTTCTGGCCAAATTCAAAGGTGGCATTGTGAATAAATATGCAGGAAAAAAAAATCACCCAAGAGAGTGGTCAAGGTCAAATTATCTATTATAAATATATTCAACTCAATGCATAAATATAAACTGTTCAGACGTTTGGGGTCAGTAAGGTTCCTTTTTTTATTTATTTATTTATTTTTTAAATACTGACTTTTATTCAGCACGGATGCATTACAGGTAAACAAGTGACAACAAATACATTCACATAATTAAAAATTTTTTTCTAATTCAAATAAACACTGTTCTTTTGAGTGATTCTATTCTTTATGTAATCCTAAAAAATAATAATGAAATGATAATCAGCATATTAAAATGATTTCGGAAGGATCGTGTGACACTGAAGACTGCTAATGACTAATGATGCTGAAAATTCAGCTTTGCATTACAAGAATAAATTAAATTTTAAAATACATTAAAATAGAAAAGAGTCATTTTAAATTGTAATAATATTTCTCATTATTACTCCTTTTACTGTATTTTTTTATCAAATAAAATAGCTTTGATGAGCATAAGAGACTTCTTTAAAAATACTTTACAATCTTATTAAAAACGAGGATAGTCATACAAAAAACTAAACTTTAATTCCTTAATTCTTACGAAATTATACTTTAATAGGATTCCTTTTTTGCAATGTCGATCTTGTGTATCCAGGTATGGACCCGAATAACCGGACAACGACAACAGAATTAAAATTTTTGCGTGAACTAACTTAAATAAGGATGCTGTCTTGATACGTAGTAAGTAGTAGAAAGCAAAACATTTCACTAGGTTTGGACCGCCAGAAATTGTTTCTGAATTACAATAATGCTTTATGCATGCATTACTTTATCAAAACAAACAAGCTTCTATCTGGTATAATTCATGGCAAAAAATGGCAGATGTATCTATTTATCCCAATTCTTGTTTGCAGCATCTTACACACACAAACACACACAACATACACACACACACCGTGGGTGTCAGACAGATTGTTTGTTCTAATTAATGAGTGTGGCAGCCTCTAAACCCCCCGCCTACATACACACCCCCTCTCTAAACACACTAACAGCCGCCGCCTACATATCTGCTACGCCCACTTCATCACAGATTCAAACACACCACACGAGCAAAACTATGTGAACATCCAAACAGCATTTAATAATTCTAGGCAATTATCCCTTGTTAAAAATGAAATCGAAAAAGGGTGAGAGAAAAGGTAGTCCTCCTGTACTACTACACCCCAAGAGGAATTACTACACTTACAGATGCCAAAGGCACTAGGTAAATAGGGCAAAAGTGAGTGTGTGAGTGAGAGTGTGTGTGTTTGAGTGGATAACACTAAGTATTTGGGGCAGTGTGTCTGGCAGCCCTGAGGACACCCATCGGATGGCAGTCACTATGGATACCAACGTAGCTGCGGCGGCAACAACACGATTTCGCTTAGAGCACAGGTCACTGGTCATCAGACTCAGCAGAGTCACACACAAACAACCTGCAGCTCAGAACTCAACCGGTTGATACAGGGATTAGACTGACAATACAGCTGATTAACATTCAACTGGAAATAAAAATTCTGCCATAATTTACTCGCCCTCATGGCGATGCAAGCCTTTTGACCACAAAAGAAGATATTCTGATAAATGGTGGGATCCAAACAACTTTGGATCCCGTTGACTGGATAAAGAAAATAGAAATGGATAAAGGATAAAGCAACATCTTCTGTTTTCAGAAGAAAGAAAGGGTTGCAATGACATGAGGGTCAAAAATGATGACAGAAGACAAAACCATATCATCATTGACCTAATTTACTCTAATACGCTCCTCCTCATATTGTGAACAATTTACATTCAGAACATGATGATTCCTAATGGATTAAGTCCCAAACGCTGTCAACTCCTTTAGTATGAATGTTATTTGATGCTATTTATTTATATAAATGTGCATTTATATTTACACATGCAAGTTTTGCTTTAAATTTAGAATTAATTCCTGATTTTTCCCTGACCAGGCCTGGAGATCACAATTTTAAAAATCCCTGATATTTCCAATTTGCCCATGATTGTGGAAACTGTAAAAATTGGTAATTTGCATAATTTTTGGCAGTGAGAAAAAATCATGCACTACCATTCAAAGGATTGGTGTCAGCATGATTTTTAGGTCAATATTCTGA
Organism: Sinocyclocheilus anophthalmus; assembly: GCA_018155175.1. Classification (NCBI taxonomy): domain Eukaryota; kingdom Metazoa; phylum Chordata; class Actinopteri; order Cypriniformes; family Cyprinidae; genus Sinocyclocheilus; species Sinocyclocheilus anophthalmus. Next base: position 206,183 of record JADLZN010006718.1, on the reverse strand, counting down.
TTTATTTTAAATAATCTCATTTTTATAGGATGCATTAAATTGATCAAAAGTAACCGTAAAGACATTTATAAAGTTACAAAAGATTTCCATTTCAAATAAGTGCTGTTATTTTGAACCTTCTATTGATCAAAGAATCAAAAAGCATTATGGTTCTCACAAAAATATTAAGCAGCACAACTGTTTCCAACATTAATAATACAAAGAAGCTTTTCTTGAGCACCAAATCAGCATATTAAATGATTTCTGAACAATCATGTGACACTAGAGTAATGGCAGCTGATAGACCATATTCATAAAATATATGTAAACTCTGATACCCCTATTTTTTATCAGAATGCTTTTGTGTGTTTTTTATAATATCTGCCGGTTTTATGGTATTTATTTAAATTCAATTGTGGTTTGGGAGACGTTCTTCTCTAAAAACATTCTTATGAACACAAGCCTTCCAGTATATTAACTATGAGGAGTATCAGAGACGCTGGATCTTGGTCAAGACCATGGTGTGATAGTTCCTCTCTTCGAGCGTGAGAAGGGCCGAAGCTGTGAAATATGGATCTTAAAACTTTACACACACACCACACCCACACCCACACACACACAAACAAGGACATCTGTATAAGCGTAATAAAACCACACTAAACAGACACATTTAAGATGATTTATTCTAATACCAAAGCAAAGAAACAGCTGTTTGGTGAAGCTCCGACATGGTAGAAGCACATTTCATTTAGTAACTATTTACACAACTTGTTGACAAACTGCTTGACTATTGATTTATTGGCAAAATAAGTTACAGCAAACGATCCAACACAGATCTGCCAGAACACAAGGTGGTCTCCCTGGAAACTGTTTATCTATAAACCTCAACACAGACATGTGCTACGACCTGTTGCGATCACCACAATGCATGAGAGAGAGAGGAGAGAGCTGAGGAGAGATGAGAGAGAGGAGAGGGAAGAGCGGGAGAGAGAGAGAGAGAGAGAGAGAGAGAGAGAGAGAGAGAGAGAGAGAGAGAGAGAGAGAGAGAGAGAAAATGTGAACTGCAAGCTGAATTCTGTAGAAAACCTTTCTGGGAACCCAAGGTTCCAATTCGAAGCATGTAATAAATAGACCAAAACATCCAGCCAAACACTCTGAATATGGTCTGCCTCTCTCTTTCACACACAATGTTGTCAGTAGAGCTTTTCAAAGCTGTGTCATGATAAAAACGAATTAAACAACATGACTCTGCGTCTGGAGTCCGGTGACCTGCTTTAATCTGCGCTGGGAACTTCAGACTTAACCGCTGGTCTGGGATCAGCGTATAGGGCCTTGTTGTTCAGATGTGTACATGAGAAACTGTGTCAGGCTGATTTCAGGTCGGTCATTAAATATCAATATCCCTGACCCATGCTAATCAAGCTGATTTACTATAACCGGACTCCTGTTAACAGATTAGGGATCTATTTTGGGCCGTGTGACCGTGTGAATTTCCGAACATCAAGCACAATATCCCAATACACGCTCTCTCTTTTTGGCTGCACGTCTCAGGAGGGCTTCTGGGTTTCCCCGTGTTGTCCTGTGATGGATCGTGGATGGTATTTTCCATTCCAGCAGGTCCCAGTCATGCAAACCCCCTTGCTATCTCTCTCTCGCTCTAACACACTCACATAAAGCTCAGTGACAGAACGTCCTTGGACGCTGACACAGGAGTCAAGTGACCCCGAGATTACAGAGTCTGGCAGACGCACACTGACGTGTGACAGTCACTCAGGAAAATTAATGATCCTGGAATAAAGCCACGGAAGGGGAGAGAGAAAGATTAGGGAGGGTGTGGAATAACCCCTGAGCAACAATTTTGACAGCACTGACATCCATACATGGACTCACAGATGCCTGGTATTAACACACTAACATCTCTCTGAAGTACCCATGTATGCTGTAATGCTGAGCTGTGACAAAATTAATTTTATAGCACACTGGCAATTATTTGAAAAGCATCTTGTTTAAAGGAATCTGACACCAAAAGAAGTTGAAAAAAATAAACACATACATATATGCTATACCAGTGTCAAGGGCTTTTTGGAGGGGTTTGGGGATCAAGGTTAAAAAAATAAATACATTTATACATTTAAATTAAATAAATGAATGAATTAATAAATAAATAAACAAAATCCGTTTGAATGTGATATATGTGTGTATTATACTATTTTAAATAAACAAGTTTCCTATAAAAAAAACAAAAAAACAAAGAACAAAAGATGCCCATGCTGGTAAAAAAAAAAAAAAAAAAAAAATAATACCAAGTATTAAAGGTGATCAAGAGTTTTTTTAAGTGGTAGATTGTAATTATGGTGTTTAGATTTTAACACACAATATTAATAATAATAATTTTGTTTTTCCAGTAAAAGAATGAAAAAAGATCATCTGAGGGGGTCAAAGGTCATATTCTACTATGACCTAGACCTGAACACTTGCTGGATGTGATCTGTGAATGCCATTGGATTATTATCGTGATGTCAGCTATGGTACGCTGCAAGATTTACAGACAATGAAAACATCTGGACTGCAATCTAAAGCCTCTGCTACTAATGAAGTGAATCATACTTAAAAATATACACTCCGACACTTTTACAATCTTGAAATGTGTTTTTAGCATTCTCTGCTGAAAATAAGACTAGCACAGTGACTTCTCTTGACCTCTGACCTCAGTTAAGACTATGCTGACAACTCCCTTGAACTTCCCTTGCCTAATAAGGGTGACAAAACGAGTGCTATATGCGTCACAATCAGGCATAAGTGTCTTAGATACACTATTACTCACAGAAACCACAGAGCCAGTTAGCCTTTGTGCCTTAGTACTGAAAACAACTTACACAAGCCAGTGCAAGCTAAAATAGATTGTGTTGACTACAGTTAGCACCTGCTGGTAGCCATATAAATGCCAAAAAAAACCTTTTATTTATAACATTTATGGCCACTCAACAGTATTCTGAAAAAAGGAAATAAATAAGGTTCTTAAAATATATATATATATTTTAATCCTTCTAAATTAACAAATTAAATTAACAACCCTTATTACATCATGCACAATACACATTTTATTTATCTAACGTCACAGCCTAAGTTTGATTCCACAGCCTCTGCAGACGCACAGCAATGAGGACTTGAATAAACATGTAAACATGCATTACACTGATTTTAAATACCAATATATACACAAATAAATAGTGCAGTATAAAGTTGTTGACTCTCTGAACTCCTGACAGCATGTCCTCTCGAGAAGAGAGAAATCAAACGAGATGAGCTTGTTTTCGCTTATAATTAAGATTTCAGCACTCACAATCTGGGCGCTAATACGATTCAAAGCAGACTGGGCGATCTGCTCAGTGATGGCAGCTGCCAAACATAAATTTAAAATCTGTTTGCTGTGTACACCACACACACACACACACACACATAATACTCAGCTGTTCCAAAACCAGGATGTTCACAGTTCATTATAATGTGTTTCTGCGTATGAAACAGAAAATAACACAAATAGACCATTTGGTGGTGTTTGGAAAAGCAAAACTGAAAGCAAGTCAGACCATTTATTTCCCCTTCTTTTGCTTTTTTCCTAACAAAACCTGACTGAAGCTAGCAGATGCAGTGAGAAAACACACAAGTCTAATTTAGGAAACCTTCACTGATCTCAGATTTAATTAGCAGGAAATCATTTCATACAACAATCTCCTTAAAGAGTCCAATACAGAAACTCTAAAACAAACCACAAACGTCTGCTATAAACAAAGCCACCTGTAAAACCTTACAAAAAAAGTACCATAGTACAAGATAAAAATCATGTCCGAAAAAACATGGTTCACGAATTTCACTGTATCACCTAAGGTCATGTTTACCGTGATATATTTGAATGGTAATACCACAGTATTTTTGTCACAGCTGCAGCTGCTAGAAGTGTAGGAGAGTAAACTTTGGTTGCTTTTGGCTGTGCTGAACCCCCTCGGCAGGATGAGTCATGCTCGCCCTCCAGCAGCCACTGTGATCACGTTTCTATAGAAACCTGTTGCTATGGAAACACCTCTTGCTCAAGAGCCATGCGGGGATGCACAAACACTAGCACAGGTGACTGGGGCAAATCAGACGGGATTTTAAGAAGATAATCAAGACGGGCCTGTTTCTAAAGATCCCATCGCATGAAATGTCAGAAACATATCTGCATAACACTTCCTCTTCTAGAGCAGAGGGCTGGATTAACTACATCTCAGACTTGAGATGCAAAAATCTGTTAAAAGCAATAGAATTGTTTGTTCAAAAAGTAAGTGCCTTGTAAAGCTCTTGCACAATAGGGTGTTGTGGGTGGTTTTTAGAATGTTGCTCTGTGGTTGCAAAGGGGTTTGGGTAATTGCTAGCTGCTTGCTTACTACAAGTACTTACTAGTCTCTGGTATTCTTTTTGGACTATTTAATCAACTATTCAAACTAGCATGGTACCGTAATTTGTATCAGATCAGAATCAGAATCAGAATGAGCTTTATTGCCAGGTATGTTTACACATACGAGGAATTTGTTTTCGTGACAGAAGCTTCCACAGTGTAACAGAATGACAGTGACAGAACAAAAAACACAGATAATAAAAATAAAAATAGAAAAAGTAAATAAGGAATAAAAATATATAAATTGACCCATGGTGGGCAGGTATATACCCAATAGACAGTTTTTTTGTTGTATGTAAAGGTAATGTATATTATGTGCAAATTTGAGGTGTAGTCTGAGTATGAGTGTTAGATAATAAGTGTATGAGTGAATAAATAGTGGGTGTTCCACAGTTATTGTCAACACGTGTTGTGAGATGGACGGCTGAGGGAAGAGGAATGTTCTGTGGTCTGGACGTTCTGTGCTCAGAGATCTGTAGCGTCGACCGATGCAACAGTCAAAGAGGGGAGTGGTGCCCTTTTTGGGATGTGAGGGGTCCAGAGTGATCTGCCAGCAATTTGGCCACTTCTGCGGATAAAGTACAGTTCTTGGAGAGAGAAGGGTTGTACAATGATTCGCTCAGCAGTCCCGGACTAAACTCTGTAGTATTGAGGTAGTTTGGTAGCTGGCTGAAACAAGACAGTTATCTGAAGGCATGAGGACGATTCATAATGGCTATTCGTAGACACCCCTGGTCTTTCCAGGGGCAGCTCCTGTGTCAGGTTGAATTTCCTCAGCTGGCAAAGGAAGTATAACCTCTGCTTGGCCTTTTTAACAATGGACTCAATGTGAGGGTCCCATTTATGGTCCTGAGAGATTGTGGTGCCCAGGTACCTGAATGACTCCACTGCAGTCACATTGCTGTCCATGATGGTGAGTGGGGGGAGTGCAGGGGTTTTCTCCTGAAGTCCACGATCAACTCCACAGTTTTGAGCGTGTTAAGCTCCAGGTTAAGACTGCACCAGACAGCCAGCTGCTCAACCTCCTGTCTGTAAGCAGACTCGTCACGTCCTGAATGAGGCCGATGAGTGTGATGTCGTTTTTTTTTCTTTTTGGAAAACTTTTTTTTCACGGGGGGGGCAAAGGGCTTGGAAACCAAAGAGGGGCTTTAGAGTGCTGCAGTCGTGGTGGACCGGGAGAAAGAGACACGCCGCGACGAGAGAGAAAACACAACCTGAGGAGCTCCAGGCTGGATCGTACGGGTGTGGATGTGTATTTTGCCAAGCTCACTCGTGCTGGTCTGTCTGGAGGAAGCTGTTGATCCAATGACAGGACGGACGGTGGGCACAAGGAGAGCTGAAGTAGTTTGTGCAGGAGGAGGTTGGATGCTAGTGTTAAAGCGAGCTGAAGTCCACGAAAGGATCATCCAAAAGGACCTGTGTCTGATGGAGGTATTGTTGAAGAACATAATGCCCAGTCCAGGTTATGCATCGTCCAAAAACTGTTTGCTCGGTAGCAAACCTGAAGAGGATCCAGCAAGGGTCGTGATGTCCTTCAGGGGGCCAGCACAGTTTTAAAAAGACTCGACCAAGAAGTAGGGACTTCGCACAGCTCCAGTGTTCTGTTGAAGATCTGTGTGAAGATGGGTGCCAGCTGGTCAGCACAGGATTTCAGGCAGGTTGGTGTAACACAGTCTGGGCCTGGTGTTTTTTTCCTTTTCTGCTTCCGGAAGACCTTGCGCACCTCGTCTTCGCTGATCTGAATTGCAGGTGTGGGGGAGAGGGGGGTTGCTGGAGGTGTGAATGGTTGTGTGGAGAGGTGTTCAGGGCGTCTTTTCAAACCTGCTGTAGAACTCGTTCAGATCGTCTACCAGGTGTTGATTCTCCACAGTGCTGAGGGATGGTTTCTTGTAATTGGTGATGTCTTTCAGACCATTCCACACTGAAGCAGGATCACTGGAAGAGAATTGAATCCTTATTTTTTCAGAATAATTCCTCTGTGCCACTCTGATCTCCTTTTCCAGTGTGTATTTAGACTGTTTATACAAGACATTATCCCCCTTCCTGTAAGCATCTTCTTTGGCCTGGCGGAGCTGTCTGAGTTTTGCAGTGAACCATGGTTTGTCGTTGTTGTAGGTTAAATGAGTCCTGGTAGGAATGCACATGTCTTCACAGAAACTGATATAAGATATTACAGTCTCTGTGAGCTCGTCCAGATCGGTGGCAGCAGATTCAAAAACGCTCCAATCAGTGAGGTCAAAACAAGCTTGTAAATCCTGCTCTGCTTCATTAGTCCATCTTTTTACAGACCTTAATACAGGTTTAGCTGATTTCAATTTCTGCCTGTAGGTCGGTATATAAGCTGAACTAAACAGTGATCAGAGAGCCCCAAAGCTGCTCGTGGAACAGAGTGATATGCATTCTTTATTGTGGTGTAACAGTGATGGTAGATAGATGGTAGATACTCTGAAGTACATTAACGTTTAAAAGTTTGGGGTCAGAAACAAATATTTTTATTTAGCAGGAATGCATTAAATTAATAAAAAGTTACAGTAAAAACATTTATGATGTTACACAAGATTTTTTTTCTTTTGTTCTTTCGAACTTTCTACTACATCAATCAAAAAGTAAATACTGAAAAAAATTAAATCCCACTTTTTCAACACTGATTATTATTATAATTAATAATAATGTTTCTTGTGCAGCAAATCAGAATATTAGAGTGATCGTGTGACACTGACTGGAGTAGTGATGCTGAAAATTCATCATTTTCAGTAATAAATTACATGTAAAAATAAATTAAAATAGAAAAACAAATTTACATCCCTACACTGTAAAATAATTTTTCACAATATTACTGTTTTTACTATTTCAAATAAATAAAGCCTTGGTGAGAACTGTGAGACTGTTTTCAAAATAATAATTAAAAAAAGATAGTATATACCACAGTACTGAAGTTAATTTACATGTACTTCAGGGTACTACCATAGAACATGTCCAAAATACCATGGTACCATGTCCAAAGAAACTTTGGTAGCACAGTCCTGTTCTGCATATGTAGTTGTTATAGCAATTACAATAACTGGTTAATAACAATAGGTACTTACCCTAAACCTACCCCTAAACCGAACCTAAACCAGTACTTTCCTGGGTAAGTGCACTGTAAGTACACACACTGTAAAATAAAGTGTTAACGTGGTTCCACCACAATACTTTTTGTAATGGTATATCATAATATATTTTACATGGTACTCAAAGTACCATGGTATTAACATAAGATTTATAAGAATCTCTTCTTGAAAAATTAATAAGATCTGAAATGACCTGAAAGAAACTCCACAGAAGTTGCAGTGACATGTAAAATGTGCACAACTAATCGCTGCCTGAGGAGACACGATGATCAAATCACTGTCCTGCGGTCTTCACCTCGTGCAATGAAAGTGAGGATCAGTCAACCTTATTTGACATGAAATCCTCTGGAGAAAGCAGAGGCTTTGAGAGGGTTCAGACAGCATCATGTGTACAAGTGTGCGCTTCTCTGCGTGTGTGTGTGTGTCTTAAAGAAGAGGAAAGGCCGGCAAAAAAAAAAAAAAAAAAATTCTCATTGAAATTCTGGTCACTGCTGCCAGCTCTTCATATACTACATATTATGTAACTAGAAAATAATACGGTTTCATCTGCCCTCTACCCCCCACCTCTGCGCTGAGACGGACCGCCTGAGGCAGTTACATAAACTCAGAGACCCGTCCTCGTGCACCAACTGTGACTCTGTCCTGTCTCGCTGGCTCTCTCTCTGTCTGTCTGTGGAGGTATTAGAGAGTGGGCAGGTGGGAAGGCAGTGAGCAGTGTTTGTTGGTGGGAGTGTGAGGTAGACTGAGGTAATGCAAGGTGTGAGGGGATTGTGAAGAAGTATGCAGGGTTTGATGATGCTTGGATCCATTAAAGTTTATTTTTATCATCTTTTCTTCTTTATATGTTCTCATATGTGATATTGCTTTTGCTTTTTCACTTGGCAGATAATGAAATCCCATAGACTTAATGTAGACTGAAAGACAGACTCAAGTCAATATCTACTGACAGTATCACAGAGAATTGGAAACAACTGAGCAACCAAAAAAAACAAAAACAAAACACTATTTGATATTTTCTTCCAGATATGGAAGATATATAAACATACGAAACCTCAACCAGAAAACAACTAAATAATATGTTGAAGTGAGGCGGGGCTGAGTGTTTGAGATGAAATTATTTTGGGAAATTTCTCTGTTGAATTGAAAACCATTTTAAAATGGCATTTTTCTAATTATTTTACAATATTATGTTCAGCTTTTATGACCTCATATTGAAAGACTTAATGAGCAATGTTTTTTACCAAATATAAATAACAATAATTTTAAAATGTGGAATTAAATTGAAGGCCGAACGTTGAAAACGGGCTGAAAAAAGTGACAACTTACAGGACCAGATAGACATTCCATATAACTACTCTCAAAGCGTTCGTAAGACTTACAAAAAAAAAAAAAAAACATATCTTATAGATCATTTATATTCTATTACTATAGATATATATTATATTTTTGGTTTTTTCAGTTAAGGGCCTATTTCATTCATTCAAAAGTGACAGTAATATTCATTTTTTATCAATGCTACAAAGGCACTTATTGTTCATTTTTTAATTAATTTAATCCTTTATTATTGTTCTAAATAAATAACTGTGTCCGAACAATCTTTAAGCAGCACCAAACGTTTTAACATAACATTGATAATAATAAGAAAGGTTTCTTGATCATTAAATCAGCATATTAGAATGATTTCTGAAGGATCATGTGACACTGAAGACTGGAGTAATGACACTGAAAATTCAGCTTCGCATCACAGGAATAAATTGCATTTTAAAATACATTAAAATATAAAGCAGTTATTTTAAATTACAATAATATTACTTTTTTGTATTTTTTTTTTTGAATAAAAAAAAACAAATGCAGCATTGGTAAGCATAACGGAATTCTTTTCAAAAACATTAAAAAAATCTTACTGACCTCGACCTTAGTAGTGGTGACTTTTTTATTTTTTTACTTTGAACCCCCTTAATTGATGCTGATGGAAAAAGCTCAAAGCAACATCATTAGTATCAACTACCCATGTACACTTGTGTGTGTTTCCTGATTTTTCTCTCCAAGAGATCAAGTAAATGCACCACAACACAATCCCGATGCTTGTCAGGCTTCCTCCCATTCACCTGCATCCCGCAGGCTACCCAGCGCCATGGGAACAGCCAAGGTGAATGAGCAGAGGTCACGAATGCCTGGGTCTCAGGACGGCCTTGCCTGAACGTGGAAACTTAAAGCTCCCGTCTCAGGCACAGCAAATACGCACAACTCACTTAGCATGCAGTGCACCTTTCACCTGAGAGAAAGAACGAGAGCGAGAAAGGGAGCAGGAAAGGATGGTGACCTAGGCCAGGCCTATAATGAGATGGAAAACTCCAGAAAATCTGTTTCTACTCCACACTCAGCAGTCTCTAAACTACATTACTCTGTCAGCATGATTCTGATGAGGAGATAGTCAAATGTGTGTGTGTTATGTGAGAGACAGATAAGTTATTTTTCCATAATAATATAGGTGACTGTCGCTGAATAAGGTTGCTAAGCATGTGGAACAGCGATCAGTGAGCCATCTCTGTATTTGTGTGTGTGTGTGTGTGTAAGAGAGAGAGAGAGAGAGAGAGTGTGAGTGTGAGTGTGTGAGGACGTGAGAGAGCGAGAGAGGAGAGAGAGAGAGAGAGAGAACAGGTTTTTTTATATCCTCTTACACAAAACTCGGAGTAATGGCCCCTTTGTCCCCAGAGGCTCAGAATGTTTGGTTTTGGGTGGAGAGGTTAGTCAAATCAATTTGTAATGTCAGACCCAGCTCATTAGGAGGTTGTGCACCATGACAACCACTCACACAAACACAGAGTGCCCCCTGGGAAAGCGGCAGGTTCACTGTGAAAAGTCTACAGAAATGTTTTTTAAAGGCTGACAGTTTGCTTCAAATTTCTGCACAATAGGGCATAGGGTAAACTGCAAAAATCACAAGTGGTGGTTGACTGGCTGGCAAAACACAAAACAACACACAAATAATATAATTATTAAAAATCTATAAAAAACATCTCAGACTACATTGCTAAAACTGCCTGGTCCTGCATTTTTGCTTTATACAACATTAGGAAGATAAGGCCCCTTCTTTCAGAACATGCAACACAACTCAAGCTCTTGTTCTATCCAGGCTGGAATATTGAAATGCTCTCTTGGCAGGTCTTCCAACAAACCCACTTCTATCAAACCCCTACAATTAATCCAAAAAGCCGCTGCAGGATTAATCTTTAATGAGCCGAAAAGAACGCATGTAAAATCTTGGTCCTCCTCAATTTGAACTGGCTACCAATAGCTGCTCGCATAAAATTCAATGCATTGATGTTTGCCTACAAAACCACGACTGGCTCTGCACCCCTTTACCTTAATTCATTTCTTCAGATTTATGTGCCTCTAGAAGCTTGCGTTCTTGCAAGTGAACGGTGTATTATTGTGCATCTCAAAGAGGCACAAAATCACTTTCAATGACTTTTTCATTAACTGTTCCCTCCTGGTGGAGTCTTTATCCATCTTCAAGAAACGACTAAAAATCTGTTCCACCTTTATTTGACCTCTAACTCTAACACTTTCTATTCTAATTCTACTTTATCTATATTTATCCTCTTTTTTTTTTTTTTTTTATTAAAAACAAAAACAAAAAACCACACAAATAACAACAAAAAAACCTCTTTTCTTTTTTCTATTCATATTACTGTTTGTTTCTTTGTGTGTTGGTGTGTGTTACCTACTCATAGTATCTATATACATGATACATACACACACCTTGCTACGTGTACTGCGTTAGGCTAACCGATACTTGTCATTTGCACTTATATATTGTTGCTTTTATTGTCGCGTTTATGAGCTTTTATTGTCCTCATTTTGGATAAAAGCGTCTGCTAAATGACAATGTAAATGTAATTTCCCAACAGCTCCAGAGTAAGTAGTCACATGACATTTATGGCTCAGCTGATTGGCTCAAAAACAACTGTGTCAAGTAACTTCCATTGAAATTAACAGGAATGCTAATGGACATTCTCCAGATGGACCTCCTAGAGTTTAAAGGACGAAGATGACACTTCATAACTCTCGATCTATATAGGATGAAGCGATAGGAGTTAATAAACAGCTTCCTCTTTTCAACACCCTCATTCTTTCATCACCACACTTTTCTGCTTAGCATCACATCTAATCTGCTCTGCATACTCAGCAACTCCCTATGAAGAGAGAAAAGAGAGAGACCATGCGACTATTCTGATTACACGTATCTACAAAATTTGATGAGCACTTGCAAAAACACACACGCAACCTTGACGACTACGTTTACTGCCGATGCCTTCATTCTGAGCTTCAGTGGGCAGAGTTTGTAATCCTAAAACCCTTTAAACATCATGACTGAACAGAGAAACACTGTTCAAGCAAAGCATTTCAACTATGATAGAGGGAGAGACTGTTTGTGTTTCTTTCGCTGTATGAAACTCACAGCCAAGCTCTACTGCAGTGCTGCTGCTGACGCAATATCAGGAAAGTTAATCTGTGCGCTAATATTCGTCTTTGACTCACAATGTTTACATAAACAGCTCATAAAAACTAATGATCGCATCAGAAAAGCTCAATGAACTACCAAATGACTGCACTAAACACACACACACACTCACATCTAACCCTCACTGTAATCCTAAACTGCGATCAAAAATTAGTATTTGTCTAATAATTTGACGCAAACCTGCTTTGTTTTCTTCATATGGACTTAAGCTGGTATGTTCTGATTGGCTGGAGAGGCTTAACATCACCAAAGGGACAACTGTAATCACAACAATGACATCATGCTTAAAACTAATTCCATTTGGCAGATTAAACATGCAGACCTGATATTGCCCAGCAAGATTTCTGATGCCATACAGACACACACATGAACAACTGTATTATTATGATTTTCTCTGGACAAGTTAGGTACCATGGTATTTTGATATGTCTCATCAAACTGAAATTTTAGTACCATGGTATTTACATGAATAAAAAACTCAACCAAAAAAGTACTGTGGAAGTACCATGGTGCATATGGTAATACCATGGTACTTTAAAATACGCCACAGTGCAGAATTTAATGTACCATGGTTTTTTTGCCATGGTACAAAATATAGCTTTGCATCACAGGAATAAATTATATTTAAAAAAGATTAATCAAATAGAAAACTGTTTTAAATTGTAATAATATTTCACAATATTACTGTATTTTCTCTGTTTTTGATCAAACAAAATGCAGCCTTGACGAGCAAAATATATTTCTTTTAAAAAAACAAAAAATCTAGCTGATCGCAAACTTTTGAACGGCAGTGTAAATACTGTAATAACATTAATCTGTTGTATTAAAATATGATCTGCAAGCTACAGCAGATTGCGGGATTCATCTGTTTTTGGTAGGCAATATGTGTATGATTGCCATATTCATATAAAGCGGTCTTTACAAGGCACTTGATATTACTATCATACATTTCTAAAAACCATGACATTACCATGAAATTGTGTCCAAAAAACATGGAAAATATGTACATTACTATGAAGATATTATAATATAAATATCCGGTGATTGCAAGCAAATTTTCAGCATCATTACTCCAGTCTTCATTGTCACATGATCCTTCCGAAATCATTCTAATATGCTGATTTGGTCAAGAAACATTTCTGATATACACTGCTGATATACGTTTGTGTGGTGTTGTGCATTATGACTGCGAAGAGCAGTAAGAAATTTTGTTGATGAACAAAGTTGAAAACGGTCTTCATTTTATATATACCATATATACATTTCTGACCCAAACCTTTGAACAGTAGTGTATATATGGTAATACAATGGTATTTTTTGTATAGGGGACCATGACAACTGCATTTCAGTAGCAATAAATGAAGAACAATGAAGAGTATAAAGTAAAAAATAACGGCTCTACAGTTGGAACTGCACTGAAAAATTCAATGAAAAAATGGAAAAAAAAAAAGATTGCAAGAGAGATGCTGCTAAAGTCCATCCATGCAGAAAGCGAGGCAGTGCCTCCCTGAAAACTGGACATAACCTGCTCTGACTGTACACACTGTGCCCAGAGAAACTGTCGTCTTCTCTCTGTCTCTCGTCCTGTCTATCTGTCTCTCGATGGCTCTAATTAAAGGTGGCCCCCTCCCAGTAGGCATCCAGTGTTTCCATAGCAATGCTGCTCTGCAGTCGATTCTAGCCTCTCGTCTCCGTGGTAACAGAGTCGGGATGCGAGAGGCTCTGTCTCTGTGATTTGGGCTGCAGTGTGTGGGAGAGGGTTGCACACACACAAACATGCATACATGCAAACAAACATCCACGAGCACTCTACACCAGCTAAAACACTCCACACGACCTCTACTGACAAATTTGACAAGACAAACGGCCACAGACACAAACCCAAAAATCGCACATGCTGAGACATTTAGAGATGCTAATAGACTTTTAATTTATTAAAACTTTTTCCATTAGCACAAAATCCATACATTATTCAGTAACTATTCAACAGATACCCTTTCTTACCATGTACCGTGATATTACAGTGTAAAAATTATGGTACTACTGGTAACACTTTAGTATAGGGACCGGTTAACTAGTTGGTTCTTAGCATGCCTATTATTAACATATTGGCTGTTTATTAGTATTCATTAGTATCGACCAATTCTACACCCAAATCTTACCCACTACCTAAACTTACCAAACCTCCGTACTAAAATATTAATCAGCAGCACATAGAGTTATGGAGGGCAAAATGCTCATAGTTAATGGCTTGTTAATAGCGAGAATTGGACCTTGAAATAAAGTGTGACAATAGTAATACAAAGATCATTGGAGTATGTTTTACAAGAAAATACCATTTCAGCTTTTCAACTTAAAAACTTCACATTTAATTCAATTTGTTACATGCTGTTTCTTTGAAGTTATTGAAATTTACTAGGAGTTTCTAAGTGAAATTTGCTTCTACACCAATTTTCAGTGTGCCATAAAAATATAATATTTAAAAATAGTGGTAATGCCATTATGTTCTTCAAATCATCATATTATACCATTTAAATATCATGCTTTATGAATATGGTATTCATACAGTATATATTCATATTGTCAATAAAATGTGGAAACTGAAAAAACACTCAAGGTTCAAAACCGTAATCTAATCTTACACCAACTCAGTAAATATTAAATCATAATGAGCATTATCAAAGATAATTCTTGATATTTTATACTCATATTCAAGTATAGGAAACATTTGATTATTGGAACGCAAATGCAGTCTAGTTATTTCTTATCAAACAAAAGGAAAATTAACAATGAGCAGAAAAAATTTGCTGGCACGCCAAGTAATTCTTCTTAACCAGATGCTGAAGGGATGACAGGAGGAAAAATAAGAGAAAAGAAATGAGGGATTTTGTCCTTTCGTGAGTGGAGATAAATGCTGAATGAAGGATTAAAGGAGTAATGCCCTGAAAAAAAGAGAAAAGCTAAGTAGGAAAAGAAAAAGGAGACACACAGTAGATTGAGAGAGGCAGGGGAGGACAAGAGAGGAAATCAGAGCGATGAAATAAATGAGAATGTGTGTGTGTTATCTAGAAATATAATGAGCACTTGAGCCATCTTACAGGCTAATCACCAGTCACAACACAAGGACCTGGCAATGACCATCAAACTAGCCCGGAAATAGAGAAAACGTGTGTGAGAAAATGAGTAAAACAGTTTTTAATGCGCATGCTGATTTGCACATACTTGACTTTTAGGAAGGTGACGTGTTTGTACAGAGAAGATGTGCTAAACAAAACCCAGAGGGAAATTGATTTTTGTTGCTCAAAAGTTGCTCTTTCATAGCTCATAAAACCTAACGGATTTCTCAGATATATTTAAGTATAAACTAGGTTTTATATATTTAAGGAGCTCCTTTTAAATGAGAAACAAATTAAATGTGAAACCGAAAATTCCTGTTTTAGCTGAAAATTTTCAGTTGCTGAAATTTCGGTCGATTTATGAGACACAAACACATTAGCAAATTTCTCCATTTCACTTTGCCTGGTTGTGTTTGGCCTTGAAGTCCTCAACCGAACGCACCGTCTAAAATTAGTCTCACACTCATTCTAGGACTGAAGTGAAATGTTATTGAACTGCTGAAGGAAAGATGCCTTGGTCAAATTCACCTTCTATGAGCTCAGAACTCAAGGCGGACTTTGTTCTCAGGCCTGGATTCTTCTTTAAATGTGTACGCTCATGCTGTTAAATTTGTCCTCGGGTCTGAATAATGCCTGTGATCTTGCCAGCTCCATCTCTTAACAAATGGAGTGTTGTTATTCATGAAGAAGAGAGGATTTTTAGCTCTTGGTGCTGATACAGTGAAATATAGCCACACTAACTTCTGACTGAAATTATTGATGTTCTATATCAACAACAGAGGGTGTTTTTAATTACATATATGTAAAATAAAATCTCTTTAATATCTCAATTATTTCTCCTAGAAAGAAATGACATCAAAAGCAGAACAAATGGACACTCCTGTTTTTCACATTTTCTCCTGGTAAAATAAGTATTGGTAAGCTCACATTGGGTTCCTCGGCAGATGAGTCCCGTTGTTGGGATTGTAGGCCTGTTCTAATTATGTATAGTTAGGATAGAAAAAGATCAAAATAAATGAGTATATCCACAACGATTTTTCTGAAGGAGGAAAAAAAACTGCCTTATTTGCTGTTGACGTCAACATCTGTGTTTCCAATCAAACTCTACAATACTTTGGTGCAAAAATCAGTTGGTACAGTACCATATCGTCACGTTTATGTTTCTGTTCTACCTGCTTTGACCTAGTTCTCCTGTGTTCCTTGATTAGTTCATTCGGTTCCACCTGTGTTTATTCATTACCTCGTTTGTCTCTGCTCATTTAAGCCCTGTGTTTTCCCCCGAGTTCCTGTGTCCTGTATTAGTTTGCGCTTGTTGATGTTTGTGGTTGTCCTTTCTCCCGAGTTTCTGTTTGAATAAAAGACTGTTTGGTGGATTACTCCTGCGTCGTGCGCTTGTCTACGGCCACAATCCGTGACACATATGATGGTCAAACATGTCCATCTGTTTACATAGAAAAACAATGGAAAAGCAATGGAAAACTGCTTTATGTCAACAGACACTTTCTTTTATTTGAGAACTATATGAGTTCATATTTAAAGTAACTAAGAACATTCCTGAACTATTAGCAATGAAATAGCAAAAAATATTTTCCTCTGAGAGTAAATCTGAAGATCTGGACACACACCATGAGTGGTGCCTCGCATCTCACATCTCTGATCAACCACTGGAAGCATTAACATCACACTTCAAATGCAAATGCATGTTTACATGGTATATATGTGTGCGTGTGTGTGAGGGGCCGAGTGGACATACTGTCAGCCATCTGCGTTTGGGATGAGAGGTGAACGTATGAGGAGATAAAAACAGCTTGTCTAATCTGCCTCGGGCACACAAACACACACACACAAACAGAAATAGTGTTTCTCTGTCCTACTGTCCATATGTCTCTCTTTTCCACTACACTAAATAGCTTTTATTTTCTTTACTCGGCCTCTAATAATATCTCCATTTTGTATTTTCTCCATCTGCTCTCTTAATTTCTGTCTGTAAAATATCCTTCTTAATTTCTACATCTACACTGAAATGCATTAGTAGGACTGCACTCAAAGGAGCCATTTCATTCTTTTGAGTTCAATGTAATATGTAGACGAAATCTAACACAATGGTTTGGCTTTCAACTGGAGGGTCAGAACCCAAGAAAAGTGCTGAATGCAGAAAATACAGTGCAACTAGCCATATAATTTTGCAAAATCGGGGGGGAAAAAAATCTTAAGAGAATTATTAACAATGAAAATAAGTAGTTTGTGTTGAGCACAAAGTGTTTTTAATCAGTAAATCAGCAGTGTGATTTGTGATCATTCTATTGTTCTGACCATCTATCCATCCATCCTTCCATCTTTCTATCATTCAGTCTATCCATCCATCCATCATTCTATCGTTTTGCCTGTCCGTCTATCTATTCATCTATCCATCCATCATTCTATCATTCTGCCTGTCTGTCTATCCATCCATCATTCTATCATTCTGTCCGTCTATCCACTCATCATCCATCCATCCGTCATTCAGTCTCTCCATCCATCCATCCATCCACCGTTGTTCTATCGTTCTATCCATCCATCCATTATCATCTTCTATAGTCTCTGTTATCCATCCATTCTCCATCGTTCCATAATTCCCTGTCGTTTCCCCCCCTATGCATTCAGTCATCCATCCATCCGTCGTCAGTCTCTCCATCCATTCCATCCTCCATTTGCTCTATTGTTCTGTCCTGCCGTCTATCCATCCTCAGTCATTAAGTCTCTCCACAATCCATCATCCGTTTTTTTTAAATCGTTCTTGTCTGTCTATCCATCCTCCATCATTCCCTCTTCTATCCTCCATCTATCTGTCATTCTTCATTCTGTCTGCCGTATCTAATCCATTTCTTCTGCGCATTCAATCATTCTTTCTGGCTGTCTATCTACCATCGGCATCCATTCATCGGCGCGCATCGTTCTGTCTATCTGTCTGTTCACCCATCCATTTGTCCATCCATTGATTCTTCCATTCATCGTTCTGTCTGTCTATCCATCTATTGTTCTATCTATTTATCTTAAAAGCACAGTTTTAAAAAAGTAGAAAATGGACTTTCAAATTGAAATGCGACAAACTTGTAAAATATGCCCTGTTTAACATTATTATACAAGGATACAAAAGCTTCACGAAGTCTTGAGCATCAATCTGCCATCAAGGTTTCCCTGTGCTAACTGCAGGGGCAGGAAGAATTTGATGTGGGCTGGCTGCTGTGGGGAAGTTTCTGGATTTTTCACAAGGCTTGCTGGGTGACAGGAACAGATGCTTTCAGATGAAGAAATTCACTTCAAGCAGTATGTATACAGCAACCTACAAAACTATTCACGTTTTCTGCCAGGGTGTTGGTGTCAGATGATGAAATTTTAATCTGTATGTGACAGCAGTTCTCTGCCAGTCAGGTCAGTGTTTATGTAAAGCCTGCAGGCAGTCAGCAGAGTGCCTAAATCTTTAATAAGACAAAATACACAGGTCCCAAAATCTCTCCAAATCCCCAGCTGCAACTCTCTCTCACAGACACACAGGCACTCATATGCATTCACACATGAAAACACACACAGAACAAACCACAAACAAGAGCGGCCTGGGACACAGGGGTAGTAGCATAATTGCTCTGTCCCTGAACTATTTCTGTGTATACGTAACAGAGAATTAACTAGAAAAAGTGCAGGAAATACATTTATAATGCATTAATTATTTTACAAATATTTATAAAAATGGTGAATAACTTGATCTCATTCTATAATTAATGACTTTAGTTGTCAGTTTTGCCAAATGAGGAGAAAGTTATAATAAGACCACTAATATGGTGGTGTGCCACCACACATCACAGATTTGATTTTTGGATTATGTTGGTCAAAATTCAGAATCAATAAACTGGCTCACTTTTAACTCATGCATGTGAATTTGAATTGAATTAGCCACAGAAAATTAAACTGGAGTTTGATTTCAAATAACATGAAGAGAAATTTTACTGAATTGCAATTCATAGAATTTCAACACGGGTAATGCATAAGGTGGAAAGTTCGATCGATCGATCGATCGATCATCAATCCATCCATTCATCCATCTATTCATCTATCCATTTACCTATCCATCTATTAATCCATCCATTCAGCTATCTATACATTTAACTTATCTATTCATCCATCCATCCATTCAACTATCCATCTATCTATCTATTCATACATCTACATATCTATTCATCCATCCATTTATCTATCTATTCATACATCTAAATATCTATTTATCCATCTACCTATCATCTATTCATCCATCTATCTATTCATCCATCCACATATCTATTTATCCAGCCATTCATCTACCTATCATCTATTCATCCATCTATCTAGTCATACATCTACATATCTATTCATCCATCCATCCATCCATCTACATTTAGTCATTTAGCAGATGCTTTTATCCAAAGCGACTTACAAAGTAGAAGCAATCAGACCAACGAGAGAGCAACAATATACATTTGCTGTGACAAGTCTCAGTTAGTCCAGCCCATTGCACATAGCAAGGTGTTTTTTTTCTTCTTTTTTTTATATAAATAAATTAGACCGAATAGAATAGGTAAGTGCTAGTATGAACACAGATATGAGTGGCATGATGAGTGGTGAAAAAAAATGGGTGTCTTTATATTGTTTTTTGAAAATTGGCTAAAGACTCCTTTGCTTCGTGAACTTGCTGAGAATAAGGCAGTTGCTCACCCCACCAGCTGGGAACAGTCCAGGAAAAGGTCCATGAGAGTGATTTTGTGCCTCTTTGGGATGGCACCACGAGGCGTCGTTCACTTGCAAAACGCAAGCTTCTGGAGGGAGCGTGACATGTCTGAACAATTATGAAAAATTTGGGTAATTGGGTGCTTCACCAGTGGTTGTCTTGTAGGCAAGCATCAGTACCTTGAATTTGATGCGAGCGGCTATTGGCAGCCAGTACAAACTGATGAAGAGAGGGGTGACGTGAGCTTTCTTCAGCTTGTTGATGACCACTCTGGCTGCTTCTTCTGTCCAGTGCAGAGGCTTGATTGTACTTGCAGGAATCCGGCAAGTAGAGCTTACAATATCGCAGTCCTGGAGCGAAAAGAGCTTGGACAAGGAGTTCTGCTGTCTGCTCTGTTAGGAAGGGTCTAATCTTCCTAATGTTGTATAAGGCAAATCTGCAGGACTGGGCCGTTGTAGCAATATGGTCTGTGAAGCTTAACTGCTCATCAATCACAACTCCAAGTTTCCTGGCTGTCCTGGAAGGAGTTATGGTTGACGAACCCAGCTGTATAGAGAGGTTGTGATGAAGTGCTGGGTTGGCTGAGACCACGAGCAGTTCTGTCTTAGCAAGGTTGAGTTGAAGGTGATGATCCTTTATCCAGCCAGAAATGTCTGTCAGACAGGCTGAAATGCGAACAGCTACTGTCAGATCATCTGGTTGGTATGAGAAGTAGAGTTGTGTGTCATCAGCATAGCAATGATAGGAAAAGCCATGCTTCTGAATGACGGATCCTAAAGATGACATGTAGATGGAGAAGAGAAGAGGTCCAAGCACTGAGCCTTGAGGAACCCCAGTAGCAAGAAGTTGTGACTTGGAAACCTCACCCCTCCAAGACACCCTGAAGGACCTACCAGAGAGGTAAGACTTGAACCACTGGAGTGCGGTTCCTGAGATGCCCATATTCATGAGGTTGGACAGGAGGATCTCTGTCTCGCCAGTCTCAGGGCTTCAGTAACTGAGAGCAGTGCAATCTCAGTTAAATGGCCTATCCATCTACCTATCCATGCATCCAACCATCCCTCTATTCATACATCTACATCTCTATTCATCCATCCATCTACCTATCCATCTATTTATCCATCCATCCATCCATCTATTCATAGATCTACATATCTATCCATCTACCTATCCATCTATTCATCCATCCACCCATTCATAAATCTACATATTTATCCATCCATCCATCCATCCATCAGTCAATCCGTAACCTCATGAACTGTCAAACTCTTTTTATACTTTTTTAAAACTTTCAAACAGTGCTTTAAGTCATCATTCAAAATTTGTTACTGCAAATAGTTATGTGACTTCGAATTTTTATGTATTTTAACAAATCTGCATCCTATTTGCTACCTCGAATTAAATTCAATTAAAAATTCCAGAATCAAATTTGAATTCAATTCTGCATGGTGCACATCTCTGTTACAATACACGCAGACACTTAAAAGACAACTCTGAAATTACATGCACGGTTTACCGCCCCCTCAAACTTCGCCTTACACTCCACGTGTCTCATACTTCAAACTTCATCCCACACACTGAGACCATCACATCCCAAATTTCATTTCGCAATGTCTGATTGATATGAGCAGAGTTCTGTCTGTCTGAGACCAAGGAATTAAGACTGCAGTATTACATAACTCTGGCTCTTGTTAGCACACTGCTGTGCATGTTTGATACTAACAAGGGAGCTATCAGCGCTTTGATGAACTGACAGCTAATCAAGCTCACCCACATGCATAAAAGCAGCATAAAAATCCCATCTCTTTTTTAAAGCATATCGTTAGATACTGTATCTAGAAATATAAAAGAGTGTATTGACAAATGATCAGGAAAAAAAATAGAAAATAATTATTTAAATCCATGTTTTGTGATGTCTGTATTTGAAGTGTCTTTGTCAATTCAAATCTGTTCTTTCAATCTATTTTGGGATTTTTTCTGCAAATATTGACATATGCAATTAATCGGCATATCATGTAATTTATGTAATTAACATTTATAAATGACTGACTGTTTTTTCATCCTCAGTAAAAAGCAAAGAAATTTGATAAGATGCTCATTCTCTTGATCCTTGCTCTCTACGCTTTCTCTTGTTTACTTCTCCGAGAGAGTGTAAGAGCCAGAGGGCAAAGAAAGGAGAGGGAAAATGAAGAAAATGAACAGACAGAAAATGATAGTTGATGTGCAATTTCACCATCCAATCTGCAGCCACCCTCCTCAGTTGCTTCCCTCTCTCTCTGTTGAAATATTATGTAACTGGGCCCTAGGCATGGTAATTAGGAAGCTTTAGGTATTAGCTAAGACCAAAGACAAGAACAAAGGGATGGTAAGAGACTGTGAGTGTGTGTGGGCATCCTTCTTCACTTTCATATATAACGGTTGAGCCATTAGTGAGGAGTTTTTTTTTTGATCAGTCGGATGTCTCTTAGACTTTCTATAAGATAGCACTGAACTTCAATACTACTCCTGACCTGTGAGTGTGTGTATGCAAATTACAGGTAAAACTAATAGTTTGTGTCTGATACATTAAATTAGACTCTGTGTATCACGTGATAAAACGTTGTGATATCTTTAGTTAATTAGAAGTATTCTATTCTATAGTGCAGAGCCTAGATTAATTTTCTAAAGTGATTAATAGAGAATATCCAGAGGACTGTGTGTGGATACTTAGTCATACCTTGTATAGTAATACAATAAATACTTAAGCATAATAAGACAACCCTGCTAACCAGTCCCATGACACCCTGAAAGTAAAAAAAAAAAAAAAAAATACTTATAATGAATAAAAAAATATTACTTAACATAATAAATAATAAATAAAGTTAATGTACAATATTTACAAATATATTCTTCTCATTGGGGTAAAGGAAATATTTATGTACCCACCAGAAAAAAGTGCAATAAGTGCTGTTTGAAAAATGGCAGCAGAAGAACCAATACAGAAATTAATCAATAACATTTAGTGTTGATAATTATCAAATTATTGGGTTACACTTTATTTGAAAGTGTCCTTGTTGCAGTGTAATTATACATTTAAGTACGGAGTAATATTAATTAACTATATGTACTTACTATATGGTTTGAGTTGGGATTAGGGTTAATTGCATGTAATTATGCATAATTAATTGTTATTATAACAGTAAGTATATGGACATGGTAAATTAAAGTGTTAACAATTATTAGTACTAATATAAAAATGGCAAACACTAATTATAATATTAAATTAGAAATTTCACTTGGTACTCAATGTTGTACATATGGTGGGAAATGTAAAATTCTAATATTTTGTTACATTTCAAACTTAATGCTGTCAGAGCTTCAATATTTTATTTAAAACATAAAAAGGGAAATACAAAACTAGATTCCAGTCACTATAGACAACTTTACACACTTTAATTCACACAAACACACAACAATCATTCATGTTTCCTATAGAGGCTTTTGGTAAAAAGCCTGAAAGTTCTGGGTGTTAATAAAATTGCAGAATATTATGATACGGGTTCGTCTGTAGAAACTATAATTAGTCTTATATAAAAACAAATGTCTATTGTAAATCCTTATTCAGACGCATTACAAGGACAGACTGAAGACTTGTTTGTACTCTGTAGGGTCAGCAGAGTGAATCCACACAATATCAGACAAAGCTCTCCCTTCCTCAGAAACAAGTGTGACACTCACTGAAGCAATCGGAGTGTTTGAGGAGGGAGCCCTGTGTGTGCGGACGGCGTTTCTATGGAAACGGATGTGGGTGATTCATGGAGCGTGTCAGGCCAAAAAATTTATTTCACATCTGCATGTGTGTGTGAGAGAGACAGAGAGTGGGCATGGTAATGCTTTAATGTTTTTGAGTGTTTAAGAGTGTTTTAATATGCCAGAGTGTATTGAATGTGTGAGTGTTTGTATGTCATGAGGGCAGTACTGACATTGTACCAAATATTCATTAAATGCTCTTCAAATATATCAACTTCAAAATTATTGTATATATATCCTCCTGAGAACCAGAAAAAAAGGTTTTGGGAATCTAGTATTTTTTCATGTCATTACATTGTTTAGAGCAGGGGTGCCCAACCCTGCTCCTGGCGATCGACTGTCCTGCAAAGTTCAGCTCCAACCCTAATCAAACACACCTGAAGCAACTATTTAGGGTCTTCAGGATCACTTAAAAAAGTAAAGGCAGGTGTCTTTGATTAGAGTTAGAGCTAAACTTTGCAGGACAGTCGATTGCCAGGAGCAGGGTTGGTGCCCCCTGGTTTAGAGCATAAGAAAAAAATGGTAAAATAACATTTTTGAAAATTTATATTTTATTCATAAGTTATGCTATTTCCTCTGTAGAGGACACCAGGACTCAAGTTTTTCTAAAAATAAAATGACAAGAGTAGACTTGAAAAGGCAAAAACAATGGGATTTTTTTTTTAAATCACCAATTAATTTTTAGGTTTTAGGATTTTTTTTATACTTAACTTTGTTTAAGGATGGTTATCAACTATGTTATAAAATATATAAAATGATTTGATATACTATTTTGCTTTATGCAATATGTGTGTAAAAATTCCATAAACTGGTTTTCCCATTAGGCACAATGTTATCTATACACTGTATCTAATTTGCATATTAATGTGCTGTTGGGACAGCATGTTGAAAAAAGTAGTGTAATAATGGGAGTAGTATTTGCCAGATTTTCATAATAATATCTAATGTTTCATAAGAATATTGATATATAATTTTTTTTCCTATTCAATTCTTTTTTTCTCCCAAAATGTATAATAAACATGCCTTTAGTCCTGGTGTCCTCTACAGTGGATATGTATGAAATCATGTCCTGTTTCATAACTGGAAGTCATATTTTGATTTAACATTTTCCTGAGATGTTGATTTATGACAAACAATTTGAAAATTAATCAGATTTAAATTGTAATTACAAAATATTATCATATTTCCATAAGGATGTACAATTTTATCACTAAATTAATGTCAGTCATTTTTAAAGACCAAGGAGAGGGAGTGGTCACGGTGAAACTTTCAAACATCCGGTATCTTTGAAAAGTCCTGAATGTGCTCTGTACGGGACATCCAGACTTAAAACTGTGACATGTGAGGTCTCAGAGAAATTCACTAAGATATAATGTCCACTACAGAGGCAAAAACTCCATAGCTGGGTCTCAGGAGGATATATACAAAACCTCAACACTGCAAATTACTATTGTATATTTGTAAAGAAGTTTTCTGTGAAACTGATCGGAAATGAAGTGAGTTTATGATTAAAACAAGAACAGATATCTGCCAATGGGCTCTAAAAAATGAAATTAACTTGAAGGGCAAACTATAGCTCTCATTCCCACTGACAGATTTTTCTTTTTGTTATCAGCATTAGCTCACTGAATTTTGTTCAGCTTTCCCATCCTTAATTTTAAATTAGCATCTCAAGTAAATGCATCTTTATTTATGAATATTTAGACATTTGAATTTTAAAACAAAAATACTGACATAGACATTCATTCATTCATTCTTTTCAATGCATGCCACATATAATGCCATGAATGTATGAATTTAAGACTTTCTGCTCTAATTGAATCTCTTTTTAAGCCCTTAAATTGTGAAAGCACAAATTAAGACTTTTTAAGATCAGCAGAAACTCTGATATATATAAAATTAATTTAATATTTGTGATCATCTTAAAGAAAACAAATATCATTGAGTTTAAAAACATATGAAAACATATGCAAAAAAAAAATCCTGGCCACAAACAAAAACTGAAAATCATGTTCTACTCCGTCTCACAGGAATAACTAAAGGCTCAGTGTCGCGCTCAAGGGCACAGTGCTGATGGAAGACCTCCAGTTTACCGATCTTCCTGCTGCTAGACTCAAACTACTTCCTTTTACAATCTCATTTTATCTTTTATAAACTTTTATTATGAGCACAAATAGTGGTGATATCAAACTTGATATTCTTCACCTGCCAGTAGATTTAATACACTTTGATCAATGACTAATAGTTCCCAGACAATAACACAACTGCAAGACTTGGCTCAGTTTTAGTTTTACTCTTGTGCATCAACCTGAAGTGGAGTTATCAGTGCCTTAATAAAAGTCCACATATATATATATATATATATTTTTTTTTTAATCAGAAACTTGTTGCAGTGAAAGTTCACCCAAAAATAAAAACATTATATACCCACCCCCCTTAAATTCTTCCAAACCTGAGTTTGCATGACTTTCCTTCTTCTGTGGAAAACAAAAGGAGATTCTGATGAATGTTGGTAACCAAACAATTGACGGTAGCCATTGACTTCCATAGTATGGAAAAAATACAATGGAAGTCAATGGCTACCATCAAGTGTTTGGTTACCAACATTCTTCAAAATATCTTCTTTTGTGTCTTCTTTTGAGTAAATTGTGACCATTTTCATTTATTGGTGAAGTATCCCTTTAATAATGACATTGTTAAAGAGAAAGTGCATATTTTATATATTTTTTTGCTTTCTCCTTTCCCAGCTTAATGTGCAGAAGCATACCTAAAAAACACACACACATCAATGGTCGGAGAGTGTTTAAAAGACAGATTAACAAGATGTTTGAAAACAAGACAGAATCTGTAACTTATTCACCTTCCGACATCTGGACTCCTCGATCCTCTCAGTATTGAGTTAATACCTAAAGCTGTAAATTACCACAAACACCAGAACAGAGGGAGAGATGACCTTGTTTCTCCATAACCGAAAGCATAAAACAGCTTAACAGGCTTTGCTAAGGAGAAACTGGTGCTCAGTATGATTATTTTCTCTAGCTCATAACCTCCATCTTTACTTCTTGAGGCTAAAACAACACAAGATGTGTGTATTTTTGGGTGTGTATTTTTAAATGTTGTGGTCATCATGTAAATCATGCCTCTGGAAGGTGAATGACATTAATGTGATACTGAAAATGTTGAGAACACACACACACACACACACACAGCAGACCTAATCTGTGCTGCTCTGACATACTGATGAATAAACTATGAAGGGAGGAAACTGAACTGGATGTTACACTATTAACATGAGAGAAAGAGATTAAATATAAATGGCTCTGTGATTTCTGCTGTGATGAAAGATTAGATTGTACGGAAATATTTCCTAGGAGTTTTAAGAGTCAAAACATCTATTAGCAGGCATTTTAACATGCAAAAAAAACACACGGTTGTTTCTGTGCCGTGGCCCTCACTGTGACATCTGATGAATAATTCTGGCAGTAGTGCATTGTGAGAGCTGCTCAGCCTCTATGATTTTAAGAACACAAGGTTTGAAATGCTCATTTAAGGATAAAAGGAAAAACACTTCACATCTGTGGCCCCTTATGTGACTAAACATGAGTCAGATGCTCTTCTGTACTGTGATTTTCTTCCAGTCTTCATTAAGAGATGTGACAGATGTGGAAGTTCTTCAAATTTAGAATTAATCTCCACCCAAGAGGTAAAAACTGACTCATACGGCATTCATGAAAAGCTTCTCCTGACTCCTGATGAGCTGCCAAACAAATACTGCTTAGAATCATCAACGTCCTGCTCAAAGTCAGTCCACTTTGTGGCCTTCTTGTTAATATTCCTGGGTGGCTATTTGCAAAGCTCTACTTAAACGAGACTCTATTTAAATATAGAAATCTACTAAAAATACAGAAATCTCTAAAACTGTTTGGCTAGATTATGTTTCTATAAAACGCCAAAGCACACAAAACACTAAATATTTCTCTTAAATTAGGCTTTTAAAAAAAGTAGAGACTGCCACAAAGACCAGGCTTTGATTTAAAGTTGTTTTAATTATTATTAATATTTTTTCTGCAAGGACATATTCAACTGAACAAAAGTGGCAGTTAAGACATTAATAATGTTACACAAACTTTTGGTAACACTTTTTAAAACACACTGAGCCGCACTTTTATTAACATTTTAAGGTGTCCTTCTTACACATGTTACATATACATACTATTATAATAAAAATAAATTATGCATATTTACATGCAAGTAAACCAAACCCTAACCATATATAGTAAGTACAAGCAGTTCATTAAAATTGCCCAGTACTTAAAGGGATAGTTCGCCCAAAAATGAAAATTTTATGTTTCTCTGCCTACCCCCTTATAAGTCTGCGATCCGCCCCAAAGCAAGAAGACGACGCATCAAGTGCCTGCTGTTGAGAACGTGCTCAGGATGAGCTCTGGACAGTTCGGACATTGGCGTGAAAATCAGAGGTAAAATATTATATAAATACTGTTCAGTTTCTTTCACAGACCGATCGTTTTGTGTCTTTAAACATCAATGTATCATCACGAGCCTCAGGGTTTAATTTGGTTTTGTTTGTGTATGTTTTTTGACTCTCAAAGCCGTGATTCCCATCCACTTGCATTATAAGACTGACAGACTGCAACGGTTTCAGTTACAAAAAATCTTCATTTTGTGTTCTACTGAAGAAACAAAGTCACCTACATCTTGGATGCCCTGGGGGTAAGCAGATAACATCAAATTTTCATTTTTGGGTGAAACTATTCCTTTACAATGTTAATTACACGCTGTAACAAGGACACCTTAAAAAGAAAGTATGACCAATTAAATGTTGCAATAATGCTTTTCTTTTGAACTTTATTTTTGTCAAATGTTATATTCTTTATATTATGAACTTCATATTATATTATAAAGTAAAGCATGTAACTCAAAATTATCTAAAATTATGCTTGCTCACAGGAACTCTGGCTCAACCAATGGTGTACTCAAACCTGTTTGGCTGAACAATTCTGTTTTTAAGAAATTAACCTCTTCAACTTTAACTCTCTAGAACCTTCCAGAATTCAGGCAGCTAAAAGTCGACCCTTAAAGGGATAGTTTCATCCAAAAAATGAAAAGTCTGTCTTAATTTACTCACCCTCCTGTCGTTCCAAACCCATAAGACCTCCATTCATCTTCAGAACACAAATTAAAATATTTTTTAATGAAATCCAAGAGCTTTCTGACCCTCCATAGACAGCAATGTAACTGAAATGTTCCCACTGAACAAAGGTTTTACGGATTAACAACATGAGAGTAAATACTTAATGACAGAATTTTCATTTTTGGGTGAACTATCCATTTAAAGTCAAAACATCTAGACCTCGTGTGTTCCTCACAACATCCAACAGAGACCACGGTGCACAGTTGGGCTGCGTTCTCCGAGACCTTCCACGGGTCACTCTCCTCCACCAGCATTGGCCGATTTCACTTCTCTCCAAAACCACTCAAACACAAAAAAAACAAAACCACATCAAACACACCATCGGGGAAGGCTAGTCGCCGGGCGTCCATGCACAGCCAGCTGAGCTGAGTGCAGTCCTTGTGTCTCTCCGCCATTCTCTCCACACAAACACTGGAGTAATCCACATTAGTGATGGTGGTGTAGCCGGCCTGGTACATGTCATAGCTCAGAGCACTGTTGCCACAACCTGAGAGAGACAAACAGAGTCTGGCAAGTGAAAAAAAGTTTGAGAGTTCTATTACAGATAATTTAGGAGTCACTCTAGCAAATAAATGTGGTTGTCACTTTCAACTTAGACCTACTGCATTCAAAAACTGTTAGGCCAAGCACAACAGAATAGAACAGAAAGACTTGTTCAAAAGTGAGACATTGAAAAACAGCAAATGACAGAGCATAGAATAACAAACAAACAGAGAAGAAAAAAAAAAACCCCGCCTGGACTGAAAGCAAGAACACATCCTCTGTGTGAATGACGATGCTAAGTTAGCTTAGCACAAGGCCAAAAAAATCATGGAGCAGCATGAAAGTCTTGAACTTTCTCATAATCAAAACATTCTAATATTAAAATGTGCCACCCGTGTGACTTTTTGGATAAAAAGTCGTCAGATGATTCAAAATCACCAATCTAACCAGAGGTGTGAGTGACAGGAAGTCACATGTTGTGACTTCCTGTTGTGTCACGGGGGTTGGGCATCTCAGCTCCTGAGGCGAGAGCAACTTTAATTATCGCCTCCTTCGTTAGTCTAATTAAAGAGTGCTTAATGAGCAGTCTTACAGAGGGTGTTTAATCAAAGGCATTTTCTTTCCGTCTTTGTTTTTTTTTTTTACAGTTCTTCACCTCAGTCTGTACTCTTCTCACTTAACACTGCATGTAAAGATAAAGTCATGAAGTCATTTTTCACAGGAACGTTGCTGCTCTCAGTGTTATCTGGAAGCTTGCATGCCGTAGTCTCAGCAGGACGACAGGCGTTTCCCTAGAGGCACTTAACAGTACGTTTAAACCAGAGCGTCTCAAACTCTATTTATAGCTCTTTATAGAGCATTTATCTCGCTCATGGTGCCACTCTTCTCCCAGATCTCATTACAAAACCGATCTATGCAAGTGTGCCAGCAAACAAAAAATATATATTTTTTGAGCATATCAAAACCGGCTTGAGTTAAAAAAACCTTAATTTCTGTTCAAATACTATTGTTACTATAGTTACTGTCACTACAATAAAACTCTGGTGACTTGCCATCCAAAAATAAATTACACAATCCAACTTAGATACTAAAAGACAATACAGTATTACGTATATTAATCGATTCCATTTAATTAGCTTTAAATGTTTTAATTTTCTGTTTTCATATTAAAGAGGTCATATGATGTTGCTAAAAAGAACATTATTTTGTGTATTTGGTGTAATGAAATGTGTTTATGCGGTTTAAGGTTCAAAATACACATTTTCCACATACTGTGCATTATTGGTTCTCCTCTATGCCCCACCTTTCCGAAACACGTCGATTTTTACAAAGCTCATCGGTCTGAAAAGTGAGGTGTGCTCTGATTGGCCAGCTATCCAGTGCGTTGTGATTGGCCGAATACCTCAAGCGTGTGACGGAAATGTTACGCCCCTCACCATACTGTTGATGCCGTGTCCAGCCGGAGCGACGAGACAAAAACATTAAAACCCATTACAAACGAGGCATTTGCTGCATCCAGTGGTGACATAATTACTGATTATAATGACTTATACTGTCTTTTTATGTGTTGCGTTGCATCGTGCCACGTAAACATAAAACCATGTCTGCATTTGATCGGAGAAATGACAAACAAGAAGCGCTACTCTACACTGCTCAAAACTGGTGTTTGAATCGTCAGTGGCAAATTCTTTAAATATGAAACGTCCTTACAGTCTGTGAGTCAGAACAGCCGGCATTGTAGTCTACTCTACCAGGATCAGGAAACAGTTCTCCATAAAATGTGCTGCACACATCTGAATATTTGGGTTGAAGTGTTCTGGAACAGTGTTGTAAATACAACTTAACCACTGATTTCTTAACCTCTTTTGGAAGACCAAACAAAGTAGTTTTGCTTTCACAACTAAACACACAGCGTCTTCATGACATGGAGGTGGTGGCAACAACACTAAAGTTACACCTTCTTTCTTTGCGTGAACATTTGGGTGGCATTATGCAAATCTTCCCACATTGTGACGTAGACATGTGGGGGCGTGTTTAAACAAGGCGTTTTAGGAGGGTGTGGACCAGTCTTAACTTTTATAAGGAATATCTCTTTGGGTTTGAGACTTTAGTCTTTGCAACTTTAGGGATCTTATCTATTCACGAACAGATTGTAACACTCCAAAGAGAAAGGAAAACTTGAAATCAATCATATGACCCCTTTAAAGTAATTTGTTATTTGGTTTTGTCTCTCTTTTTAATTCATATTTTTATTTAACTTTAATTTGATTTCAGGTTTTAGCATTTTTATTTATTTAAAGTAAACTTATTTCATTAGCCAAGGCAGAATTTCTAATTCATCAAAGTAATTATATCTAGTATTTTACCAATAATATTTATTTTCAATAGTTTTAGTTAACAATAGCAATGCTAAATGCTAATTATTAACTTATTTTGGTTTTATAGTAGAAACAATTATGGCATTTTGGTAAAAACTACAGTTAAAATAATTAAAATAATTTCTCAAATTTTTTACATTTGTAATTGCTGCACCAGTACTGGTATCAGATGGAATTGCAATGTGTATGTTGGACATAATAATATTACCTTTTGGACTGTTTTTGGAGGTTTTCCATTTAGGAAACCTGTCTCCAATTTTGTTTGGTGCCACTAAAAATACATAGCCAAATACCTCTGTTAATGGTGTGCAAACGTTTGAATATGAGACACAGACGTTTTTGTGCTGTTTATTAATACAGTTTATTCACTGCCTCATGGGTGTTAATGGTTTATAAGGTCAAAGGTCATTGCAAGTGTAGAAGGAACGAAAAATTGAAGAAAGAGAAACACAGAGACAGAGGGAGTGTGTGTTCCTGATCTGTCAACCGCTGCCTTATCTCCACTCATAAACACTCTTGAATTGAATTGTTTCCGCTCTCTCCATGACATCACCAGCTACACATGGCCTCTGACCTTTACTACTGCTGCCTCGGCCTGGATCCCCCTCTTCAGAGCTTTCGTTGTGGCAACGAAGACCTGGGAATTTCCAGAGCGGAGACACTAACTAACAGGACAGAATGCTAAAGTTAGTCTAGCATATCACACATAGCATTCCTTCATTCCCTGCTCTCTCACTCTCTCCTTCTCCACATAGGGAGACGGAAAAAATGATTCCCTCAGCAGTCACGAGACACGTCGGACAAACATCACAAGACCCAGAGACTCGAGCAGAACGTGCCATTCGCAGATGTCTCTGGAACAGAAAGCAATCTTTAGGATTCATGAAGTCTTTCACCAGTCAGGGTCCAATTTCATAAAAACATCTCTCTCTTTAAATTTTTCTGTAAATGGTAAAACTGGAACACTGCACATCTCAGGCAACTAAACAGTGATCCTCACACCCGTACTATAAGTGAGGATCAGTGGAAGTTTTTAATCTTTGAGGAGATGAAAGTGGCACATCTATGTTTCCCATAATGCCCCGGTGCTGCAGAGATAGTGTAAATGATTTAGCACAATGATGTCATACCAAGCGGAGCATGAAACTTCAAAGTATCACGCAACACCAGCAGAATTAAGACATGACTACAAGCCACTCAAAATTAACTTGTCACACAAAGATATGTTGGACAGAATATTTTTTGGCCATTATTTTGAGATTACTTGACCATAACAGTGTCTAATTGGCTGATTATCAAAGTGGAATCTACTTGCAACCTTATCAATGGATAGGCAAGGCCCCTTTACATCAAAAACAATAATTATGACCATTAAGTTTTGAAACATACATAAACATATGTACATATATACACACACACATATATATATATTATATACATATATATATACCAAACAACTAAATATATACGTATTATATATATAATATTATAATATATAACCACATTACATACACATACATACATATAATATACATATACAGGAAGAAGAGAGAGAGAGAGAGAGAGAGAGAGAGAGAGAGAGAGAGAGAGAGAGAGAGAGAGGAGACGGAAGAAGGAAGACGAGGGTGAGAGAGGAGAGAGAGAGAGAGATATTGAGATTGATTACCTGTATAAAAAAAATAATAAAAAAAAACGTATTTGATACTTGGCTATAAAAATTTTAGATTTGTTTTCTTTCGTATGATAAACATTAATAGTACCATTATGGATTACCACTGGATGTCCCTTGTAAAATATGGATCATGAAGCAAAACCAGCTGAGAACCATAAATACAAGTGCCATCACTGGCCACTGGAAAACCTTCAGCGATTGTTCACAACAGGCACAACAAAGCAGTTCCTCTGCAGGTCTGTAATGAAAGTACAAAGACAGAAACACAAGAAGCAATATAGATCAGCATCTGAACGATAGGAAAAACATTGTGTACCAGAAATGATCATCACTTTCCTCTGAATTTGTAACTGCTTCGGACATTGGTGTTCTGAACATGCATGTTTTGTCTTGGAAAACCTCCACGCATTTTTTTCTCTCTATAGTATTAACATTCGCCTTGATGTTACATCCATAAAGACACACACACTCTCGTAAAGTTCCCGGAAATGTCAGCTTCACGGAGGGAGCGGCTCTGTTGCCTTGGTGATACGAGATAGAGCGCAGCAGACCGTCTCCCACAGGGCTTTGTTTACCAGCCTCCCAAAGCATACTGGGAATAGCAGATACACAAGAACACATGAACACACAAGAACTGAGAGAGAAAAAATAACCATCATCAGCAGTGCTGTAATAATTAGGTCACGAGAGTGCAAACATGTAGGATGAGAGAAGCGGCGAGTACATGTGCGTATGGCTCTAAACATGTTCTTTCCACTATAATGCGTCTGTTTATCTCGGTCACACATACAGAGACTCTGACATCATCTGTCACACACTATCAGGAATATTCTCCAATGAACCATTCAACCAAACTAAACTCATCGCTAATGAACTCAGACGTAACTTTTATTGTTACATGGACACCAATGCATGACTGATATTTTTCGACAACAAGACATAATCGATGGAACTGTGTGTGTGAAATTGACTATCAGGATATTAGTCTCAGTGTGAAATGTTTCAAATCGTTGAGACAGAGGTCAGAGGTCAAAGCCAAAGTTCACAGACCAAGTACAAATTCAGTCTCTCTATATTTATAAATAAAAACAGGTATGAATACGAAAACCCTTCCACTTTTGTTCTATATACAATGTATGTAAAAGTATATAGACCTATATAACAAAAGCGGTCTTTATACATAAAGAAACAAATAAATAAATAAATGGGATCAGTCAGTAAAAGGAAATTTTAACTTTTATACAGAAAGGTTGCATTAAATTTATCCGAAGTTACAATAAAGGCATTAATAAAAGATAAAAAAATAAGATTCTATTTGAAATATTCATGAAAACAAATGTCACAGGTAAATAAATTACATTTTAAACCATATTAAAATAGAAAGCAGTTTATTTAAATTGTAATAATATTTCACAATATTGCAGATTTTACTGCATTTCTGATCAAATAAATGCAGCCTTGGTGAATATAAGAGACCTCTTTCAAAAATATTAAAATCTTACCGATGTACAGTATATGTCAAGATACAGTGGGGAAAAAAAGTATTTAGTCAGCCACCAATTGGGCAAGTTCTCCAAATTAAAAAGATGAGAGAGGCCTGTAAATTTCATCATAGGTATACCTCAACTATGAGAGAAAATAATGAGAAAAATCAGAAAATCACATTGTAGGATTTTTTTAAGAATTAATTGGTAAATTCCTCGGTGAATTAAGTATTTGGTCACCTACAAACAAGTCAGATTTCTGGCTCTCACAGACCTGTAAATTCTTCTTTAAGAGGCTCCTCTGTCCTCCAATCGTTACCTGTATTAATGGCATCTGTATGAACTCGTTATCAGTATAAAAGACACCTGTCCACAACCTCAAACAGTCACACTCCAAACTCCACCATGGCCAAGACCAAAGAGCTGTCAAAGGACACCAGAAACAAAATTGTACAGCTGCACCAGGCTGGGAAGAATCTGCAATAGGTAAGCAGCTTGGAGTGAAAAAATCAACTGTGGGAGCAATTATTAGAAAATGGAAGACATACAAGACCACTGATAATTTCCCTCGATCTGGGGCTCTACGCAAGATCTCACCCTGTGGGGTCAATATGATCACAAGAACTGTGAGCAAAAAATCCCAGAACCACACGGGGGGACATAGTGAATGACCTACAGAGAGCTGGGACCAAAATAACAAAGGCTACCATCAGTAAAACACTGCGCCGCCAGGTACTCAAATCCTGCAGTGACAGACGTGTCCCCCTGCTTAAGCCAGAACATGTCCAGGCCCGTCTGAAGTTTGCTAGAGAGCATTTGGATGATCCAGAAGAGGATTGGGAGAATGTCATATGGTCAGATGAAACCACAATAGAACTTTTTGGTAAAAACTCAAACTTGTCGTGTTTGGAGGAGAAAGAAAGCTGAGTTGCATCCAAAGAACAAATTACCTACTGTGAGCATAGGGAGGTCAAATGGTTGGAAACATCATGATTTGGGCTATGTTTTTCGCAAAGGGACAGGACGACGATCCGGGAAACGAAGAAGAATGGGGCCAGTATCGTGAGATTTTGAGAGTGAAACCACCTTTTCCTTCCATCAGCACGGGCATGGAAGATGAAACGGGGCAGGGGTCTTTCTAGCATGACAATGATCCCAAACCACTGCAAAATCCGGGCAATGTAGGAGTGGCTTCGTAAGAAGCATTTCTAGGTCCTGGAGTGGCCTAGCCAGTCTTGAGATTTCAACCCCATAGAAAATCTTTGGAGGTAGTTGAAAATCTGTGTTGCCCAGCGATAGCCCCAAAACATTTACTGCTCTAGAGGAGATCTGCATGGGGGAATGGGCCAAAATACCAGCAAACAGTGTGTGAAAACCTTGTGAAGAAAACGTTTGACCTCTGTCATTGCAAACAAAGGGTATATAACAAAGTATTGAAATGAAATTTTGTTATTGACCAAATACTTATTATCCACCATAATTTGCAAATAAATTCTTTCAAAATCCTACAATGTGATTTTCTTTTTTTCTCGTTTTGTCTCTCATAGTTGAGGTATACCTATGATGAAAATTACAGGCCTCTCTCAATCTTTTTAAGTGGGAGAACTTGCACAATTGGGGCTGACTAAATACTTTTTTGCCCCCTGTATATAGTGGCAAAAAAATATAAAAGAATAATTAAAGAAAAAGAAGCTATTTGAAAAAGTTCAACACCAACCTTATTAACTACACACATTCATTTCATGTAGAATATATTAAGGAACCAAAAAGACCACCAAAAATAAAGTGAGTAGAGCATAGCGATGCCAAGGCAACATTTCCAATCACCATCCCGCCAGGCTGCGTCTGTGCTCTCACACACACCACAACTTCTCACATACTAGTTTTCACAAGAACACAAGGGAGCCTTTACGTGTATTCTCAAGTGCGTGTTAACATCGCTTTCACTTGAGTGGGGATCGCCGCTTAGTATGTGTGTGTGTGTGTGTGTGTGTGTGTGTGTGTGTGAGTAAGCGTGTGTAGAGAGTGGAGGCCCTGTTGTGTAAAGTGATATGAATCATTTTTGTGAGTGTTGAGAGAAAGTGTATGTGTGTGTGTTTGGTGCAGAGATAACTCTAGGTGAATTCCTGATGAGACTCAAGGAGCTTTTTTCCGAACACACACACACACACGGTTTAGCTGGAGGGGATGTTAGCAGTCGACTCACGGCAGGAGAGAATGAGAGCAGGACAGAGAGATTAAAGTGCTTACTCACCACAATCTGTACACAGAGAGAGAAAGAAAGAGGGATGGAAGGATGAAAAGGAGGTGTGGAGGACACTTCAGACCTCTTTAACTTCATTGTGTAACTTCAACTACATGTGAAGTTTGCATGAATATTTATGCCATCTTTGTCATTTCACGAATATGTTATGATAAAGTTACATATTTCCCATCTACTTGTGCACTCTAGTCAATATGTCTGTATTTCCCAGTTCCCACAAGCCCTTGCTCACAGTGCTTTGTTGTTAGTGAGAGACTGTGTCCTGCCGGAGGGGCTCTCCCAGAATCCTCTCTGCTCTGACAACGGCTCTGCTGCTGCTTATGTAACAGAATGCACCCTCTTTGGTGGCCAAACTACTATTCCAGTTGATTGGTTGAGTCAGGTTGGTCCCAGGTTGGCAGCTAAAAGAGGCTTATTTTACCTGAAGCATTCACAGGTAGATGACAAATAAAAATGATATTTATTCAAAATGAAAATACTAATTACAATATAAAAATATATAATAAAAGGATAACATTATACAAATATAATGCAATTACACATAGATTAAAATACATTATAATTGTATTCCTAAAATCTAAATAATAGCATTGTAAATTAAACTATTTGTATAGATGTATACAATTCATCTATACAATTAACGTGTGTGTGTATGTATGTATGTGTGACAGACAGATAAAAACATAGAAAAATATACAATAAAATAAACAACATTTCTGCATTTTTTGCAGTTCACTTAAATAGCAATAATATGTTAAAATAATCTTTAAAAGTATAAATATTTCATTTAGATTCTCAATTAATATAAGCTTACAAACCTCCTTGTATGGCTCAAGTTAATCTTTCAATATAAACCTATAGGATTTTATAGGATTATAGGAACCCAACACTATAACAACTTAACATTTGTTGAAATAACTTAAATAGTTAACTAAACTTTATGTCAAGCAAGCACTGACTCGGAACTGGCTTGGATGTTAAGAGTCTTACTAGCGTCGGGGCAGAGAGAGTATGAGGAAGTACTCTGTATTTCTTAAGTGCGGCATGATTGTAAGTGTGGTTTTGAGTAGACCGAAGGCCGAGCGAAGCGCGATACTGTTGAGGTTTTACGCGCGTAGTTCACATCCCCGGCGTTGAGGAGAGGACTAACACCTCGCTAGGAAGAGGGGCCGTTTCTTCAAGCAAGAGACTGAATATTTAAAGTATCAGGAGATTTCAAACATCGCATCCAAATGGTATGCTACCAAGGGTTATGGTTATTTGTGAAAATGACATGTCACGTCAACTACCAAGAACTGTAACAGGAGACATTTGCTATAAAATATAAGCAGACAAATACTATGTCAAGGTACAGAAAAGTGAACGAGTTGCTCTGCTCTTGAATCCTCCCTTTCGAGGAGGACCACACAACAAAGGCCCTAAAGAGGGGAGTGAGAGAGAGATGGAGACATGCACACGGCTTTTGCGCGGGTCCGACTTGCTGTCTTTCTCCTGGCTCAGGTCTCAATCTTTCTTTTAGGGTGTCTGACACAAATAAGACAAATAATAAATAAATGACAAATGACAAATGAAGATAGTGAAATAAGAAAGTGAAAAAACAATGAGATACCGAGGGTTATTTCTGCAGTTTCAGCTGACCTTGAAGAGTTTTGAATCAATCCATCGGAGTATGAATCTAGTGTACACGGAGCGATAATGCTGAGCCTAACAACATTCAGTCTTTAACTTTTATACATGGGATCATGATTCTGCCTTGACCTTGTAACCTTACAACAAAAGTTAAGTGACCCCCTCCACACAGCCAACAGCCTATATTAGTGTTTGTGCCAAATTGTAAAGATTTCTTTTTAAGAGAAGATACATATTTACCGTTTTAAGGTTTTAACTTCAAATTTTTCCACAAATCAACTTTTTTTCCATCGTAAAGTTTACAGTTCAAAATGTTAAAGCCTCCAATTTCTCACCTTGTAGTCAAACAAAATGTTCAGCTTTAATGTTCAAACATTTACCCTTTTGCCTATTTTAGCGCTAAAACCTCAACTTTGCTGGCTTGTTTACAGTTTTAGTGCTCTGTCACTACAAAATTTCATATTTTTATTTTAAAATAGACATCTATGCTTGTTTACAGTACTAAATTACATTTCAAGCTTTCAATACCATTACAATTTTTGCTGTAAAATTTAATTTTTCAGTTTTAAAACAAATATTTAAGCTTATTTACAGTACAGTTTTAAGTTTGTAAGAAGCGTATATAGTTTTCAATAAATTTCACAATTTTATTGCAAAAAAACTATTATGCTCCTTCAATAGTTTATTGTACATTTTGTATGTTTCCATTGTCAAATTTAAACATTAATGTTCAAATACAAACAATTTGCTGGTTTAAAGTTTACAATTTTAGAGCTGAAACTTCAACACTGCTGTCCTATTCACAGTTTTAGTGTCCTTTCTATCTAACTTACTGCAAAGTTTACAGCTGAGGGGCTACAGATGGAAGGACAGGACAACATTTTCCATGATATCTTTAATCTTGAGTCAGTTTTAGTTATTTAACTTTAGTTAATCTTTTTCCAAGTTATCTCTATGGATGAATCTGTGAGAGAGAGATAGAGACTTTATTTGCTCCTACTGCTATTTTACATAATTTTGGCAACACCCATGTACAGTTATTGTTATGCAAGTAAATCCCACTAAACTGAAATAGAGAGAGATCAGTCGATGGACACAGATTATAGCTTATAGATACCAATAGCTTTACATTTGTGTTCATTAAAGTGATTCCTCTGGTAATTCCCTAATTAGTGGGTGTGTTTGCACCCTACACAGAGCCAGTGTGGGGTCAGAGCTGCCAAACGCCTTCCTGCTCCACAAATATCAGAAGAACAAAACAAACCTGAGCTAAAGGTGAGCAGAGGACGACGTGATAGAGCAAAAGAACTTACTCCGACATGCGCTGAGAGCGAGAGAAGCTTAGAGTTGATTATCCTGTTGCATATATGCAGAAGAATTGCGGAGGATTTGGAAATGAAAAGCACATCGCTGTCCATCTGTTCGATTTCAAAGCATACAATGTCAAAGGAGACAGGGTATAAGACAAGATGCCTCCGTGTGGGTGAGAGGGGGAAGGAGGGTGGGTTTTTTTCTGTGCCTCTGCTTGTCTTTTTGAAAAGGGCAGAGGACTCTGGCAGCCTCTGAACTCCCACAGGAAAGCAACTCTACAGAGCTACTTTTATTCTGAACTCAAGACATCAAATCTAGCACAAGAACACTGTCGAACACCCCACACACTTCAACACTGCCACTGTAAAAATAATGATCGTGAATTTAAAAGACTATTTACAGTACTATTTACTGCTACAGTAAAAACCTGTTAAATGGTTAACAGTAAATTCCCCTACTATATACGGTGAAAATCTGTATTGGACATTAATGTAGTTTGTTTTTATTATTACGGTAGTATAAAACCCGATTTTTAGAAAGTGAATAACTGTAAATTGACATTCCCAGAATTCAGGATTTTTTTGTGGAAATAACGGTTTCTTAGTTTTTTTCTTATCAGTTTTGTATATTAGGGTTGCGTGTTACACCTAATGTTGTTAAATGAATATTTATTGCATTATTTCAGTTTCATGTGTGTTACCATGATGGTGTTTAGTGTTTGTTTGAATGACACTGTGCACCTTTTATATATTTTATTATTTAAAAGCTGCTTGTGATGAGTTTTGGTTAATCATGTTACTTTCTCATCACCACCTGCATTTGGTGGTTATCAGTGTATTACAAAAGTACAAAACATATTTCAGTACTTCAATAGGTTGGTATTTTGTCAGTTAATGAAATTACGGTATTTAACTGTAAATTTAAGTTAAAACCGTAAAACCTAAAATGTTGCTACTGTATTTTTTACTGTAAAATTGGCAACTACAGTAAATTTTACGGATTTTTTTTTACAGTGTACACACCCACAAGAGATAAAGCCCAAACTCTATAAAGTTTCACTCCAACACTTTATTCGAAGATATGTTTGTGTCTAAACCCCAAACCCTCTACAAAGACCGAATTAGCAAGACATATTTCAGAAAAATCAGACCCATGATGACCTTTTGTACATAGCAGAATCAAACACCATTGGATCAGTGCATGCGTCATGCCAAATTCAGGATCCTGTTCAACCCATAACACTAAGTCAAAAAGCTGATAGCTTTTTATATAAATATTGTAAATTAAACATACTGCAATGTAGTATAACAACAGAATTTTGAAGATAACACTGTTCTGTTCATAAGTTTACATACCCCTTGCAGATTATGCAAAAGGTTAATAACAAAATAAGATGTATCTTTTAAACGGCATGTTGTGTTTAATTTAGTACAGCCCCGAATAAGCGGTTTCACATAACAGATGTTTAGTACATAAGACATAACTACATTCACACAAATAAGCCTGTTTTTTTTATTTTTATAAATGTACACAACCTTGAATTTTAATACCGTGTTGTTACCTGGATGATCAATGACCGTTTTCATGTTGTTTATAAGTTCCTTGCTTGTCCCGAGCAGTTAAACTGCCCACTATTCTTCAGAAA
Organism: Sinocyclocheilus anophthalmus; assembly: GCA_018155175.1. Taxonomy (NCBI): domain Eukaryota; kingdom Metazoa; phylum Chordata; class Actinopteri; order Cypriniformes; family Cyprinidae; genus Sinocyclocheilus; species Sinocyclocheilus anophthalmus. The sequence goes on along the minus strand of JADLZN010006718.1, from coordinate 164,411 downwards.
AATCCTCCATGTATTTCAAATTCTTTGGTTTTCTAGCATCTTTTGCATATTTGAACCTTTTCCAACAATTACTGCATGATTTTGAGATCCACCTTTTCACACTGAGGACAACTGAGGGAACCATTACAAAAGATTCAAATGCTGTAAAACTCCTGGAGCGGCAACAGAATGAACGCATGTTATTTAAAGGGGTGTTAAAACTTTTTGAACTGGATGATCAAGGTAAAATGTGCTTATTTTGTCTTCTGGGAAACATCGAAATACCGTATATAGCTTCTGAAGGCCATACTGGATGAAAAAAAATATAATCTTATGTACACATCATCCTGTTCAAACGTTTACAAAAAATAACAGGCAATTTTTATGATCCCTCTTACTTGTTAAAGGGGTCCTATTATGCTCTTTTACAAAGTCTTGGCTTTGTTTTGGGGGTGTACTAGAACATGCTCAATTTGTTGTTAGAAAAACGCATTCTTTTTTCACATAATCAATTTCTTATTAAAATACCTTTCTCCCCAGCTTGGGACAAACGGCTCGATTAGTTCTGGCTTTGATGAAGGTCCAACTTACGAAAACCAAATGTGATGATTGGTTAGCTGTCCCAGGTCGTTGTGATTTGCAAACAGAGCTTAGACAGTGTTTCTGTAACTGCCCCGCCTCTTGCTCTTCCTTTCACAACTGGCGAATCCGCAGCTCTCCCGTGGATGTGGAACTGTCCCTCAGGAAAAATGGTGCACACACAATACAAATTGTGGTTATAATGCCATGAACAGAGTTAAAGTAATTGCAACCACTTTTTTCCTGACTCAGGGTCATCCGCTTTCGTAAGTGAAAAAAAAACGGAAAAAAAAAAACTGATTTTCAGGCGGTCGCGCACCGGACGAGAGGCGCAACGTTGCGCCACGTCTTTAAAATTTGAACACATTATTTTCTATGAGTGTACACACACCAGCGGTGACGTTCGGCGTCTGTCCGCGGCGCCCATCTACGTCGTGTTATATTTGTAAGAATTGTCTAGACCAGCGGTTCTCAATTCCAGTCCTCGCGTACCACCGCTCTGCATGTTTTGCATGTCTCTTTTTGTTAACACACCTGATTCAGATCATCTATTTAGAAGTGAGCTCCGTGCATGAACTGTGTTTGGATTGACATGTTCCCTACACAGTGTTCATTGCTCCCTACAACCTGAGCAGTGGAAATCTGTTGAAGTTTACTTCACTTTGGAATATTCATTTACAGATTTGTGCTGCGCTGCTGCCTGCAGCATCTTCACACACAATCGAAAATTACTAGAGAAGCGTGAAGTGGGACATAATATACCTCTGTAAATAAATACAATTTAAATTCACGTCTCGCACACTTAAATGCCCTTTGTATGGAACATATGCTCCCTTCAAACTGGAATCATGGCGGAATATCCGGTAATGTCCACTACGCAGGGCACTTACAGTCAAATATAAAAAACGTATGAAGCAATAAGAGAAACAAAATGTGCAGAGCGGGGGTACGCCAGGACTGGAAATGAGAACCGCTGTTCTAGACATGCCAAAAATTTGAGGCTACAGCACAGCAGCTCTTTTTCTTCGTTTTCTCTGATGCACTAACTCTGCAGCAGCACTTCTTCTTCGTCATCTCGTCTGGTGCAGTCACTCAACCAAGCGTTCTAACCACAACCTCGCCCCTCCCACCCCCCAACCATTCACATTTCTGCAGGCGGGAATTATTTTTAATAATATTCTAATGAGCCACTTTGTGATATCACAAAACCCGGAAAACAAAACGCTGTAGTCCAAACGAGCCATTCATTGTAGTTCTTGAAAAGTGGTAGAGGGGGATTTTTTTAAAAACTTAAATATCTCCTTTTGAAGTGGACTTTGAGCATTGTAACTTTGCAGATGTTGTTTATGCCCAAACATACACACTACACACTGACTAAAATTAAAAAAGTGAAAAAGCATAATAGGTCCCCTTTAAAATTATTAACATCTAGCATTTTCTGCAAGGATATGTAAACTTATGATCAGAACATATTTAGGTTGTTACGAAGAATCCTTTTTAGGATCTCCAATCAAAAAGAAATAGAAAACGCTTTCCCTCTTGTCAAGGGGTTCAATTTTTAATTTGGCACCAGCAGCCTGTATGAGTCACACAGCAGTTGGGAGTTAGTCCAGCTGTTCGAAGTTTTAAAGATTCCTCTCTGGTTCTATTCAAATCCAAAGTTCTATTCTAAAGTCAAAGTCAATGACCTCTGATATCTGAGAATGACTTACAGAGTCAGCAGCGTCTATTTGAGCTGACTGTCATGAATATCCAGCATTTTAATTCAACCACAAACGGTAAACACATTTCACACAGCAGGATGGATCCATTATCTGAGGGAGGTCAAAGAGACATCCGTGAAGCAGACAGTGCTTTAAAGAATTAAGGTCCGAATCTTTCGTATGCGTTTTTCCATTTGTTTCGTATTTGTCATCGTTTCCTATCAAAATGCTTGCTACGGACGCGAAAACACAGAAAATTGAACCTGGTCCGAATTTATTTATGACAGACGAAAGGTTCGGAGGCAGTGTGTAAACGTGATTGACACAACGTGAGGTTGTATTTATTTTTCAACATGCGAACATTTCAGACCAAAAATTCGGACTCAGTGTGCAGAGACCTTTACAGTTAAAAACTATATTTAAAAATTGGTTGGATCTTGTACTAAATTAATTAATTATCTTCATTAACAATACTGTTCTGGGCTATATTCATTTAGGCAAATGCCCATATAGGTCCCTGTGTTTTGCCATGTTCAAGTCCTCCTGGGAAGTTTGTATTTGCAAGTTAAGAAGTTGTAATTATAACGTCAAGTGCATTCAAATCACTTTGGATGAAGCAAAATGGCAATGTACCTTTTATAATAAATTAGGAAAAAAGTCCTCGCAATAAAAATTTGAACTCCAGAAAGTTTATTTAAAAAACCAAAACAGCACAACGCTTTGACCAGTCAGGTCTTCTTCAGTGAAATATTGCACTGTTTTTGTAAATAAACTTTCTGAAGCTGTAATTTCAGTGTGCGGACATTTATCTTTTTTCATTTTTTTGTTGTTTTGTTGTCCAGCACCTGAGCCCAATTCAGAGTTTGAATGTGCACATCTATTTTGTAGTTTATGACGTACCTTTTCTATAAGAAGAAAATGTAATTTATTTAAAAACAATAAGATGACGTGAACTAAATGTTTTATAGTGATATATACCCCTGTGTAAGTATTATATATATAGATAATATATATATATATTCTTAAGATAATATAGAGAAATATTATGTTATCATACTTATAAATACGAATTGGAATACTATATCTATCTAATATTATATATATATAGAAAACTATATGTACTAGTTTTTTGTCAATTCTGCATCTACTGCATCCACTGTTTTCGGGGCTCAAAGAAAATCCTCATTACAACATTGTGGTAGCACTCATGTGCATTCAACTTGTAAATACAATCTTTCCAACTTGACTTGAATGCACCATTTGTGACACGGACACATTCCTACATGATATCAAATTTTTTTTGCAGTTGTGATGTATCACTTGTGCTAAAACTACAGCTAACAAAAAGCAACTTCAGCTCAAGTCATTAAACCTGTAAAATGAGCCTTCTGATGAGTAAGAAAAGCATTTGATTTCGAACCCCGCTAATGAAGTAACGACCACTGTTTTAGACTTCATTAAAATGTAATAACGTTTTTAAGCGTTAGTGCAGATAGATTTGGCAATGGTATAAATCTGCTGGCGAGGTGTCAGTGGTTACAAAAAAAAACAGAAAAAAAAGTGGGGCAGAGGAACCAAAACTCTACAGATGCGACTGTTGCTTAGGAACAGATCATTCCATGCCTGATCCACTCACGACAGACAAAGCTCTGCGTATGATCACATCGACACATTCACATGCAGATGAAAGCATGCCATGCCCACACATTGCCCCCTACACACGTTTGTGTGTGTATATATGTAAAGTATGTCTTATTAGGAAAGGCAGCTGCTGCTTTGCTAATTAACTGTATTGTTAAAGGATAGAAGGGCTATCACATACAGCCATTATAAAAGAAAAACAAATAAAAAGGGGAGGAATAAAGAAAACGAGAGTGAGAAAGACTTAAGGATGCATTAGAAGGTGACAGTGAAGTTGCTGGCGGACAGAGGTGCATGCTGAACAAGATTACATAACGGCAGCAGGGGTCCTCCTCCTCTCTCTCATTGTCATTAAAATCAGATTACATGTGCAGAGAACAAACGCTTTAAGACCACTGAAGCGGATCGAGGAGAAGACAGACAGATAGATAGATGGATAATTAAGCAGAAAAAAATTGTTAAATAGACAGATAGATGAATAGTTGAATAGACAGACATGTAGACATGACAATCAGATGATAAACTGGGAATCAGAAAGGTAGATGTTAAAACAAATTATAAAAAGCCTTTTCTGTCTGATAATAAGGTTTATACAGATAGATAGATAAAATGACAGACAGACAGACCGACACAGACAGACAGACAGTCAGATAGATAGAAGATTAGATAGAATGAACAAGCAAGAGATAGAATCTAACTTTAGATAGAACGTATATAGAATGGAATCTAGAATATAGTCGATAAATGCACGATAGAGAATCGATAGATAGATAGAATGAACGCTAGAAAGAACGCTAGACAGAATGAACGATAGATAGAATGAACGATAGAACGATAGAATGAACGATAGAACAATAGAACGATAGATAGATAGCTAGATAGAACGATAGAATGAACGCTAGAACGATAGATAGAACGATCAAGGACGCTAGAAGATAGATACACGCTGGTATAGAATGGCAGACGATTGATAAATGAACAATTTAACGATAATAGAATGAACATTGAACGATAGACAGATAGACAGAATGAACGATAGATCGCTAGATAGAACGATAGATAGAACGCTAGATAGAACGCTAGAACGATAGATTAGAATGAACGTAGGCTAGAACACAATGACGATACTAAACATAGATAGAACGATAGACAGAACGATGGATAACAGATAGATAGAACAATAGATGACAGATAGAACATATATAGGAATGAACGATAGATAGAATGAACGAGAGATTAGAATGACGATAGATAGAATGACCGCTAGGCTAGACAGAATTGAACGATAGAACATAGATAGAAGCTAGACCGTAGAGAAAATTCTAGAACGTAGATAAGAACGCTAAGACGATAGATAGAAGAAGCGAGAGAATGAACGATAGAACGTAAATATAATAGATTGAACAATAAAACGATATATAGATCTAGATAGATGAGATAGAACGATCAGTAATGACGCTAGAACGCTAGATAGACGATGGATAGAACCCTATAACGATTGATTGAATGAACATGAACGCTGTAGTAAAGTAGAACAGAATGAACATAGACTCCTAGATAGAACGATAGATTAGAACGATAATTAGAACCTAAGTAGAACGCTATACAGAACGCTAGATAGAATGAATGATAGATAGAATGAACGATAGAACAATAGATAGATAGAATGACCGATCAAACCGATAAATAGAATGCTAAACGATAGAAGAACGTCGAACCTATAAAATGAAACGATAGCTAACAGAATGACGATAGACCCGAATAGATAGAATGATAGAATGAACAATAGAACGATAGAACACTAGAACGATAGATAGAACGCTAGAACGATCCGTATAGCACTATGTATAGAACGCTAGAAAAAGGATTGTAAGCAAGTGATGATTGTAACGCTAGATAGATATTATATATCTCTAGATAGAACTATAAATAGAACGCTAGATAAACCTAGAATGATAGTAGAAGGGCCTAGAACGAGATATAATGAACATAGATAGAAGAACTATAGCTAGACGGAATTAACGATAAAGGGGAAACAGAACGCTAGTACTAGATATAAGGAACGATAGCTAGACAGAATCGGACTATAGACACTACACTAAGAACGATAGATAGAACGCTAGAACGATAACTAGAATGAACGATAGCTAGACAGAATGAACGATAGAACAATAGATAGAACCTAGAAGCCTAGATCGGAACGCTAGAACATAGATATATGAACTATAGAATCTGATTTCATGCTAGAAAGCTATATTCGCACGCCAGAACGATAATAGAAGAAGCTATAGAATGCTAGATAGAAATGCTAGAAAGCTAGATATAACGCTAGAACGATTAGATAGAGTGAACGATAAGGCAATTAGAATCTAGAATCTAGAATAGAACGCTAGAGACGTAGTAGCATGAACGATAGAAAGTGGAATATGATAGGTAGAATAACGATAGATAAACAATATAACGATATGATATTAAAGGTCCGTGCACCTGGCCCAAGGAAGGTATCCATTGGCGGATGAAGGTCTCTTGCGTGTTTGGTTTTTTCAGCGCGCAGAGTTATTCAATTTAGGTTTAACTCAATCTGACTCCATTTTAGTATCTAATCTGGCTCCATTTTAGTATGACCTCGAATTTAGGTTGAAAATCAAATTGATTGTTTGTCTGTCTCTAATTATGTCTGCATTTGATTATTCTAGTAACTCTTTAAACTTTGTATTTATCGTGTCATAGAATCTACCGCTTAACTCGCCAGTTTGACCCCTTAATCAGAGGTTGTGGCTAAGTACTATTTAATATGCTTTAAATAGTATGTCTGTTTAGCCCCCTACAGTTACCCATGTAATGCTCAAACATTAATCAGCTGTTCTTCTAGACCCTTAGTCTAGACCCGATAGTTATTATAACCACGTACAGCTTAATTAACACTCCAAATATTAATCAGCGGTTCTTCTAGAACACCTTTGTCTAGACCCCGACAGCTAATAGCTTCGTACAACTTAATTATTTCTGAAATCATATACATGGTTACCGTATCTGAGTACAACTTAAACTATAAGGTCAAGCGGTTAGTCAGAAATCGGTAATCTCACCTGATGTGCCCCATGCTTAATCTAAACCTGAGATCTAGTATGCACGTAAGCCTGGACGCAGATTTGCGGAGACATATGCATTCACTTAATCTACTTGAGGAAATAATTACAGAGTAAGTCAGAATAGATCAAATATAACAATTTATTATCAGTCATGTAAATATGTATTATGCCAATTACATAAACAATTCAAAGATATCAAATCAATACAAAACATAAAATTCTCAAAGATGAATCTAAGAGTAAGATGCATACCTGACCTTTTAGAAAAATACATAGTGTGAAGTGTGTGGACACACTTCATACTATGGGCTTTCTGGCTACAGAATCGCCCTGACCCTTTTGCTGCAATCCTTTTAAATACAAAACCAAGATAAAACATCCCCCAATTGGAGGCATGTACAAACAATTGGAATTTAAATTACCCAGGTCCCAGACATGGGTGGTTTGCACCTCAATGGGAACAGAAGGTAATTTGCATGGGATTGCTCTCTATGGTGATCAAAGTTTCTCTTAACTCTTATGATCTGTATTATCTTTTAGTCTATTTTTGTAAGATTAAGACCATTGTACCACTCACCCAGAGAATATTCAAATGAAACCAAACATGACTGTAAAACTTATTTGCATTCATATAGAACATTATAATCTTGACCATTTTGAGTGAATCCAGTGAGGGAGGAGATGAAAAGGCACCGATGCATATGTGAGAGAGGCGTTTCCTGCACCACCCCTCTATGGGGTCTTGGAGATGCCAGTGTATTGTCTGTTTCTCAGGAGATCAAAGTATCTGAGTTTCTTTTATCCTTACAGATAGATAGATAGAAAAATGATAGATATACAAAGATAGATAGATAGAATGAATGAACGATAGATAGAATGAACGATAGAATGCTAGAATGCTAGCTAGAACGCTAGATAGAATGAACGATAGAACGATAGAATGAACGATAGAACAATAGAACGATAGACAGAACAATAGATAGAACGATAGAACGATAGAACGATAGAACCATAGGATCGATGAACGATAGAACAATAATGATAGAATGATAGAACGATAGATAGAATGCTAGAAAGCTAGATAGAATGCTAGAAAGCTAGATAGAACGATAGATAGAATGAACAATAGAACGATAGAACACTAGAACGATAGATAGAACGCTAGAACGATAACGGGATATACAATAGATTAACGAATGCATAGATAATACATAAACAATCATCAGAAGAACTGACAGAACATATAGACCGAATAACGATAGAACCTAGACATGCTAGATAGATCGAATGAACGTTAGAAAGAATGAAACGATAAACGATAGAAAGAATGAACGATAGATAGAATGAACGATAGAACGATAGAAAGAATGAACGATAGAACACTAGAAAGAGAGCTAGAACGGTAGATAGAACGCTAGAACGCTAGATAGAACGCTAGAACGATAGAATGAATGATAGAATGAACGACAGAACGATAGATAGAACGCTAGAATGATAGAACGATAGAACAATAGATAGAACGAACGAAAGATAGATAGATAGATAGAACAATATATAGATAGATAGATAGATAGAACGATAGATAGAACGCTAGAACGATATAGAATGAACGATAGATAGAATGAACGATAGAACGCTAGAAAGCTAGATAGAACACTAGAATGACAGAACGATAGATAGAATGAACGAGATAGAACAATAGATAGAATGAACGATAGATAGATAAATAGAACGATATAGAATGAACGACAAGACGAATGACCGAATGAAACGATAGAACCTAGAAGCTAGATAGATAGAATCCACGTTAGAGATAGATAGAATGAATGAACGATAGATAGAATGAACGATAGATAGAATGAACGATAGATAGATAAATAGAACGCTAGATAGAATGCTAGAACGCTAGATAGAACACTAGAACGATAGATAGAATAAACGATAGATAGAATGAACGACAGAATGCTAGAAAGAACGCTAGAACGATTGATAGAATAAACGATAGATAGAATGAACGCTAGATAGAACGCTAGAATGCTAGATAGAATGCTAGAACGCTAGATAGATAGAACGCTAGATAGAATGAACGATAGAACGATAGAAAGAAAACACTAGAAAGAGAGCTAGAACGGTAGATAGAACGCTAGAACGCTAGATAGAACGCTAGAACGAATGATAGAATGAACGACAGAACGATAGAACCTTGTAAATAAACATAGATGATGAACGATTGAACGCTGAGATGAATGGACGATAGATCGATCTATCGATAGAATGAGAACGATAGATAGATGGAGATAGAACGATAGAACGCTAGATAGAATGAACGATAGATAGAACGCTACAATGCTAGATAGGTCGATAGAATGATAGAACGATAGATAGAATGAACGATAGAATGATAGATGGAATGAACGATAGAATGATAGATAGAATGAACGATACGATCGACCGATAGATAGAATGAAGCGATAAACGCTAGATATAAGCTAGAACCTAGAATAGAACACTAGAACGATAGATAGATAAACCTAAGATAGAATGAACGACAGAAAGGCTAGAAAGAACTCTAGAACGATTTGATAAAAAGAATAAACGATAGGATAGAATGAACGCTAGATGAACGCTAGAATGCTAGTAGAATGCTAGATACGCAGATAGATGAACGCTAGATTCGAAATGAACGATAGAACGATAGAAAGAAAACACTAGAAAGAGAGCTAGAACGGTAGATAGAACGCTAGAACGCTAGATAGAACGCTAGAACGATTGATAGAATGAACGACAGAACGATAGATAGAACGAACGATATATAGATAGATAGATAGAACGATTGAACGATGGCGTAGAATGGAGATAGAGCATCGATCGATAGAATGGGAGAAACATAAATAGATGAGATAGAACGATAGAACGCTAGATAGAATGAACGATAGATAGAACGCTACAATGCTAGATAGGTAGATAGAATGATAGAACGATAGATAGAATGAACGAATAGAAGAAGAGGATGAACGATAAAGATCATAGAATGAACATAGATAGAACGATAGTATAATGACGATATAATATAACTGCTACATGCTATATAGTAGATAAAAATAGATGGAATGAACGTCGAATGAATATAATGGATGAACTTAGAATGATAGATAGAATGAACGATAGATAGAATGAACGATAGATAGATCCATCTATCGATAGAACGATAGACAGAACGGTAGACAGACAGACAGACCTGACACTAGCAGCAGTAAGATGTGATGCCCTCTAACTAACCTCCAGCTGGAAGAGAGGTTCTCATTGGCTCTAACCCAGCACATCACAATGAGCATGTAGACACTTACATTCACATCTTCAACACCGTCATTCAGGGTTTTCCAGTTACAGACAGTGAAGAGAACAAACTGTTTCTGTGTGTTCGGACACAGTAAACAGAAGCTAATATGAGCTTATGTGACACCCTCACAAAGATGAGGAGCCTACGAGGAAAACTGGGGCATTGAGTGCTGCTAAAATAATGCTAATATAACAGCGACAGTAATGCTTATTAAAGAATAAACAATTAAAGAGTGTTTTAATGAGAAATATCCATTTATGAGCATAAACAAAGCCTTTGTATTAGAATTGCTGTAGACTTCTATTAAAAATTCTAGGGATCCTACTTTGCAAAAAGGTGCAGGATTTTTTTCTCAAAATCACACTCTGCTAATATGCTAAACAGGCACAAGGGTCAGTCGTGACAGAAACACTTGAGGTTTCACAGACCCTTTCACATCTAGATGAACACACAGCGAAGTGTGAGATGGGACACATAACACTAATTCCCACACATACCAGCTATGCTGCTGTCGAGAGATTGTCTTGTCTGTTAGTCAGAGGCGAGAGCTGTCAGGAGGACAGAAGACGACTGAGTCGATAGACACAACCTACTTCCTGTGGACGAACTCCATCTGGCCCTCAAACACACCTCCAGAGAACTTCCAGTCACTCACAGACAGACACACACATACATATCAGTGAATTAATATTGTGTAATGCTTCCTGTCTAACGAACAAAGATATAAATGACTATATGCTCACAAAGAATATGGATTATTAATACTGTTTTGAGAACAAATTTTAACATCCAAAGAAATTTTTATATCAATATAATTCATCTTCATACCATTACAGACTCGCATGTAATAATATACATTTTTTTATTAAAATATATAATAATCAAGATGAAAATGTTTGTCAAGACCAACTTCATGCCGACTTGTGAAAGCTTATCCAGAGAGTTTAAAAGGCTTTAAATGTAAAGTTTTTATGTTTGAAGTGGTTTTAAAAGCTCAAAGTTAGAAGGTTTTAAGTCTCTTTAAGATTGCTTGCTAGGGTGTTCTTCGTTTGTTATGGTGTCCTGGGTGGTTGTTCAATTCTTGCTAGGTGGTTGTGATCTGGCTGGTTGCTAGGGAGTTGCTATGCAGTTGCTAGGGTGTTCTGAAATCAAGTCATCAGGTGAAATTCATCTGAAATCAGTTTGTTACTTACACACATATTGAAGGGTGCGGATGCTCGCGATGTGTTGTTGTGTTTTTTTTTTCAGCACTAAAAGAGGACATAAATACATTAACAATCTTTAGAACTGCTCCGAGAGTCACTTCGTGAACACTTTACTGTTTCTTTTGAGAAAAACTATCGTCATATCATATACAAACAGAAACTTAAAGGTCTTCACAGCAACCCATCAAAATAAAAGTTCGACTTGAAGAAACTGTGACAGAAAGATATTGCTTAATGTAATGATAGTACTACTAATAATAATACAATTACTATTAAACTTAGTAGGAATATTTACCAGGAAAAAAATATATTTACCAGATTTATTTAGCAGAAAACTGAAAATAACCCACCATTTCGGAAAAAGAATACAAAATATCATCATTACTTTTACTTTTTTATAAAATTAATTAATCATAGATGCCTTTGATTATTATAATTTTATTAAACTATTAAAATGGAACGCAGAAAATGAATGAAAACAAAATGGGGGGGGGGGACTGAATTTATATTTTAAAAATTCATACATTTTAATAAATTGCTGTTAATTTATGTACATTTCATGATTTCAATTAATTAGACATGCTTTTTGATTAATACAATTTAATTTAACCATTAAAACTAAAAGAGTCTAGAAAAATGTAAATGGAAAACAACGGCATTTGGAAAAAAAATTTAAACGGAATTTGAAAAAATAAAACAGAATTTGGGAAAAAAATAAAACTGATTTCATAGGGCCCTAATTGTTACAATAAAATTTAATTTAAAAAAGCTTTTTTCCCCCAACTTTCAATTCAAGTATCCTGAAGGAATTTCTGATGGTTTCAAAAAGGACAGAACAAGTTATAATAATAAGATAATAAGAAGAAATGTGAATATACAGTTTGTGTATGTTCACTGTATATTCAATTCCAGAAGGAAATTTACAATAATCTGTCTGGAAAGTGTAAAGTCAGTGTAACGTGACAAAATTAGGAAGGGGGTGAGCCTCAAATGAAGGCACGTCACATCGCGTTGTGCTGATCAGGCACATGCAGTGTAGCCAGCTTTGCAGTTTTGTTGATTATACTGGGAACAATCAGTCCACATCAGTCTAGACATCCTGCCATTTGACCCCTGATGTTTAGTGGTTCTTGGTTTGAGAACAGCAGGCAGAAACCTATTTTTCCACGAAACGGTGGAAAACATATGGAATGGCCAGACTGGGAACTTTCCTGGCACAGGTGGAAAAGGAATATCAGAGAATATTCTGCAGAATCCCAGGTTGCCATAGTTACAGCTCACAATGCACCACTCAGTCTAGTACAATGAAGTGGGAGCAAAACCAAAACTGACCCAAGATCAGAATCCCTCCTTCTGAAGCCAATTTCAAGTCTGCACCAATGACTAACTTCTCTAAACGGAGAGTTTATGAAAATCCAGCAAAAAGATCCAGAGATGCCTGGGAACTTGGGAAGGACTAATGCCTGATTCATAGGTTGAGGTGAGCACTGTGTGATTATGTGCTGGGCAAATTAAAGGTTTCAGCAGATCAACGACGCACAAACTCTGTATGTGCTAGATAATACAAATTAACCCAAGAGAGAAAATATATGTGTAGACAGATCAGATCCATGTGGGAATTGAACATGAGTGTGCATGCGTGTGTGTTATCAGGTACAGGGTTTAACTCCAACCCTTTCATAAATCACACATACACAGTTTTCTTTCATGTGCATCCACTGCCCCATTTATCGGAGGAGAGCCCATCTATCATCCGAGCCCCGTTGCCCGGGTAACCCAGTTAATATTCCAGTCACGAGTCAGAAAGAAGTGAGTGAGAGAGAGCAAGAGAGAGAGAGAATAACAAGAATTCTCCCTGATCTGCAAACAAATAAGCAACGCAGTTAGAGGTCCAACACACAAAGGCAGATTTTCTACAAGGTCATATAATGCATTTGTGCGTTCTAGATGATTATGCTTATGCATACTACTGTATACATACAAAATACATGAATATAATCTACACCAGACAGCGTCCAATCCACAAAAACATTTATGTACACAAAATCAAAGACACAAATACAGTAAAATTCACTTAATCACAGTAAAATAGACTGTATATATGCATAAATATTAAGCAGAACAACTGTTTTCAAAATTGAAATGTTTCTTTCCAAGTAGCATATTAGCATGTGACACTGGACTGGAGTAATGCAAAAATTGTACCACAGGAATAAATTACATTTTAAAATGTATTAAAATAGAAAACAGTTGTTTTAAATTGTTATAATATTTCATAATATTACTGTTTACTGTATTTTTGATCAAATAAACATGCATAAGAGACTTGCATTCAAAAATCTTACCAACCACTAACTTTTGAATAGTAGTATAAAAACACATATGCACAGTTTTACATGACAAAACAGTGAAACACACTGCATAAAAGACATTAAATTCATAAACACAGTAAACATACAAAATATACTAATATAACCCAAATAAAACAAGGTCCAACACACAAAATATGCAGGAATGTATAGCACACACCAGTTTTACATTTACATTTAGCAGACGCTTCTATCCAAAGAGACTTACAAATGAGGACAAAAGCAATCAAACCAATAAAAGAGCAGCAATATGCAAGTGCAAAGACAATATCTGTTAGCCTAACGCAGTAACGTAGCAAGGTGTAATATATTTATATTTTATTTTTTATACACGCACATATAGCCACACACACACAAAGAAAAACAAATAGATAAAATAGAAAAAATAGAAAGCTAGCTTTTAAAAAGAAGATAAATATAGATAAAGTAAAATTAAAATAGAATAAAAAGTGTTAGAGTTAGAGGGTCAAATAAAAGTGGAACAGATGTATTTTTAGTCGTTTCTTAAAGATGGTTAAGGACTCAGCTGCAAGGGTTGATTTGGGCAGGTCATTCCACCAGGAGGGAACAGTTAATGAAAAAGTCAGTGAAAGTGATTTTGTGCCTCTTTGAGATGGCACAATATTACGCCGTTCACTGCAGAACGCAAGCTTCTAGAGGGCACGTAACTCTGAAGTAATGAATTTAGGTAAAGGGGTGCGGAGCCAGTGGTGGTTTTATAGGCAAACATTAATGCCTTGAATTTAATGCGAGCAGCTACTGGTAGCCAGTGCAAATTGATGAACAGAGGTGTGACAAGCGTTCTTTTCGGCTCATTAAAGATTAATCTTGCAGCGGCATTTTGGATTAATTGTAGAGGTTTGATAGAAGTGGCTGGGAAGACCTGCCAAGAGAGCATTGCAATAGTCCATTCTGGACAGAACAAGAGCTTGAACAAGCAGTTGTTTTGTATGTTCTGAAAGAAAGGGCCTTATCTTCCTAATGTTGTATAAAGCAAATCTGCAGGACTGGGCAGTTTTAGCAATGTGGTCTGAAAAATTAAACTTATCATCAATCACAACTCCAAGGTTTCTAGCTGTTTTTGAAGGAGTTATGGTTGATGAGCCTAACTGGATGGTGAAATTTTTGGGGGGGAAAAAAATTATTAAAAATGTAAAATTTCTGTGTAGTTTTACTACACAGAAAGCATATTTTCACCATGAAAACAAACTATATTCTTGTTTATAATGTATATACAACAAAAACAAAGGTCCAACACTCAAACACACACTCATTTAACAGTCGGAGACAAAAATTTACAAAAATTAGACCACTATATTCTCTATGCTTAAACTGTACAAATGCTAAATATAACCAAAAAACAAGGTCCAACACAAAAAAGCGATATTTTTTACCCAATAATACAATAGCACACTCATTTAACTACCAAAAAAAAACTTAGTAAATTGCACTATATTCTTATTTATATATAGCATGCATACGAAATGCATTCAAAAAACCAAAGCAAGACAGGTTTCCCACTTGAGCACAACACTGGCTGAGCACACACAACCCGCTCGCATGCAACCCAATTCTTCATTCAATTTTTCCAACTTTCATTCATAAACTGCAGAGGTTGTGATGGGGAGGGGGGAGGGGGGTAACCCCCACATGACTGCAGTACCTTCCAGCAGCATTGACTCCTCTCAGCCAATCAGAAAGCAGGGGGAGAGGAAGAAAGAACAAAACAGGCTAGGCGGTGCCAAGGAGATACCGCATAACACCGCAGCCTTCCCTTCCCCCACCGTTCATTCATCCTCTCCGTCCTTTCATTCATCCCTTCACCCATTCATTCATTCAGTTTAACACAGCTGCAGCAGATCTGGGCCACAGAGCTCGCTCTCATCACAGCGCAGTCCGGGTTCAGAACGTGTTACGTGTCTCTGGGAGGTAATGAATGCCGAGAGCGAGAGAAACAGAGAGACGATGCTCGCCGTTTGAAGAGAGAGCTGACTCACACTCATTCTAACTGATAGTGAATCATGAGTTCTCTATTCAAGACGGTTCATTCAAAACTCAATTGCCTCAAACTCTTCAAGACTTCACTGAAGATGAAATGGGATTGTTCTGATGCACAACAAGGAGCACTTGAATGCTTCTCTCTTTCTTTGTTAGCTTGTTCACTGCAGTGGGGTACAGCAGTGAAGCCAATAGCAACCGAGAGAGAGTGTGAATGGGGGGACAATGTTGATGGTACGCTGGTATGAATTCAATGACCACCCTCTCGCCTCTCTCTTTGCTCTTTCCATTCTGACAGCAATGACTCTAATGAATGCCCACTGACTGAGTGAAAAAAACACTTGAGAAGACATGATAGAAATACAGACACTAATACACATGGACATACAACATTAAAGGAATGCTCTGTTCATCAACAACATACTATCAAATTCAACGGAAAATGGTTTCGACTCATTCCTAAAAACAAACCAACATCAACTTCAAGGGCCTAACAATTTTGAAGTGGTATTTCATCCAAAAAATAATCTTCTGTCATCATCTGCTCACCCGTATGTCGTTCCAAACTTGTATGACTTTCATTCTACTGCAGAACAGAGAAGATGATATTTTGAATAAAGTTTTTAAAATAACTGTTTTAGTCTAAAACAGTGTTTGACCCCATTTACTTCTATTATTTATTTTATATTTTTTTAAATCACAATTATTTTGTTCTGCATTGGAAAAAAATGCATATGGTTTTATAACAACATAAGGCTGAGTAAATAACAATGTTTCCACTTGTATCTCTTGTAATTGTGTATCACTTGTGGGACGATATGCTATAGGTAGACATTAATGGGTAACTATGGTAAATTTGTCTTGCAATCTTTATCGGTGAAGTCTAATTCTCACAATGCAATTATTTGATAAGCCTTAACTTTCACACTGAATATTCTGTTTCACTTGCAAATACACTACTGTTCAAAAAAATTTGGGTCAGTAAGATATTAAAGAAATTAATAGTTTTTTGTTTGTTTGTTTATCACATTTATAATGTTGAAAAAGATTTCCATTACAAATAAATGCTGTTCTCTTGAACTTCCTATACGTCGCTGGATCCTGTAAAAATATAATATAATAATCTTATAATAAGGAATGATTCAAATCCAGCATATTAGACTGAGTAAAGAATAATGTGACACTAAAACTGCAGTAATGGCTGCTGAAAATTCAACTTTGCATCACAGGAATAAGTTACATCTTAAAATATATTTTAAAAGTTATCTTAAATTGCAATCATATTTCACAATGTTACGGTTTACTGTATTTTTGATCAATGCAGTGAGTGTAAGGCAATTTTTAAAAAAATATTTGAAACATTTACTGACCCCAAACTCTTCAACTGTAGTGTCACATTACTGAACCACAATGCCAAACAGAAATTCATAACCACATTAACATACAAAAGTGTCTATCCTTGCATACAGTTTAATCAGGCCATGAATTAAAGGGATAGTTCACCCAAAAAAAAATTAATTTCTGTCATTATTTACTCACTCACATGTCGTTCCAAACCTGTAAGACCTACGTCGTTCATCTTCGGAACACAAATTAAGAGATTTTGGAAGGACACTGAGGAGCTTGCTGACCCGCCATAGACAGCAAGGGGCCTAAGGCTGATTTATACTTCTGCGTCGGACCTACGCCGTAGGCTATGCGTCAGTTTTCATTTATACTTCTGCGTCATTGTCCGCGTCAATGTGCAGTACACATGCAAACCGCTATAGTCTGCAGTGTCCACGGGCATGTTGCAGGTGTGACCCGCAGTACCACGGCAAAAGCCGAGGAAGAAGTGGCTCGTCGGAGAAGCATTATAGCAGTGAAGGCAGTAAATAAATATCAAATCATTAAATCATTTTTTAAAACTACAAAAAGGAGACAACAGCGGAACAGGAGATGATGCTATTCTTTCAATCTGCACAAGGACTTGTACCACGGCAGATCAACATTGTTTGTTGCGGACAACTACTGATGTATAATGCTATGTAGTATAACAAATGATAAGACACTTGTTCTTTGCTCTGTTTTATTTTATATAAGAAGGTGTAACATCAAAATATATTAAAGTGCACATAAGCACACACAAAACTCAAGTGCATACGGAGGGAGGGGTTCTAGCAGACCAATCACAGCGCTTGCGGTCCGTGTAGAATTGACGCGCTGTTAGATTTTTTGGAGAGGTGCACGTCAGGCTACGGCGTATGGGTGTGCTATGCGTCTACTCTAATATGCCGAAGCTACGGCGTAGCGTCCGACGCAGAAGTTGAAATAAATCAGCCTATCCACGATCAAGGTCCAGAAACGTAGCAAGGAGAACGTTAAAATAAAACCACGTGACATCAGGGGTTCAACCGTAATATAACGAAGCTACGAGAATACTTTTTGTGCACAAAAGAAAAGAAAAAAAACGACTTTATTCAACAATCGCCGCATTTTGAGAATATCCAACTGAACGTAAATTGGCATAGGCTGTTTTGTGTCGCGTGCGCCACCGGAGACGCTGTTTACGCTTTGATTGAACGAAACACAATGTATCCCGTGGCGGCAATGACCCAAAAATGGCGCTAGGGTGACGCGGGAGGATTCGAATTTTGAATAAGTTGTTTTTTTTCTTCTTTCTTTTGGCAACAATAAGTATTCTAGTCGCTGTGTAAAATTACGGTAGGGTTGTGCAATTAATCGCATGCGATTGTCATGAGCATCTCGTCAGTAAAGCCGATTCTGTGATTGGTCGTAAATAGCTCTCCCGCTTTCAGAGTGGAGCTGGGGCATTTAATACACCGGCCGTAAGTTCAACAAGTAGGCGATATCGCTCATATCAGAAATGCATTCCATCTGTGATTCTGAATGCGATATTGCCTAATTGTCAGTGAACTACGGCTGTGTGTAGTGAATGCCGCTCCATCTGAAAGCAGGTGATGGAGATTTACTACTAATCACAGGACCGGCTTTACTGACGAGATGCGTATGACAATCGCATGCGATTAATTGCACAGCCCTAAATTACGGTTGAACCCCTGATGTCACATGGATTATGATACGATGGCCTCTGTTATGTGTAGTCTGGGCCTCTGATCGTGTTAAAGACCCTGCTGTCTATGGGCTAGGTCCAGAACGAGCTCCAGATTTACACAAAATATCTTAATTTGTGTTCTGAAAATGAACGGAGGTCTTGTGGGTTTGAAACAACATGAGGGTGAGTAATTAATGACAATTTTCATTTTTGGGTGAACTATCCCTTTAAGTTCTATGGCACCAAAAATAGCCATGATCTCACTAACCATAGAAATAAGTTTTGCTACTGTACCTTTAAGACCATTATATTTAAATGACCTGTTATGCTCAAATAACCTTCACATGATAGCACAGTTTACGCATTGTTCATCTGGGCAAGCCAAATTGCTGAACAGACATTGATATGCAAATATAGTGGTGATTGTGCCATGATAACCATGACCATTTTCCAAATGAGCAGTTTTTTGCAGCTTTGTTTCAATTAATGGTCCATATTCTACATTTCACAAACAGGCATGATGGGATCTGACAGAATCTGCTAACGTTAACTGCAGGGATTACACTTCTCCTCATGCAACAAACCATTACACAACCATAGAAACTTGAGACACATGCAGCCTTAACAGCCCGTTCAGGATTCTGCCCTGAGCCACTGCACTATGGGTAAGGGAGGACACTTATGTTTCTGTAGCAGTATCCTTGAGCGTCGAAAAATAAAAACGAAGACCGGGAAAGAGCTTGATGGAGAGAGACATTTCATAACCATAGAATCTGTGTAAAACATAACCCAATCCCAAACAATTCAGCAGCAATTTACTGAAATATAAACAAAAAGCTGAATGAAGAACAAACATTTCATAACCATATGATAAACAGAGATTTACAATATTCAATTCAGCAGCAATTCAGAGGTAAAAGGGTCACGACTGGAGCCTTACATAAAGAAAAGACATTTATTACTTGTCACAAGTGAAGCACATGAAAGAAGGGTGTGCGTAGGGACTCCTCGCCCTGTTCCCCGGTTGAGAAAGGTCACAGAAAGCGAAGATGTTGTGTTTGTGAGGGTGGACTGCGGAGGAAACATGACGTGGGTGCAGAAAGGGTGTCTGTGTGGGGAGAGAGAACGAACGGGAGAAACAGAGAAGGAGAAAAGAAGGGTGTTTCCTCACTGAGCTGATCAAATAAAATCTGTTTTTATGTATTTTGCAAAATCCAACTATCCAGAATCCGCCCACATTGGACTAAATCACAACATTACAATTCCAAGGTTAATCACTTGTCTTTAAACACTAGGCTCGGAATACTCTTCATTGATCCATGCGGCATTAAATAAAGCTCAACACTGACCCACACCAGACCCTAAACCAATGTGCCTTTATTATGCTGCTTTAAGTGTGTGAATGGTGGCTGTTTGATTGGTAATTGGACTGAGATATAGCTGAACCTGTTCTTGGGGGACAGGAGCTTGTGTCATTGCACTGAAGAACAGCTCTAGAGCTGGGAGTGCATGTCAGAGGTCCACACTCATCTGTAATACAGCATCATCTGAATACATCAGCCCTATTGTGAGTGAACAGACCAATGCTGTCCCCTTGAGTCTGACTATAACACTGCAGCCAGCTACAGTAAATCTAAAGATCATGTGCTACAGACCTGCAGAATGAAAGATCAAAACAAATAAATCAGCTCAATGTTTGTCCACTCTTTAAAATAACAAAGTTGGAACTACGAATGTTGAAAATGCACAAAGAAACCAAGGTTCCTCGTCTACGCCAACCTCATGATAGAAGATAATTTATGGATCATGCGCTTCTCCGTGAGAATTGTTCTTCATATTTTGTAGGTTGCTCTTGAGAAACCTGGGCTTCCATGCTTTTACAAAACCTCTGGCTAAAACACCTCTAGCAATAATATTGCTTTCTCCAGTGGAAAAATCTAGTCTGAATTAGGAGAGAAATATGCACAGATCATGCACTACTTCAGTCCAAAACAGTTCTAAACAAACATGTCAGAGGACACCAGTAGATGCACTTTTTCACTGGAGGAGGTGTTATTATGATCGGTTTAAACGGTGGATTTGTTTCTTACAAACATGCAGTTTTCGCTTCACAACGTTTATCGGTCCACTGGAGTCCTGTGATGTTTTTATCAGCTGTTTGAACTCTTTCTGACGGCACCCATTCACTGCTATTCATTGTAATCCTACAAAGTCATCTACAGCTTAGATGGCCTGAGGATGGGTCAATTTTAAGAATTTATATGGGTGAACTATTCCTTTAAGGCAGATCAAAATTTCACAAAAATAGTGCAGTAGCGCCCCCTGCTGACCATAAGTAATATACACAATACAACGATATATAATTACTCGTATTGCACATTTCAAATTGTAAAACGGGTTTTGTGTTGTAAGTGTCTAACTTACCTAGCATCAAAATGTTTTCTTCCGTTCCCACGTGCTGTTTGAGCAGATGGTCAAATTTAGTGAAGTCCCCGAACCACTCGAAGCTGTCCTCCGTCCGGTACCGTTCATTCCAGTAATCCACATCCTTATATCTGGCATTAGAGTCCGGCAAACACTCCATCCTACTTTAAAACATAAACGAAAGTCCTTAGCTTGTAATTAAAATATGCATTACTGCCATAGCATCACTTGCTGTTGTGATGGTTTGTAACACAACGACAAGCCCAACTGTGTCTGGGTCAAATCTGTAAATGCTTTGCATAATGTTGATTGATCACACGAAACACTAATCTGGTTAAACGCTTTGAACCAACCAGGTCACATAGTAAACTATCAAGTTAAAATCGGTATTTAGAAGCTCTTACCAAGTCAATGTCTTAATCAGTCTTACTGTGAATTATAACATGTGCGTCTTAAGCACCGAATAAGAATAGAGGAAACTACAAGAGGGTATTTTAAAGCAGATCTGTGGGTGTTCTACCCACATGAGGTTTTTTCATGCATTCTAACCTCGTGGTCATCATGACGCCAAGAGTGGGACTTTAATGCCGTGATGTCAAAATAAAAGTTTCATAAAACGCAAGAGGTTGTTTGCTTGACATTGGGAAATTAACCTCACGTTGTTTATGTACACAAGTATATGTCTTATGTAGACATATTTATATTGATCATAATATTGCACAATTATGATTCTCGTCATACGATTATTGTTACTATGGTCATGGTTACTTGCCCAGTTTGATTATAGGTTGGCTTTCAACCACAATCAATAGCTCCGTTTTAATCAAACTACATCATCCTTTGGTTTCCTGTCTATTAAGACTATAATGTGCCTTTTAAAGCTTCATGACCGTCTTCTGTATTGAATAATTCATCTGCACCATTAACGGTTTGGTTTTCAGTCATTGTTATCCTGATGGTCCTGTTCAATAAACTCGTGAAAACCCAAGAAGCTCGCTAAAACGCTGATACAACGTTCCAAAAATATTTTAAAACGACAGGGCCAGGCTAAAATAAAGTAAATGTTCAATTAAGGGTAGCCAGAGTAGCAAACATGACACTTAATACAGTAAACACAGAAAACAATTAAAGCTCTTTTATGAACTAAACAGCATATTATTCAGAACAACACCCATAAAAATAAAATATTTAAATGAGATGGTTAGGGGCGGAGAGTGGTAAATTCAGTACTTTTTAATAACAAAAATTGCCATAAAAATACGGCATTTACTTATCTATTGTAATTCAGAATTTTTACAACACATATTTTGTTTTTTTTGTTTCTTTTTTACAACATTATAGTTACAGTTGCATGGGCTACGTTGTCTTTTTACCACATTACTCTATCTAATAGTTTTTTAATGTAGCATTTTCATGTTCTTTTGACTACATTTTAATTTAGAACGTTTCAATCCAACCCCTGGCGCTCTCTGCCATAGACATATAAATATATAAATATATGTCTATGCTCTCTGCTGATCAGTTGGGCGTGGCGTTTGTGAGTGGGCGGAGTCATAACGTACTTCCTTTGGCGGGAGCTGTGCGAAATTCAAAGCCGCGGCTCAAACCGTTCAGTCCGCTTTCTACGGATTAGTTTTTCTGGTCAGGATTTGGCCGGAATAAATTCGCCTTTTTTGTACGGTGAGTGTTTGGATATGTTATATTATATATTTAAACCGTAGGAAGTGTCGTGTACTAAGAGAAATTAAGCTTTTGTCTGTTTATAACGTTACTGTGGTTAGCGTAGCATGTTAGCTTGCCCTGACAAAAAAAAAAAAATGTTTTGCTTAAGTTTAATATTAACAGAAACGGTTTTTCCTTATTTTGTGATTGTGTAACCGAGATGATACATTTGTGTTCGACTAAAATACCTCTATAGATTTCGGTTGCCACAGTGATTTTCCCTACGGATCAGCATGTTTGTTCACTAACTTTAACGTACTTGTTGTTTAGGCCTGCAGAGATGTCGTGGGATTTTATCCTACCAGTTTGTTCGGACGATCTCGTGAAGTCTGGTGCTGTTAACCAGTATGTGGTTCAAGATGTGCTGTCTATTAAACAACTAAACTCTCATATCAACAGTAAGTACTGAGATCGTTTTAATTGTATGCATTTCAGTATTGCCTCTCTTATCTGTACTGGTGTAAGTCCCCTTTTCTGCCCGTTTTGAAGGTTTTAAAGCAGCATTGAGAAGTCAAGGGCCCCTGTGCATCCTGGAGCATTTTGACACAGCATACAGTGTTTTGCAGTAAGTGTGGACACATTCTCATAAGGCACATGTTATTCAGTTTGTTTGTTAAAATCGACACCTTTTTTTTTATGCAACAGTAAAATGTGTGCATATAATGTAAAACACAAACTGTATACAATTTCCAAAGCCTTCGAACAAGTTAATAAAAAATATGTATTGTTATATAAATAAATATAGGAGAATCGAACATTAATTTAACAGCTGTTAAACTTTGTTATTGTTAAAGAAATAATATTCTGTGCTTTATTAAAAATCAACCATCATGCCTTTTGTCTAAGCACAATTTTCTAATTGCTTCTAGACATTGTCGCACAGTTGATGTGGCAGTAAAAGAAGACACGCTGGAGTTGCTGATACAAGGTTAGTATCTCATAGTCATACTTAACACCTACCCCCGGTTTCACAGACCAGGCCTTAAAGGGATAGTTCACCCAAAAATGAAAATTTGATGTTTATCTGCTTACCCCCAGGGCACCCAAGATGTAGGTGACTTTCTTTAGTAGAACACATTTGATGATTTTTAAGTCCAACCGTTGGAGTCCATCAGTCTTATAATGGATGGCAATGGTAACAGTCTATAAGTGTAAAAAAAAACATATCACACGACAATCCAAAAGTAAACTGTTGCTCGTGACAACACATTGATGTCCTAACACACGAAACGATCAGTTTGTGCCAGAATCGCCCGTATGTATATTTTTTACCTCTAATACACCACTATGTCCAACTGTCTGTGTGCGCACGACTTCCTGTGCGTGAGGCGTGTACACGCTCTGGCATAGTTTACGTTAATGGGTGTGTTGTCGCGGGAGGAGCAAACGACAGGCACAGATTATTAACAGAAAATAAACAGTGTCCAGAAAAAAGGGAATCAAATGTCCAAAATAAACAGGGGATCTGGTGTCCTCGTCGTGCTGCGGGGTTCGTGAAGGGAAGGGCAGTGGTTAGGAAGGAAGGGTCTAGGTAAGGGGCGGAGTCCGGCAGCTGCACGCGCTCTCCGGTCCGGGGCGAGAGGGGCGGCGGCTTCGTCCTCCTCTCTGCCCATGGTGCTTGAAGGGACTAGACGGCCCAGTATTCTTTGCCCAACAAAAAAAACCGGCGTGTAACGGGTGCGGTTCTCGTCCGGACTGTGGGTCCGGCACTCTGGTGGCACGGGAGTCCCTCTACGCACCCCTCCTGGACCCACGAGGACACAGCGTGCATGCACGGGGAAGAGACCGATCCCCCGAGGAGAGGTGCGCTCGGCATTTAAACAGCGGCTCCATTCGGTTCTGTGTTCCCCATCACGCTCCAGCCCTGGCTATTTCGACGCCCCTCCCTCGCCAGGCACCCTCATTCGGGAGCCTGGGCGAGGGCGGCGATTAAGGGATCGGTGTGATGCTGATATTAGGGGGTAGCAGCCGACTCGTCAAAAAAAAAAGGGGGGAAATAAAAAGAAAAAAAAAATAAAAAAAAAGAAAAAAAAAAAACAACAAAAAAAAAAAAACAAAGGAAAAAAAAAAAAAAAAAAAAAAAAAAAAAAAAAAAGGGGAAAAAAAAAAAAAAAAAAAAAAAAAAAGAAAAAAAAAAAAAAAAAAAAAAAAAAAGGAAAAAAAAAAAAAAAAAAAAAAAAAAAAAAAAAAAAAAGGAGGAATAAAAAAAAAAAACAGTGTGCTTGATATCCCGCCGAAGAGCATCAACCAAACTTCAGCTAGCAAAAGGGGCTCAGAAGTCGGTTTGACCATCCATGATAAGCGCAGTATGTTTTGATTAGCCGCGTAGCTACAAGGACTGCAAACAAGAGTGACGTATACTCGCTAGAGTACACTTCTGCGTCTTGCGTCAACTCCCCAGAAGAGCGACACCTCATGCCCCGGAAGCCTGTTGCGGGCTCAACATTGTGACTAGTGGTGTATTAGGGTAAAAAATTATATGAAATCTGTTCGGTTTCTGGCACAACTGATCGTTTTCGTGTGTTAGGACTCAATGTCGTCCTTCATGAGCCGCAGGGTTTCGATGTGGATTTTGTCTTCTGCATATTGTATTTTTTTTTACACTCATACTTTGTTACCATTGCCATGCTTATAAGACTGATGGACTCCCATTAAAGATCATCACATGTGTGATCTACCTGATACACGCAGTAGTCACCTACATCTTGGATGCCCTGGGGGTAAGCAGATAAACATCAAATTTTCATTTTTGGCTGAACTATCCCTTTAAGCCTAGTCCTAGACTAAAGTCT
This sequence comes from Sinocyclocheilus anophthalmus, assembly GCA_018155175.1. Classification (NCBI taxonomy): domain Eukaryota; kingdom Metazoa; phylum Chordata; class Actinopteri; order Cypriniformes; family Cyprinidae; genus Sinocyclocheilus; species Sinocyclocheilus anophthalmus. The sequence continues at coordinate 138,512 of JADLZN010006718.1, read as the reverse complement.
GAGCTGTTTCAACTGAAAGAAACTTGCACTGACTGATCTTAAAATATATCCGTGTCTTTGTTTTATCAGACCAGTAATGTTTTTTTCTAAGGCACGTTTAAAAAAAATTACTTAAATGTCCTAATTGAACTATGGCCTAATCCTGGCTTATGCCAAACACTGTCTGTGAAACCGGGCCCTTGTGTCATATTGCTTCTCGTTATGCCCAATGAATCAAAGCTACATTTCCCACAATGTTTCACAATGCTCTCTGTTTTCAGTGGTCAGGGGCCTGTCTGTTTCCCTGCCGACCCTTCTCCTGTCAGGCTCTCTGTCAGCCGTGGACCGCAAACAGCAGCTCAACGCTGTGAAGATGAGTGTTTTTCTTCTTTGCAAACTCACAGAAACACTTGAGAGTGACTCGTACAGGGAGACTATAGTCACGGCACCCAGCAAGGTACTACTGAATGTTATCAAGTTGTTATTCAAAAGTGTTTATACTATTGCCCTGTGATGAGAACAAGGCAAATATGAGCGGATTGGCTGGGATTTTGTGTTCTCTTGCTTTCTGACTGGTGGGTAATCTTGGCAGAGCAGTGGAGATTGGCTGCGAAGCTGTAAGGGCCCACCCATATTAATGCTGGCTGTCAATCATAATACAATTCTCCTTTAGAAATGGATATTTGTGGATGATTTAGCAGCTTACAGTGCATGTGTGTTTTGAGTATGTCCCGAGTGTGTATAAATGTGTCGGTCAGCAAAGAGTCACATGTCCTAATGGGCCCACCAGCTGTGAATGTTTTCTTTGGTAATCTGAGGGCAACAATTGTTGCTTCTAAGATTGTTGGTTTTGTGTATACAGTATATTAAACTCTGTGTGTTTGTCTCAGGGTCGTAAGAAGGATAAAGCTGCCGGAAAAGGTCTGCTGCAGTGGGACAGTGAGAGAGAGACCGTTCTTCAGTGTTTGACTCAACTGCTGCAGCTGGACATTCGCACACTGTGGAGTCTGTCTCTAGTGGAGGAGGAGTTTGTTAGGTAAGACACTGTTTTTCCTTTTAACCTGTCACTGTGTGTTTAATCTTTTTAACTGTAATTTAACATTATGATCACAAATGCAGTTTCTACTGGTCCAACATTTGTTGATTTATGCAGTTGTGTGACATGCTGTTGCTATAAACTCCTGGAAAACCCCACCATAAACCACATGAAGAGCAAGTCCACCAGAGATGCCATCATTCATGTGCTAGGAATCATGGTGAAGAAATACAATCACATGTTGGGTAGGTTTATACTGTGTACACATCACACACCCGTAAGTAGGTTTGCAGTGGTGTAGATGTTGAGCTGAGTTGTCCTGAATATTTTCTGTTTCCTGTACAGGAGCATGTGTGAAGGTGATTCAGCTCTTGCAGCACTTTGAGCAGCTGGCATCAGTATGTGCTCAAGCTGTGGCTTCCTGGAGCTCAGAGTATGGGGTCAAGGTCATCGTCGGAGAGATCATGAGGTGACACTTATTAAATTGAACTTGTGATATTTTGTTGGTATGACTGCATGTATTATGTAATATATATCTGTGGTTACAAATAAAGAGAATAAAAGATAACTTGCAAGTCTATATTAGGCCTGTCGCGATAAATAAGTCTATTCGAGATTATTTGATCTAACCACGGTTGTCTGAAAGATTATTGTGCCTTTTATACGAGACAAGGGGGAGTCATACACCAAAAGAAACAGAAGAGCACCAGTTTGCTTTTCATGCACTGTATAGCCTATACAGGGCTCCAGACTCATTCTTCCCACTGGTCGCTCTTTTGCAGCTAACTTTCTCAGCTGGACGCACGAGCACATGATTTGGTCGCAACATTTTTATTTATTTTTTGCTCTACAACATGGGATTATTCAGTGCTTGCTGATGAACTTTTGTCATAGTTTGGTTATTTGGAAACGAAAGTGGTTAAGATTCAACCCGTTCGTAATCATCAATAGTATTTGTGATTTTAAATTGTGAATGGGAGTTTCTTTCTCTTTTGCTGTGTTAAGCCGCGGGCTTCTGATGATTTCACTTTCGAATTCGCGATCTTGTCACTATTTTGCTTGCTTAGCCTACATCTACAGACCTTTCATTTTTTTAAAGACTAAAACAAAAGATGGATTCATTGTTGTTATTCTTAATTAAAAAGCACAACAACAATAAACCAGTAAGAATGAATAAGATGAGGCATGGTACACACCACATGCTGTATTATATACCGACTAATAAATTACAGAACGTTTAGCAAACACTGAGGAATCAATTAAATAAGAGAGCCTCTATAGCGTAATGTGAGGTAAACAGCAAAGATACGTTTTTTTTAAAAAAAACTAACGATGACAGTGCTTGCATTTTTTTGTTTTTCCCCCACAAGAATACCAGCATGTTCACCTTCTCTGGTTTAAGAAGCGGTCTTTTACTTGACATTCGCTTGAAAACCATCATGCGTTCCTCAAATATGCGCGTCATTTTGCTGGGGGGGGGGGGGGCGACTTTGCTGACGCGGCGAGTATAATCTCTTAAGAGCTGTTTTGTTATGCTTTCAGTTTCGTTTGCCATTTGATATTTCTCATATGCAACAGAAATTGCAGCGCTTATGAGTTGGCCAACGCGGTGGTCGTGCCAGTACACAAGTTTAGTCGCACAGGCAGAAAAAAATGGTCGCAGTCTGGAGCCCTGCTATATCATCTGAAGCCATTCCATATCTTAATGTGAGGGACAGAATTTAGGTTTCCAGAAACTCATCTTCCTTCTGCTGCAGCTGTCAGTCATTCTCCGCTCAGCATTCAAACAGCACGTCACATTCAGTTATGACAGTCAGCATGGTAAAACTCTCTCTCCAAGATGATATATTCCCATTATAATACTTTAAATTTAAGGAAGGAATTATCACAAACAGAAAGATTATTAGAAGCCTTTCTTTTTCTCATGATTTCTTATATTCTTATGTTCATGAATGTATTTTGTAAGAATACAAATAATTAACAGAATAAACATGTTTAAATTGTATAATGTGCACCAAAGATTTTTTCAAGATATTGTTTTTGCTGCTAAATTATACAGTCAGCTAGTTTAATTTCATAGCTTATATATTTTTATTCAAATGTAGTTTTTCTCTGTAATGAGGAAGTGAGTATTTAGTGGATTGCATTTAACAAAGGGTTTAAAAGAGTGACCATTAGTTCCACAAACACAGTATTGATATTCTGTAGTGGTGTAGGAAAAAAGTAGCGCTGGTGTTGGATCGGTATTGGCCAATTCTTAGAATTTGGAATACTCTATGTAATCTTACACTGCAAAATAATAACTCGAAAAGATTAAAAGATAACATCATAATTATTTACTGAACCCTTAAATTAATCAATTATATAATGAAAGACATAAAAAGACAATTAATCGCCAAAGCCCTAAAACAGACACTTAATCGCAATAACCGTGACTTTTTTAATTCAATTATTCGTCAGCCAAATTTCATAATCGTGACCGCTCTAGTCTATATTAATAAATGGGTATTTCCGGTGTAGCACCACTCATCAAATATTATTTTACTTGTAAGTGTATCATTTGATGTTTATTGTTAGTTAAGGTTATTAAATATTATCTTTTGGTTTGCCTCTATGACAAGAAAATAAATCAATTTTTCCATGCATTTACTGCTATATGTTCTCTAAATTACATTTTGGGGTTGTTTACACCTAAATAAATATTTAGATTTTAATTTAACATTTTATTACAATAATATAACATTTTGATTATACTGCTCACCCATCATTTTCATACAAATCAAATCTCTACGTGTGTGTGTTTCAGAGAGATTGGTCAGAAGTCAAGTGAGGAACTAGCCAGAGAAGGTTCAGGTGTGAAGGCTTTCTCCAGCTTTTTGTCAGAACTCAGTACTCTGGTACCTGAAACCATGATCCCCAACATCAGTGTTCTCCTGACACACCTGGAGGGAGAGGTACAGTCACACGTTCTCTATCGCATCGCTTCTGTCTTTGGAATCTTGCCCAGTGATGAGACCAAGGCGAATATGAGCCTACTGAATTAGAGTCTGAGCTCTCCTGCTTTCCTATTGGCTGGTAATCTTGGCTGGGCAGTGAAGATTTGCTGTCTTGCTGTAAGGGCCTGCCTACATTCAACAAGCCCCTTTCTTTGACATTTCTATCCTTTGAAGAAATGGGGAAGAAAAAGGATGGAGCTTACATTTTGTGTGTGTGTGTGTGTGAAGGGTCACAGGTTGTGTCTCAGTTCTCTGCAGTAATTCTTTGGGCATTGAGCTCTCTCTATCTCTGGTAATCTGAGGGCAATCATTTAAAACAAAGCTTTGAGTTTTATAGCTTAACTCTTCTTTGTGTGTGCTCTGTTAACATGCTGTTTGTGTTTGGACAGAGTCCGAGTCTACGGGTGGCAGTGTGTGAGGTTCTTGGTGAGGTTCTTGTCCGGGTTTTGTCTGGTGATCAGCTGGATGATTCTGCTCGTGCAAGCCGAGATCGTTTCCTGGACACATTGCAGGAGCACATCCATGATGCCCACTCGCATGTCCGAGCACGTGTGTTACAGGTCTATGCACGTGTTGTCAACAGCAAGGTGTGTGGATTGTTTTTCCCCTTTTCTCTTCAACAGAAAATTAAGGGTTTTATTCTTGGGTGCTCTAAGATATAATCCTCCGCCTCCTTTCCAGGCCTTGCCCCTGTGCAGGTACACAGAAGTTATGGAGCTGACCGTTGGGCGTCTGGGTGACAAGTCTGTCCATGTGTGTAAGAGTGCTATCCAGCTGCTGGCTGCCTTCATCGCTCATAACCCATACAGCTGCAAGGTACAAACATGCTCACAACATCTGGTAGATGCACTACCATTCAAAACATTAACCTTTATTGACCCCAAACATTTGAACACTAGTGTATTTATTCGTTTACATATATTAAATATACTTGCTTTTGTTTTCTCCATGTCAAGTTGAGCAGTGTGGACCTGACAAATCCGCTGGAAAAAGAGATGGCCAAATTAAAAGAGATGAGAGACTCTCAAAAAGAGCAAGTTCCTGGTATGTTTCTTTCCTAATTGAATAGCTCCTTTTAGTCTCTAGCTCCAGTCTGCCTGGAGTCACTGGTGCTGCAGAAATTGATTCCAGCTATAAGATTTTAGCTTTGGGTTTGTAGTTGCAGTCATAACAGCAGCTGATCTTTGGGATGCAATGAAGCCTGAGTTGGAGATGACTGTGAAAGCACAACTGGAGCCTGGCAGTGAGGAAGAGGAGGATGAAGAAGAGGAGGAGACCGGGGGAGAGGAGGAGAGAAGCGACCGAGACACTGCTTTACAAATTGCACAGCTTCTCCGGGAAAGCAAATACAGGTATATGTGAATTAACACACAAATATTCTCATACTCTTACTTCTGTTCACAGACATGCAATGTGTTTAATTGTTTGTAGGAAGGCAGTTGGTCTGTGCATACGGGCTCACTCACTATACCCAGAGTCATTGTTCTACTCAGATCTGGCTGACCTAAATGCAGAAACCCTCATCAAAACTCTTGCAACACTTTTCAAGGGTATGTTGCTTTGAATAGTCTTCTAAACTTCCACATTAAAGAGTCTTGCTCAGGCGCACTGTGGCACTAGTTCTTGGTCTCACCTGCCTAGATTAGATGACCGGTTTTCTAGTCCAAATAAAAACACGAGTTGTGTTTGTGTATCTCTCTTCTCTCAGGCCCAGAGCAGGAGACACCTCAGGCTGTGTCGAGCGATGCTCCACCCACCCCACAGAAAGAGGGTGGAGGGAATGATGGTAGAGAGAGTGAACTAAAGAAGCAGGAGATGTTGGTTCAATATTTGAAAGACACAGAGAGCTTCGCTCTTCAAGTGGAAAGAGCTATCGCTGTCATTAACAACATGCTGTACTGGAAAACCACTACAGGTAATTTCTATGAATTTAAATGACTGGCTGGATTATATTAAAGTTGGCATGAAATGAAAATTCTCCCCATTTTCTAAATGTGTTCATTTCATCCATTTACCTTTTAATCCAATCATCTGGTGAAAATACTTCTTATGACACACGCCAGACTTCCCCAATCATTTAGTCCACTTAAACACCTCTCTTGCAATTGACTGCAAAGTCTCATTCAACTCTGCCTCAATCCGGTTAACGACCAGTGTTTAAAACCAAGTCTCTGCCATGCATTTTCTCCATTTTTGATCATTTGTTTTACTCTAATATAAACCACAATACAAAAGAAAAGACTATGACTTTTAAATACAAAATACAAGGTTGGCAATGTGTAGTTTCCTCTGATCTCCCTCTCTCAGTTGTGCAGGAGGCAGTGCAGTTCTGTGTCACAGCGTTTGAGTTTAGTGTGGCCAACTCTGTGTGTGGGGTCAGAAAGATGCTGCCTCTTGTCTGGTCCACTGATGTCACAATCAAAGATGCTGTCATTCAGGCCTACAGACGCCTGTACCTCAACCCCCACGGTGACAACACCAGGTCTGCTAACATTTTGATTCAATCCTTAAGGCTAAAGGAACACAATTTGATATACTGTAGCTCAACTAGCATTTTGTGTTTGTCCATCAGGGCGAAGGCTCAGACTCTAGTGGATAATCTGTCGGATCTGACGATCGATGCTTCATTGGGGACCGTCCAGTGTCTGGAGGAGATTGTGAGTGTCTTTTGCCCTGCGTGTAAGCAGTCATGCCCATAATTTATTATTCTTTAACATTGTTTTTGTCTTGGTGCAGGTCCAGGAGTTTTTCAGCAGTGAGAGTGCCCTGCAGACTTCAGTGGTGCAGGTTTTGTGGGAGCGGTTCTCTGGTAGACGAGAGACTAAAGCACTTCACAGAAGAGCTGCAGTGCTATTGCTGGGCATGGCGGCACGGTGAGACACTCAACTCTTAATGCTTCTTAATGATTCTGTTGAACTGATTTAATGTTACAGCATAATAATAATTTTGCCCAATGATGAGACCAAGGCGAATGCAAGCTCGTTGGGTAAGAGTCTGAGCTCTTCTGTGCTCCTATTGGCTGGTAATCTTGGCTGGGCAGGGGAGATTTGCTGCTTTGCTGTAAGGGCCTGCCTACATTAAGCAAGTTCTTCCTATCAAGCTTTCCCTCAGAGAAATGCAGGAGAAATTTGGGAAGAATGAACAGTGTATGTGTGTGTATATAGACGTGGACACAGGTCGAAACTCAGTTCTCTGTAATGTCCAATGAGCTGTGAGCTAGTTCTTCTGTAGTCTGAGGGCATTCTTGTCTTTATCATGCTGTTTAAGGCATGGTGTGCATTATTTCAATCTGTTACTTCATTTTGTGTGTGTTTAGTGCTGAGAGGGAGGTGGTTCTCAGTAATTTGGACACACTCTGCTCTGTCGCTCTGGGTGAGAAGGTTGCAGAAGATTATCTGCTGGCTCGGGACACACTCATCACCATTGCTAACATTACAGACCATGTGAGGGTATGTATTCACATTTTATGTATAAACTGCCAATTAAAGGTTTGGGGTCATTATGATTTTTTTATTTCTGAAAAGTCTCTTATGCTCACCAAGTCTGCATTTGTTTGATCAAAATGCAGCAAAAACAGTAATTGTGAAATACTACTCTTATTTAAAAAAAATTAAAAAAAATCCTGTGATTTGAAAGCTGAATTTTGGCCAGCTCTTAATTGCAGTCATCAGTGTCATATGGTCCTTCAGAAATCATTCAATCAATACTCAGTGTGCTGGTTTGTATGCTTTTGTGTGTCACAGCAATCCAAGGGTGTTCCCTTTAGGCTTCCTATGGACCACCATCTCTTCAGCTGTTTGTCCCAAGCCATCTCTGTTAGTTTACTTTTTTTTTTGGGTTGGTTTTTTTTTTTTTTTTTACCTATGTTTGCCATTGTTTTTACATCGCTATAGCTTTTGGTTTTAGTAATCTGATCACAAGTTAAATAAATCTGTAACCAAAATTGTAAAGGCTTGGCCACCTTTCCCCCAACCACTTTTAAAACATTTTTTTTTTTTTCTTTCTTTCCATGTGAGTAGATAGTCCTTCGTTGTTTAGGATCTGTTGGCTTTAATGCTACAAATGCAAATTGACCACATGTCCCTTAATACTTTTACATCTTCAAGATTCATGGAACTCCGTAATACTTCAATTGTCTTCTGTTTTTATTTTATTTTTATTTATTTTTTTAATGATCACCCTGTCTGTGGATGCCAGGTGTAAACGTGGTCTCTCTCGTTCTCCTTTTCTTATCTGGTTTCTTTCATACGTTTCTGCTGTTGGGTAACAACTGTACCTTCATTTGAACAGGAGTAGTCCAGTCCGATCCCCACTGGCAGACCTTCATGGAACAGGCTGTCCGTCTCATCTACTTTTTGGCAGAGTCCCCTGACCAGCTGTGTTCCCGCCTCCTCCAGCGGTCTGCTCATCTCCTATTGGAACAAATCACAGAGGGTGGAGAGCCCAACCAATCACAACTGCAGGAAGGCAGGTCTCAGGGCTCTGAGGAGCAAGGTAATGTCAGCACAAGAGATGGAACTTTTTGCGTACTGCGTAATTGACATGAACTACTTAGAAAATGACTTGGAAAATATTCAAATAGAAAACATATATAGTGAAACATTACAATTTAAATCTTCACTATTCAAATTAATGCAGCTTGGTGAGCATAAGAGACTCTGAAGTTGTGTACATGTTTATGATTGCAAAGGTAAACTTCCTGTTCTTGTTCTAGTGAATTGCGTGAGCTTGGCCCAGGTGCTTTCACTGTGTGGAGCTGTGGCCTTCTGGCAGGTGTCTCACCTTGAGAGAAGTGTAAGTGCTGAGCTGCGGAGGAGAAGAGGAGAAAAGGAAGAGGAGGAGGAGAAAGAGAAGGCACCTGCCAACAAAAAGGTTAGTGAAGAGTTAGAAGACAGTCCACTGATCGGTTGTTACCTGTTTTCTGTACAATCACATTAAAGTGCTGCCCAATGCACACTGCTGACTTATTTGTGTGTCATTTGCTAGGAGGCTAATGACAGTTGTGTGGAGGAGGAGCTCGGGCTAGTGGGCGCCTCAGCTGAGGACACTGAGGCGGAGATTATCCGCAAGATCTGTGAGACTGAGTTATTATCTGGTGAGCCCATCTAAAGAAACTGTTGGAATAAAGGGGACAAAGTCTTCATAAATATGCATCGTAATTTTATGTTTATTAACATGTTCTTACCTGATTCACAAAGCACTAAAGCACTGATCCCTGTTGCACTGTGGTCTATCTTTGCAGAAGGGAACATGTTGAGTGCCTTTTTGCCTTTGCTGGTGAAAGTTTGCAGCTCTCCTGGGAAATATTCCCACCCTCAGCTCACCACTGCTGCCTGCCTGGCTCTGTCTCAAGTACATGATGATCAGGTATTTCTTCTTTTGTTTTATATTACACTACTCTTCAAAAGTTTGGAGTCTGTAAGATGTTTCGGTTTATAGAAATGGTTTTTAAAGAAGCCTCTTACACTATCTCACAGAAGTGAGTACACCCCTCACATTTTATTATATCTTTTCATGTGACAACACTGAAGAAATGACACTTTCCTACAATGTGAAGTAGTGAGTGTACAGCTTGTATAACAGTGTAAATTTGCTGTCCCCTCAAAATAACTCAACACACAGCCATTAATGTCTAAACCGCTGGCCACAAAAGTGAGTACACCCCTAAATGAAATGTCCAAATTGGGCCCATAGTGTCAATATTTTGTGTGGCCACCATTTCCAGCACTGTCTTAACCCTCTTGGGCATGGAGTTCAACAGAGCTTCACAGGTTGCCACTGGAGACCTCTTCCACTCCTCCATGACAACATCACGGAGCTGGTGGATGTTAGAGACCTTGCGCTCCTCCACCTTCCGTTTGAGGATTCCCCACAGATGCTCAATAGGGTTTAGGTCTGGAGACATGCTTGGCCAATCCATCACCTTTACCCTCAGGTGTGTTTGGGGTCATTATCATGTTGGAATACTGCCCTGCGGGCTGTGGCCCAGTCTCCGAAGGGAGGGGATAATGCTCTGCTTCAGTATGTACAGTACATGTTGGCATTCATGGAAACTGTAGCTCCCCAGTGCCGGCAGCAATCATGCAGCCCCAGACCATGACACTCACACCACCAGGCTTGACTGTAGGCAAGACACACTTGTCTTTGTACTCCTCGCCTGGTTGCCGCCACACATGCTTGACATCATCTGAACCAAATAAGTTTATCTTGGTCTCATCAGACCACAGGACATGGTTCCAGTAATCCATGTCCATAGTCTGCTTGTCTTCAGAAAACTGTTTGAGGGCTTTCTTGTGCATCATCTTTAGAAGAGGCTTCCTTCTGGGACGACAGCTATGCAGACCAATTTGATGCAGTGTGTGGTGTATGGTCTGAGCACTGACAGGCTGCCCCCCCCCCCCTTCCTCTGGCAGCATGCTGGCTGCACTCATACGTCTATTTCCCAAACACAAATTCTGGATATGATGCTGAGCACGTGCACTCAGCTTCTTTGGTCGACCATGGCGAGGCCTGTTTTCTGAGTGGAACCTGTCCTGTTAAATCGCTGTATGGTCTTGGCCACCATGCTCCATCTTAGTTTCAGGGTCTTGGCAATCTTCTTATAGCCTACGCCATCTTTATGTAGAGCAACAATTCTTTTTTTTTTCAGATCCTCAGAGAGTTCTTTGCCATGAGGTGCCACGTTGAACTTCCAGTGACCAGTATGAGAGAGCGAGTTAAACCAAATTTAACATACGTGCTCCACATTCACACCTGAGACCTTGTCACATGACACCGGGGAGAGAAAATGGCTATTGGGCCCAATTTTGTAAATTTCATTTTGTTAGACATTAACACACTTTTCATTTGTTTTCCAGTGGTTTAGACATTAATGGCTGTGTGTTGTTATTTTGAGGGGAAAGCAAATTTACACTGTTATACAAGATGTACACTCACTTCTTTACATTGTAGCAAAGTGTCATTTTTTTCTGTGTTGTCACATGAAAAGATATAATAAAATATTTACAAAAATGTGAGGGGTGTTCTCACTTCTGTGAGATACTGTATGCTGACCAAGGCTGTGCTAATTTCAAAGTGAAAGGTTGTTTACAATCTAATTGTAATCCAAAAACTTTTCTATTTGAATATATTTTAAAATTTAGTTTTTTTTTCCCTGTGATGCAAAGCTGAATTTTCAGCAACCATTACGCCAGTCTTCAGTGACATGATCCTTTAGTAAATATTTTGATGATTATCCCCAAACTTTTGAATGGAAGGTTAATTACATTATAATATTCATATCATATTTGTTTCTTTAACCATGCAATATTAATATTCTGTCTCTTTCTCAGTCCTGCTGTTTGTAAAGACAATATCCGGCTGCTGTTCACTGTGCTGGAAAAATCTCCACTTCCTGTTGTCAGAGCCAACACAATTGTTGCTCTTGGTGACCTAACAGTCCGCTTTCCCAACATCCTGGAACCCTGGACGCCCAATCTTTACGCCAGGTAGCTCCCAATCACAAGGTCAAACAACCACTGGTCTAGGGATATTTAGCTAAATCAGTTGTCCTTGTTGACTATATTTCCTGCTAAATCTATTACAGTGCAATCACTTGAAAGTAAATCTCCATCACCTGCATGCTTTCACATGGAGCAGCATTAACTTCACAGAGCTGTTGTTCACTGACGAGCTGCGCAAAATATTGCGCGAATATGAACGTGGTCAGCCCTAGTACATGACCTCAATTATTTTTGGTAACGCAATATATCGCCCATTATATTTACTTAACAATGAATGTCCCCATGTTTTTACATTCCACTTGTGCCTGTGTCTTTTGCAGCTTATCGTACATAACGTGGTGTAGTCATGATGAGGTGCTAGTTCAAATAAAAAAAAATGCTTCTACAAAAAAGTTTAATCTGCAGATATGGTCTTGTTTAGGGACTGACTGCTAAGTAGGGATTGTGTTTTTCAGCAGTACAGTGCACCCTTAATTTACAGAGAAAAGAAGGTCAGGGAAAATCTGTGGATTAAAAATCTTCATACAAGTTCTTTGTGCATTTTCCTTTTTTTTTCTACTTGTTCCTTGCACGTTTTGTTAGAAAATGTTTTACTATTTATTCAAGTTTAAGGTGTCTAATATTTTGATACATAATTTCCATGATCTAAATATTCTTAAAAATGAAAAGTTTGTCATTTGGAAGTGTATAGCTTCTGGAACATTTGCTTATATCTCATGGCTAAAATGGTCTTTAACTAAACATCATATCGCTTATTTCTGGGGCAATCGAGCGCACAACAAAAGTTGTTTTTCGTTGTTTTCCTACTGTTCTCAGTATTGTTCTTCCTGTTTTTTTTTTGTCTACGTTGAGTGATGAGAGCGGGGCATCTGTTTCTTGGCCTGACTGCCATCACGGTGTTTGGGTTTCTTGCTTGTGTTTTTTTGCTTGAAGGATGTGATGAAGGTCAAAGGTCAGGTCAGTGAGGTCGCAGTGCTCCTGCTGGACCCTGAGCCACACATCGCCAGCCTCGCTCTCAACTTCTTCAACGAGCTCTCTGCAAAGGTAGCGTTCCACTTCAGCTCTGCCATCTCTTTTTCTCTCATCCTCCTCATGCCTCCTTCAGGGATTAAAGTTCTCCGTCGCTCCTTACTGATTTCTTGTTAATGTTGTTTGTGTCTCTCAAATGCGAGTTTCTGGACGTTGTCATTTCCGGGTCTGTTGGGATCATGATTAATAGGGGTAGGTAAAAGAACATTTGGAGGCGCGGGGGTGTGGTTGGTTCTTTGGTGCGGCACACTTTGAAAAGCTAGGTTTTTTCCTGTTTTCGGTTCGCCACGGCTGCAGACTGTCTCAGAAAAAGACACATGTGAGGCTGGCGCATAATTCAACAGGTGGGTTACGTGGCAGAGAACCTTTCAATTCGGCGTGGGATGCACATTACAGTCTACTCAGTCCCGCAGGTTCGCACGCTGAGAACGCGATGACGGAACTATCTATTTTGCACTGTTTGTTCTTTGTCTTTTTGTGAGATCCGGGAGACTCACCCGCGCTCATGTTCGGTGGCACGCCTTCAGATGCCGTAACGGAATGCCACCGTTCATAGTTAGGGTTTTGCAAATGTGATATTGATTTAACAGTTCAATAAACAAGTACTGCCTGGTTTTGTTCTTATTTCTTCAACGAAAATAGTTCCAAATATAGTAACAGCTCAGCCGCTGGCATCTCTAAAAGCAAACACAGCGGTGTTTAATTCATTCAATGAAAGTGCTTCAGTCATCTAGTTAGTGAGTCATTCATGATCACCCATTCATAAAGACAGTCACTTGATTCATTCTTGAATGAATCAGCCGTTCAAACGAATCAATGGAATGAATGATTCAGTGATAAAATCAGTGACTTGCCACCACCTGCTGGCGGATTTAGTTTCATTTTTATCGTATAATTTCAGTTATTTAAATCATTTTAATATTTCTGTATTCAAAATTTTATATGTAAAACATTAATCTCCACATGATTGTATGAATTTAATTGCACTCATGCCACCTCTGAGCCTCATTAAATGTCTGAAAATGTACCTACAAGCCACTTTTGTGTTCTTCTGTGCCAGCTCTGTAGTACAAATATTTTTATTTATTTTTCTATTTGTCTTATTCACTTATGTTTTGTTTTTAAATAGAAGTTTGAAAACTTATACATGTATATGAATATTTACATAGATTAAAGTTGCCATTACAAAGGTAAAAACAAAATTGTACTGTAAATCACTTTAAGGAGTCAAATGTCACCTCATATTAGGAAAGCAAATTTTTGATCAGAATTTTTTATAATTGATCAGAAGGTGCTCATTAATTTGAATCAGGAGACAAGAGCTCCTAAAAGAAAAGTACATACGAGCCATGTCTCACAGTATCTATATCCTGCTGAGGTTCTTAAGAAGAACAGCAGCCTAAATAAACCTCTTAGCTCCTTCATTATAACGTGAAGACTAACAGTGTTTTGTAAAGTTTGCATAGTTATAGTTAGACCTAACTGAAAAAATGTAAGTACTGTTAATTTAATTGTGTCTTGTTTTTGTTTGTGCTATTGATTGTCATTAATTTATTTGTTCTTTTATTATTTACTTGTCTTTTTTAGTTAGTTAAATTCTGAGTGCACCTGATTCTTGGGTGGGGAGGGGAGGGGGCGTGGTCCATGGGAAATAGTCCTGGCACCACAGCTGGAAAAAATCCTAGGAAACACTGCATACATTTAATAAAATTAGAAAAAGGACATTACAAAGGTAAAAAGAAAATACCCCTGCAAGTCACTTTAAGGAGTCAAGCATTCCTAATAACAAGAAAAAACTGTTCTTAAACTGGGTGTGTGACGGGTATGGCTGTGGAAAAATTCAGTCAAAATATATATATTTTTTTGCTTTAACCCCTGCTCCTAAGATGAGATGCCCTGATTATAACTGCATAATTTTTTTTCAGGACAACGCCATTTACAACCTGCTGCCAGACATCATCAGCCGATTATCTGATCCTGAACGTGGAATGAAGGAGGAGGACTTCAACACCATTATGAAGTGAGAGATGATTTATGCTGCGGTTGCAGTTTAACTTTATTCTGCATGACAAGCCATAAATCACTTCGATTTAACTTTCTCTTTCAGACAACTCTTCTCCTACATCACTAAAGAGAGACAGACCGAGAGTTTAGTGGAGAAGCTCTGCCAGCGATTCAGAACCGCAAAGTGGGTATCAGACAATTTGTTTTTCATTGGGCTACACAGTCTCCCAATGGAAGCAGTGCTCTAAAAACGTCTTTCCCGTTCATCACCAAAACTAAAAGGTTTATCCTGGTTTTGGAAGATTTTTCTACTTCAAGCAAGTCCAAAGATGCAATTCTCCAAAATCTAATTTTAAAAAAAGGGCAATGAGAGCTTTTCGTGGTGCATGAGAAAACATTACTAGAGCAACATTTGAGACTGGGCTCCTTTATGACAGATGAGCAGGTCTCCGTCTCTCATGTGACGTCTTCTCCCCTGTTCTCTCTGCAGGACTGAGCGTCAGTGGGCAGATCTGGCCGTCTCTCTGTCCTTGTTGTCGGTGTGCGAGCGAGGTTTCAAAAAGCTGCAGGAGTGCTGGGACTGTTACAGTGATAAACTCGCTGAGCCTGGAGTCTATCAGCCCCTCCTGTCCATTGCAGCCAAACTCCGTCGACGAGCCAAACCACAGTTTAAGGTACTACATTTCTGTATGTGTGGTTAGAAAACAGCGTATTGTATACAAGTGTGCGCACACAGCACGTTTTCGATCAATACTTTCGTTGTGACTTGTTTATGCTTTGATTGTGTGTTGAAACAGTAGTCGTGTGTTGTGTTTTGTTTTGTTTTGTTTTATCTGTTGCTGCAGGTTGAACTAGACGACTAGATAGCGCGGGACTTTGTTCGTTCACACTAAAGGGCTGGAGAATGTGGAGAACGAGGAGAGAGAACAGCAGATTGGAGACGCACAAAGTCTAAACCTAAAAACCCACGAAAGCGTGCGCCAAGCATCACAGTAGGAAGAGTATTCGAGCTGAGTCATATCCTTCGTGTTTGTAAAGAATGCGGATAAATGATCTTTGATCCTGGAGCCGGTGCGGACGTAGTAAACCGAAGTTACATGACAGCGACCTTGTAACCCCAAGAAAATCTCGCTCTCGTCCCAAACCTGCCATCACCTTTACCAGTGATGAAGAAGAGGAAGAAGGTCAGTCACTTTCACATGATTATCAATTGTAGTTCTCATTTATGCCATGTTAATTGTGCAGTAAAGTGCTTTAACATGCTTCATTTTGATTTTTTTCAGATGCTGTCATGGCTGAGAGTGAGACGCCTAAAGTGACGACACCCATTGCCCGCACGCGACGCACTCGTCTCAGACACTGAGCACTTTTTTTTTTTTCCAGTATATCCTTTTTTTTTATTTTTTTTTTTATACCTCTAATAGTAATTTGGTTTTAGAAAGATGATGTCTGTGACTGTCATTTATAAATGTTTTAGTTGCCATCAATATGGTATGTGTTTTTATTTTTTAATTAAACGTTTTTAAACCAGGAAAGTAATGGCTGTTTTTATGTTGTTGCATATAAATCTATGTCTTGTACTGGAATGTATCATTCCCAAAAAAAAAAATTGTTTTTAATTTTTTTTTACTAAATTGCATTTATAATGTCAGTTTTCACACATTTTGGATTTGAGCATGAAGTTTTACATGCTTCTCAACTAGAGTAAAATCCATGAATGAGCATGTAATGTCGAAATTGAAGGAAAGTCACTTTTACGTCCAGTGCATCTGTTTTAGCTGAAAGTGTTTAGGCACGGGACTTTAGTTTTGTAGGCGGTCATTCCTGCTACGCTGAAGAGATTTAGTGTCTGTCTTCGCGAAGCTGGACTGTGTGTGGCTGGGCAGCTTATATCGCTTCTGTATTCTGCAGTGCTTGCGTTTTTTTTTTTTTTTTTTCATAGAATGCCGTTTCTTTTAGAAGTTTTTTGTAACGAACTGGAAAACAACGATTAAAGGGCCTGACTCCGAACTGAGTCCTGATCCGTGTGAAGGTTTCAGCTGCGTGTCTTAATGTAGCGCGAGACAAAGAGCTCAGTCGCTTTAGTTTAGAAGTCGCTCGTCCGCAAGTGTAAGTCTTACTATGAATTTATCTGTGCTTCGAAAAAGCTTTTTCAACCACTGTCTGAAAATCTCCAAGAAAAAATGAAGGAGTGTCATGCTGCAAATGTGCAGAGCCAAACATCTGCACCCAAAAACTTCTGCGTATTATGAGAGCATGAGACGGACTGTACACAGACGAGTTCCTCAGCGGTTTAAATTTCGCCAAGGAACGTGCTTGAGCAGTGGAGACCAAAGACCAGGTCGTATGCTCTTGCTCTGACTTGTTCTAAGATTTTATGTCCCTTGGTTCCTTTTCCAGTAGCATAAGAGCATTAAACGGCCGCCCTGAACATGGCTTATCAGGGCGAAAACAACATTGTTTGGTGTATTTCACAATAACAATTGAAATCGTGCCTACATGTTTTGTACAATTACAATTTATGCTTAAATTGACGTTGACAGATATATAAGATCATGTCTTCTGTAATGTTAATGAATCAACACTGTCAGAACCAAAAGGTTTGCATTTTATGCATGCCAGCCTGTTACTGGCAGTCCTTATATAATGAACCATGGTTTTACGAAAGTGATACATAGTTCACCTGTAGCATTTGTAGATTTGCATCATTTGTAAACAAACCGTTTGACTCTGGGGTAACAAAAATATAACCTATAAATTATTTTCCTGCGTATTGAAGGTTACCCAAGGTGTTTTAACAAAGTTACTTGTTATCGGCTTACCCATTTTATACTCTTGGGAATTTAATACATATCGTGATGAATCATTTAAAAGTTAGTTCCACGTATCGATGTCGACGATACTGCCTTGAAAAATATCGTATCGTATCGAAAACAAATCAGTGGTATCGCCCATCCCTACCGAACATAAACTGAGGCTGTTCTTTCGCTACATATTTTGGGTGCGGCCTTAGAGAAGTCTTGGGAAGATAGTGGAGTGTTAGGAAACCCCGTTTTCCATTATAAGTCTTCATGCTAAAACTTTTTGAAATTTGCATGTTGCCATGTATGGAAAAAAAATTATAAAAATAAATGGTAATATTAATAATATGTGGAGTCAGGGAGCTAATAAAGTACTTTTGACATGGGTATTACCATACAATTTCTGTAAATTAAAAGTGAAACCAACTAATACCACAACACATGACCGGTCCATTACTAGTAATTATTATCTGCCTGGCCCTTCCTGGGGAAAAAAAAAAAAAAAAACATAATGCCAATAAGGAACTGGCTTTTATTAGTTCACTAGAAAAAAATATATAATTCATCTTCATTTACCAACCATCTTTCTTCTAAAGAAAAAAAAAAAAGCACACCTGGTATGTTTTGATTTTTAAATAAAAGAGATATTAGATGGGAATAATAACAGGTATGCCATTCTTGCTGGTGTGGGGCGGGTTTGACGCATAATATACTAATCTACTGATCTGTGTTTATATAATGTTTGTGGAGACTGGTATTATCCCAGTCTTCTTTGTTCATTTTAATTCCATCCGGTTATTTCACAATGCCAACACTTGTGAAATTGTTCAGTGTATTGTTGTATATTACAGAACGGACAGAGGTCGTCTCTTCCAGCTCTGTGGTGGGTGAATGACGGCGGGGAGGAGGTCCGATGGAGTTTTGAGGAGTTGGGCTTCCACTCCAGAAGACTTGCAAATGTTCTGCATCAGGAGTGCAGTTTGGAGAGAGGGGATCGTGTGTTCCTCATCTTACCCAGAGTCCCTGAGTGGTGGCTGGTTAATGTGGCATGTCTCCAAACAGGTACAGTCCCACAGTCCTGCTCAAATATGTTTTCAGGAATTTAGGATTCATTCACCCATAGTTCTGTTTCCCTTTCTGGTGATTCATTCTTATTTAATCTACTTTTACTGATTCACACTTCTGTTGAAACAATAATACTAGCTTCAAGTTGACGTGTGTAATTTTAACAGATATGCTGAAAGTTATTTTCATGTTATGACTGATAACCCATAGTTGGCAGATATTTAAATTCCGTACTATTTGGTCAAAATCAATAAAAACACACACACACTCACAGTGGTTCCTCTTTAAATGCCCCGTTTCCTTGCACAGGTACGGTTCTGATCCCTGGCACGTCTCAGCTCACTGCTCGAGATATCTGCCACCGGCTGCAGATGTCTGGGGCCAAGTGTGTGATCACAGATGAAACTTTGGCTCCACTGTTGGACACTGTAGCCTCAGACTGCCCTTCCATCTCCACCAAGCTTCTACTGTCCCACAGGGCCATGCACGGCTGGGGCAACCTGACTGAACTCATGGGGTGTGTGTGTACAGGCATTCCTTAAAAGTATATACAAAATTACAAATTGGTGATTTATTTAAGATCAGATGTTGCGTTTGTGCTGTAGAAAAGTATCAGATGATCATGTTTGCATGGACACCAGGAGTGAGGAGGCCATGACTATCTTCTTCACCAGTGGCACAACCGGCTCTCCAAAAATGACCCAACACAGCCACTGTAGCTACGGTCTGGGGCTCACGGTGAACGGCAGGTTTGTAACATTCTGAAAGTTAAATGATGTGAAAATTGATATGTGTTAAGTAGGTATAGATGCATTAAAAGTTATGTGTATATATGTAAAAATGTACAGTGGACAGTTTGAGATCAGTAAGATTATTTTTTTTTTATTTATACTTTTATTCAGCTAGGCCACAGTAAATTATAAAATGTCTTTACCCATACTTTTGATCAATGTCAAAATATTCCTATTTCAAATAAATGCTGTTCTTTTGAAATTTCTATTCATCAAATCATCCTAAAAAAGGTATTTTGGTTTCCACCAAAAAATATTAAGCAGCCCAACTTTTTTCAATATTGATAATAGTAAATGTTTCTTGAGCATCAAATTAGCATATTAGAATGATTTCTGAAGGATCATGAGACACTGAAGACACTGAAAATTCAGCGTTGCATCACGGGAATAAATTACATTTGAAAATAAATTAAAATAGAAAGCAGTTGTTTTAAATTGTAATAATATTTCACAATATTGCGGTCTTTCCTGTATTTGAATCAAATAAATGTAATGTTTATTTTGTGTGTGTGAATTCTTAAGGTACTGGCTGGATCTGACCGAGCAGGATGTGTTTTGGAACACGTCGGACACAGGTTGGGCCAAGTCTGCATGGAGCAGTGTGTTTGCACCATGGATCCAGGGAGCGTGTGTGTTTGTTCACCACATGCCACGTTTTGATACAAGTACAGTCCTCAAGGTACAGGAACATCAATGGTCCATTCTTGACTGGAATGTTCTTCTTGATTCTTTAAAAAATGTCCCTAACAAAGCTGTATGAAAGTGTTTTATGGAAAAGCCAAAAATTATAACACATAATCTAACTTTATATGGTTTGTTGATTTTTGCTATTTGTTGAACAGTACACATTCTGGTAACACATGTTTTTCTCCTGACAGACTCTGAGCAGCTATCCCATCACCACCTTCTGCACGGCACCAACAGCCTATCGAATGCTCGTACAGGACGACATATCCAGGTACTGACTGTAACAGGTGCACTGTGATGTTTGTATTTAAATGAATTCTCTTTTTTAACTCTGTCTTTACAAGGCTTCACTTATGATTATTGGTTTTTATATATACTGTCAGCAGAAGTTTGTTTTTAATGGCAGGTAAGTTGCAAGTTTTTAACTGAATTGGTTAGTAAATGACTGAGAATCTTGACCTGAATGTTGTAATGATCACAGCAGAATGAGACTGATTCATCTGGTCCAGGTCTAGTCCTCATCTTTGTCTGTGGTTTTTGACAGGTTTACGTTCAGGGCTCTTGAGCACTGTCTGTGTGCAGGAGAGCCCATTAACCCAGAGGTGATGTCGAAATGGAAAGAAAAATCATGGATGGACGCTATGAGGGATACGGGAAGGACGAGGGCCTGTAAATAAACATTTAAAGGAATAATTCACACATTTGAAAATTCTTAAGTTAAGAGTTTTTCTTAATTAGAAAAGTGTGGAGAAATTTAGCCTTGCATCTCTTGCTCACCAATGGATCCTCTGCAGTGAATGGGTGCCGTCAGAATGAGAGTCCAAACAGCTGATAAAAACATCACAGTAATCCCCACAACAAGGGAACACACAGCTTTTCACTTCCCAAGGTGGCCTGGAGTCGTGGTGGGGATTATTGTGATGTTTTTATCAGCTGTTTGGACTCTCATTCTGACGGCACCCATTCACTGCAGAGGATCCACTGGTGAGCAAGTGATGAAAAATCTTTTTTCCCATGAAGAAACAAACTCATCTACATCTTGTATGGCCTGAGGGTGAGTACATTTTCAGCAAATGTTCAAGTTTGGGTTAACTATTCCTTTAAACAGCTGAAACTCTTTTCTTGAATCAGGTTTTATAGGATCATTATAGACATGAGTGAAAAAGGGTCCTAAATTAGCATCTGTTTTCATCTATGATAGGGTCACAGATTCATTATAGAAGCACAGAGAATAAATATAAGCATAGTCTTGTGTGCTGTCAAGCAAAGATAGGTCATATCTCTGTTTTTCCACCTAGGTTTTAATAGCAGGCACATTCAAAGGCATGAAGATCAAACCAGGATCTTTTGGAAAGGCATCACCAGGATATGATGTTCAGGTGCAGTAACAGTCTGTCCAGGGTTTAAACTGGGTATAATAATAGTTGATTGTTGTCCTTACTGGCTTTATATTAATAACTATATAGATATGATAATTACATAAAAAGAAAAAGTTTTATAAATTACAAAAATGTACAGAAAAGCAGTTGAGGTAGTACATTGTTTTGTTTCATCTGATGGATTGGCTTGTTTTCCTGTGAGGTGAACTGTGAACTATTTTGGTGTAAGGTGGTGGATGAAGATGGTTCTGTTGTGCCACAAGGCCAAGAGGGAGACCTCGGCATCAGAGTCAAACCAGACAGGCCCTTCTCTCTTTTTACAGAGTATACAGTACGTTTTCCTTTCACATATTATTAGAGTCTGTACGAACAGAAACGTTCTTGAGCTCGAGTTGCACTAGTTAAACGTATTGATCTAAATTCATCCTATAGGGGGAGCCAGAGCGCACTGCAGAATGTTTCCGAGGCGATTTCTACCTGACGGGTGACAGGGGAATGATGGACGACGAAGGATACCTGTGGTTCATCGGTAGAGCTGACGATGTCATCCTGTCCGCAGGGTACGGAATTCTGCTTCCCATAACCATGATGTCAAATGTTTAAATCTCATGTTGTGTGTGTTTTAGGTACCGCATTGGTCCATTTGAGGTGGAAAACGCTTTGATAGAGCATCCAGCCATAGCAGAATCTGCTGTGGTCAGCAGCCCTGATCCAGTTCGAGGAGAGGTAGCGCAATGCATTCTGGGATTGCCATCTCCATGAAGGATACATGCAGGGTGACCTCAGAATTAGGCAAAAATTACATAACTTAGAAGACCAGAATTATCAGTAGAGTGCTTATGATGCATTTAAATGGTGTCTAAGTATGCAGCGCGAAAGATTTTGTATGTAGTTGATATAAAATTGTAACTAAGATTATCATATGTAATACAAAACTGTGTTTATTCCAATTTTTTTTAAATTGTGCTGCTCCATGTTTCAGGTGGTGAAGGCTTTTGTTGTGCTGACAGCAGATTATAAATCAAGAGACCATAAGGAACTGATCCAGGAACTGCAAACACATGTGAAGACTGTGACGGCTCCTTATAAATATCCACGCAAGGTGACTCACGATTAAAATTCAGTACTTCCACATTTAATCCTTAACTGGAGATCTTTTCAATTTAGTCCATTTTAAAGGAATATTTTGTTCCAGCTTTTAAATGTTTAACTCATATTTTTTTTTTGTCAGATTGAGTTTGTGGATCATCTTCCCAAGACAGTAAGCGGGAAAATCAGGCGAGTGGAGTTAAAAAAGAAGGAATGGGGACAGCAAACAAGCAAACAAATCTGGAAATGAGAACTAATTTCTGGACAAATCACATTCCACCTTTTTATATACAATGTTCCTAGATGTCTTCCTACTTTAATGCACCACGTTTAAGGATCTACACACCCGTAGTCCTTCAGCTCACCTGCAGGTGGAGGCATTTCATAACAATCAAGTTGCAGAACTCGTTTCTAATTTCATGCATCAAACATTTTATATGATTCTACCTCATGTTTAAGGGGAGTAACTCAATTTATAAGCCTTGCAGTTCAAATGTGTTTTATTCTTTTAATATTAAAGGGGTCATATGATGCTTTTTTTTAAAGATCATTATTTGGTGTAACAGAATGTTGACATGCTTTAATGTTCAAAAACACATCATTTTTCAAATACTGTACATTATTGTAGATCCTCTATGCCTACCCTCTCCTCTGCCACGATTGCCCAAAAACCTCATGGTGAACATTCAGTAGCAAATACTTAAACTAATAACAAAACGGTAGCTGATTCAGAAGCGGCAGGGATTGTATAGCAAAGTCCAGAATACATCCTCTCATAGGGTTCACGAAACGGTTGTCCATTTAAAATGCATTGCTGTTCTGTGTAAAGTAATCTTAAAGGATTCCTAACGCTTACTTCTGGGGAAGGCCAAAAAAAGTGCTTTTGCTTTCGCAGTGAAACACACAGCGTCTCCCTGACATGGCTGCTTCAACACAAACTGCGGTTACTGAAACCACACCTTCTTTCTTTGCGTGCACATCATTTGGGCTGCATTATGCAAATATTCCCACATAGTGAGGTGATTTATCGTGGGGGCGTGTTTCGAACGAGGGGAGGTTTAGGGGGGCGTTGGCAGAGTCTTTGCTAAAGAATAATTCGCTTTGGTTTGAGACTTTGTCTTTGCAACTCAGGGATCTATCTGGATGCAACAAAATCAGCTGGGAAACTCAAAGAGAAAAGGAAAAAAAAAACTGAAATCGCATCATATGACCCCTTTAAATTGTAGATCATATTCTGCATATGCAAAACCTAAATGTGAATTAATTTGTATTTATATAATTAAAAATCTATTTTTTGAGTAAGTAATAAAAGCATTTTTGGGTGACTTAGATAAAACTTGTTTATAATCTCTTCTAAATGGAGTGATCCTTTTTTCCTCGAGCATGATGTCTGATGACAGATGGCAGACACAAATCTGATCTGTGCTGAATGATGAGAGGAATGTGAGGTTATAAAGATTTCTGAATTTACCCTACAGAAAGGAATGAGGAATGCAGTGATTTTTCAGATGACAAATCTGTTAGTAAATTAGTCTTGACCACTAATGGAGAAAAACAGCTTCACTACAGCAAACAGATGACCTGTAGCTTGTCAAAAATAATAACGATGTGACAACTTTTGAAAAATGAAAGGCTATATTTTATTTTCACACTGCCAAAACTTTAACCAAGCTGTAAAATGCCCACTCTGGTTATTCAAGGACCATTGAGGGTGAAATGTAGTTGTGCGGCACACTCACTGACTGCAGTAATGAGAGACAGGTGCTGTTTAATTGACCTGTTAATGGGTCTTATGCTTATCAGGTGGAAAAACAGAGCCATAGACTTAAAACTGAAATATCAAGCCAAAATATGCCAGACCTCAGCCATTTAAACTGCTTCATGGCATGTCATTAAATCAGACTGTAGATGTTTGTTATGACAGCCTGAAGGATGTTGGCCTGAAAACACAGCTTGTTTGTGTATGCAGAGATGTGTTTGTGGATCAATCTGTCGGTTTTGGTTTGCAGCGAGTAATTTGAATGGCTCAAACTGCTAACAGACTGTCAAAACCTGAGCTGCTTACCTGTCCTTACAAAAAAAGTACTGTGGCCTACTGTACCATACCAAATACCACAGTACTGTGATATACCAAGTCTGTGTCTACTAGTGAAATTAAATGCCATAAATAACTAGTTAGTAAATTGTGCTTTATTTTTAAGGATTTTCTTTTACAATGTATATTGTATATTACTTAGCAATAACAATTTGAGTGAAAAGTTGAACTAATGATATGGTATATTATTCAGTTTTATAATTGTAAAATAAATTTTTTTGTTTTTTTTTTTTTTTTTTTTTTTAGTTTTTAAAAGTTTATGGAGGCCTATGGTCTCAGACTTTTGAAAACTGGTAACGGTATTATTAATTGCGTACAGTGGTGGCCAAAATTAATAGAACACTTTCACCAGCTAAAAAATGGTAAAGTCAGTTAGTCTAAATTCTTTTGAGTAGTGTGTAAGGAACTTGTGTAAAATGATGTCCAAATGAGGATTTGCTGTCAGAATATCATAATAGATTTCTTATTGCAATTAACTTCGATTAACTAAACTAAATCAACATTTGGTGTAAAGCAGCTTTTTCCTTATACAGTGCACTGACAGCATAGTTTTTCAGGCTGCAGGATAGGTTCTCTGGAAGCTATATATATTATATAGTATATTAGTATGTTATATGCATCCCGCTCATGGTCATGGTCCGTGATTGAATGGACAAATGAATTGTTAAAACTAGACTTACTAAATAATACTTCTAAATTAATATATAATGCATATTAACTGTAAAGGAACTATGTTTCAAGTAGTTTTAGATGGAGTACAGCATACCCCAGGGCAACATGTCAAATTCCACTACAGTTTTACCACTGCATATATCAAAACCCACTAGTACCATGGTACTTTTAGTTTGTGTAGACCGCTTCTGAATCAGCTGTGAGCGCCTATGATGCCCAGAAATGCTGTCTAGTTAGGAAGCGCACTAGGTTTTGATTTAAAGAGGGTTTTTAGGGCATTATGTTGAGCTCTGTCGGGGAAACAGCCGTGAGCTGGACACGGGTCACCGACTCGGATGTTTATGGATTATTATTTTTTTCTGCATTAAGTGCAAATCACGTGATGACAGCGTCCCTACACCGAGCCGTCTCGCGCAGTTCTCGAGGAACGGACTCGCGCTCACATACCTTCATGTAATCGAGCTTCGTCGCGTTTTTACTGTGTTTTTCTTTTTGTTGTGCTTTTTGGTTGGGTTAGTTTCCTAGCAATGGCTTGGCCGTGCATCAGCAGAGTCTGCTGCTTGGCTCGGTTCTGGAACCAGTTCGATAAATCGGATTTGTCGGTTCCGCTAACGATTCAGAACTACTCTGACATCGCGGAGCAGGAGGTGCGATCCGTCACCAAACTCGTTTCCACGGAACGGGCGCCGAGCGTCGACTTCGTAACGCCGGATCATGCGGCGGGAGTCCGGCGGCCGCACCGGGGACGCACGGGACCGAGTTATAAACCCCGCGAGGACTACCATCCCCCGGGTGTGCCTTTCCCGAGCGTCACCCAGTACAAACAGGATTACAAACCCTGGCCCATCCCGAAGAAAGATAACTTTCCCTGGATTAGTAACGGAGGGAAAGGCGGCACTTTAACGGATAGCCCAGTGAACGGTTACTCTAACGGCACGAGTCATCCGCGGGCGGACAGACAGGAGCGCAGCGGCGGCGGGAGGCAGAGAGGAGGAGATCAGCTCAGCTCATACAGGTACTGCTGCTCTTCTCGTGGGAGCTGTTCTTCAGCACCTCTCATCCACTTCTCAACAGTTTCTCATCATCACGAGTAAATGGCTTTTAAGAAGATCCAACAAAGAAGATTTGGGGATTTATTTTATTTTAGCCCATTTAGTGAGTAAAACAAATTACAAAGACAAAAAACCCATATAATAATAATACTATATGGATTAATTTCTTTATTTTAGAGTAGAGTAAAAAAATATTACAAAAGACAAAAATTCCATATTATAGTACTACTACTACTACTAATAATAATAATTACAATCTTGTGAATCTATATTTGATTGTATTGTTTTATTTCACTTTAGCCTGTTAATTAAGTAAAAACAAAGACAAAAATGCCATATAATAATAATTATTATATATGGATACATCTCGAGTCTTTGTAATTTCTATTTTTATTTTATGTTGATGTAAAAACATATTACAAATACAAATAATGGTGTATTATTATTAATCTATATTTTATTTTGGCCTATTTGGTAAGTAAAAACGTTAAAATGACGAAACCGATCTTAAAAATAGTGATATTATATGGCCATATTTCTTCTCAATTTTTATTTATCAAATAGACTACTATACTAACATAAAATATGTAATAATATCACTTATTATTGGCATTATTATTAAGTCAGACAAGATTTGAATATACACTAGAACCTAAAAGAGTGGTAGCCTATTTATCTCTGAAATAACATATGTTCACTATAGTCTCCAAAATGAATTGCTGGAGGATATATATCTGATTCACATAAACAAGCTTTCACACATTTATCTCTTCCGGTGAACGAGAAGTGTCCTTTCTTTGATGCTGGTTGTACTAATGTGGTTGTAACGGTTGTGCATTGCAGTGATTTTCACTCAGTGTGGTTACTGGTCACTGTCATGCATATTTTATCCGACAGCTCATGAACGAGCGGAATGAATCTAAAACAATTACATAAACAGAGTTATCCGAGGGGAACAAAATGAATTGATTACAAACAGCCCTCAGTGTTCATCAGCCTTTGGTTGAAGGATGTATGAAACCTTCACTTCTAGTCATTTATTCACACAAACCTTTCTTGCATACTTTCATTCTGCATGCAGATTTTTTTCTTTTCTAAACCTTGCATATGTATGTACAGATACGTATAGTGAGAATCATTTTTCATACAGGTTAAGCTTGAAGTAAGTCTTTATGGTGGGCACCTGTTGCTGTGATTTGTCAGCATGACTTTAACTCAGCCTGACATGTGCTGCTCTTATCTGCAGCTCCGTCTCTGTCTTTCTCTGTCTCTGTCTGATACATTTGATCTCTCTCTGGAGTCAGGCAGGAGTACCAGCCGTGGTCTGGAGCCCGGCCGTCAAAGCCTGCCAACAAACGGCCAACCTTCCTGGGTAAAGGTGCTGACAAGCCCCCGCCGGAGACTAGCTACCAGGCGGCTTTCAGCCCGGACAGACACACGGAGACCAGCACACACACGCAGACAGAGAGAGCACACTCACACAGGACAGACATCAGCATGAAACCAGAGGTGAGTGAGACAACAGATCAGAAGAGAAAGAGATCAAATCAGACAGTGAGCTGATGTGACAGAAAGATCAACAGAGAGCAAAATTTGAAACCAGATTCTGCAGAATAAGAATGAACTGGAGGCTTTGATATAATCCGCAGGAGACCATTATGTAAAAACAAGTATAGTCTATAAAATTTTATCACAAGGACTTATCAACATTTTTATAACAGAAAGTTCACCCTAAAAGAATACATATGATATAGGTATTATGTAAATAGGTATATAATATTATATAAAAAAGGTTGGTATGAAATATATATATGTGGGTGTGTGTGGTGTGTGTTGTGTGTATAATACAATAATATCATAGATAGATATATACCGTACCTTGCGAAAAGTATGCGAAAGTCATTTTTTTTTCCACATTTTGTTTCATTCATTTTGTTGGTTGTTTCAAACTCTCCATTAACGGTAACCAGAGACTACATGCTTCTTGAACCTTCAGTGAAGCAGGACATTTTTCTGAACTCTTCCCCAGATGGCTTGACGCAAACCTGTTTTTCTGAGCTCCAGGCAGTTCTTTTGACCTCAAGGGCTTGGTTTTTTGCTATGATATGCATTATCAGATTGTAGACATTTTATTAAATGGGTGTGCCCGTCCAAATCATACCCATTCAATATTTTTGAATGAACTTTATTTCTTATTATTACTATCAATATTTTAAACAGTGAGTACATGTTTTCAGGGGATTCTTTGAGGTGAAACTTCAAAGATGATAGATTATAAAAAATTAAGATATTCATACTTTTATTTAGGCAAAATATGCTTTAAATGATCAAAAGTGATGTGATTAATAAAGCATTTATAATGCTGTCTATGCAACTTTCTAATAATCCAAGAAACCTGAAAAAAAAAAATTCTAAGAACAATAATAAAATGTTTTTTTTGAGCAGAAACTCAGAATAATTGGAATGATTTCTGAAGGATCATGTGACTGGGGTAATGATGCTAAAAAAAAATCAGCTTTGAATAAATGACAGGGAAGGAATAAATGACATTTACATATATAAATAGTTAAATATTAAAAAAATAAAATATTAAAAATATGTAAAAAACATTGTTAACGGTTTTTGTGCGTACTTAATCAAATAAATGCAGGTTAGTGAACAGAAAAGAGAGGACTTCTTTAAAAAACAGAAAAAATCTTACTGTTTCGACCGGTTGTGCACATATAAAGAGTGTGTATGAAATAGGTATATACTGAAATGTTCAAATATTTGTTATATTTATATATCTGTACTAAAATAACAAAATATAAAATAAACAATTAAAGCATTAGTACAGAAAATATGCATACTAAATATTTAAAAAAACATTTCAATAAGTGTATGATTATACAATAAATGTGTTCAGTTGTAATACTCTTAAAAATCCCAAACATTCATAAGCATAAAATGGAAGCCTATGGGGCGAAAGTATATGATGGATTTAGCAGAAATATGCAGATTGCATAGTAGTGAAAGCATATCCATGAATTATTCATGTTTGAGCTGTAAAGCTAACAAAATCAACCTTTTGAAGTGGGTTTACCTTTATAGCTAGTGACATTTTTGGCCAACTTTTGGGCTGATAGTTAAAGCTGTAGTTAAAGTTGAATTAAAGTTGTATTTAGGTAAGCAGGAATATTGATTTGCGTAACCTTTTAGGTTAATCTATGAAATCAAGCCTAATATGCAATTAAATCACATTGGTTATTTAACACGGATACCTTTCTGGGACAAATGGGAGTTTTAGGTCTGGTAAAAGTTGTGCTCTATGTATTGACTAGCGCTAATTCATTGGGGTTATGTAATCAGTGACCCGCTCCTGTGCCCCTTTACATCAATGTAGTCTGTGCCCGTCTTCTCAATAAGAATCAAAAATAACTGTGAAACTGGTGCTGCATCTTTTGCACGTCAGTCAGTGAAGTATGCACTAATTGGGATTCATTTAGTCCTAATTACTAATCCATGCATGCTGTCAAACCTCACGCTTGACCAGTGAGGAGAGAAAGTGACGGCTGAAACACACAATGCCAGCGGTCTGAGGCAGAGTTGGCGAGAGTTTTGTGCCTCTGGTGTCAGGCTTAAATGCCTGTTATTAAGCTGTAACTTTTCTTTTCATAACCTTTGCACTGCTCCATTTGTCAAATTGTCAGACAGATCCACTAGTCTGGTGTTTTCAGATGAGGGTTGTACAGATGCTTTGAGTATGGCCAGAGCCCACGGGACATCCTTTGATTTGGCACACAATGCCATAGAAAAAAAAAATAGAAGACAAAAACATGCCACTAAAGCATATATATATTATATATAATATAAAAAAGTTTAAACAAAATATATAATTATTTAATTTTTTTTCTTCTAGGGCATTGTGTGGCCAAAATCACATATAAAATATATATCTATAGATATATATAGATAGCTATATATAATATCTTTTGTTAAACTTATTTATTTGATTTTTGATTGAAATGGAAAAAACTGACTTTGATTCAAACCTTTTAAATTAAAAAAATATTTAATTTTTTTTGTTGAATTATGAAAACAACTTTAAGATTTAATATATTTTATTATAATATGTCCGGATATATTGCAGCATTTACTTTTGGCCCACAGCCCTCAATCAAGTTTGGCCCTTCGTATTAAGATGTTTGGGCACTCTGCTTTATGATTTAGAGATTTTAACAATATGAGTGATATGCTGACCATACAGCTTTTGGCATATTAGTGGACGAACCAGGCTGAGGACCTTTTTCTGCTAAATACTTTTTTTATTTGAAGTATCAGTCTATATCTTGAGGCTGATTTTTGTGGGTTAAATTGTGTGTGTGTGGTGTGTTTGTGTGTGTGTGTGTGTACTGGATAGAGTCTAGTGCACTGGAGACTTGCGTGACTAAGCCAGCTGGCATTATTTTGTCTGTCCCAAGGGTTTAACTCACTCACAACCCATCCTGCCCTCCTGATCTCCCTCCAGCTGATGCTTTGAATTTAATTTTAAAAGGCAGCCTGACTAAACACTTGTTTGGGAGATAAAACCAGCCGATCATTCTTAATTAAGTGTCTTTTTTCATTTGACCCGGGGGGAAAACTCTTCTGTAAAGACCATCAGTTCAGTACAAGCTCAATGAAACCAAGAAAACATAAGCTTACACGGTTTGCTATTGGTCAGTTCATTTAATAGAGCAGAGGTGCCCAAACATTTTAATATGACGGGAACAAAATGTAAATTGTTTGAGGGCTGTTGGCCAAAAGTAAGTGTTGCATTATATATATTAACTATATTATATTAAAATGGTATTACATTGTTTATTATTATATTTTTTTTGCTTTTGTCTGCTTAATGATTCGTTGATCAGTGGTTAGATAAAAACAATTCCAAATGCATTGTTACAGATCAACCCTGCCAAGTATCACAGTGAATAAATCTCAGGTTTCCATAGTTATAATAACCTTAAATTGACAGTAAACATCTTATAATAACTTTAAATTTCTGCCCAGATAGTGTCCCCATACGTCCCGCGCTCCGTCCCATGAATGTCCGCAGCCTATGACAAGAGAATACGACAGAGGACAACGAGGCCATGTTGCAGAATGTAGTTATTTACTGTACCGTACTGCATTAAAAGAATATATATATATATCAAAAACGGTATGCATATTTTATATATCTAATATATCTTATATTAGATATATTATTATATATATAGTGATTTGAATGGTAGGTGTCTATCGATTGCTGTGCAAGTCTTTAAAAAAAATTTATTTCAAAAATAATTTTTGCATGTTTGAAGTTTCTTCAAAGCCACATTTGCATATTATACAAAGCATTTCCAGCATTAGCATGTTAGAATGCCATTTTGAATACCTGAGGTATGAACACTGTCTGCTTCTGCTGTTAGTGAGTCTGTGAGGCTGAGGGTGTCGATTTCTTATTCTAGAAACACTAAACAGTGTGTGAGAAAAAGATTCAGTAGACGATAAATCTCATTTTCACCCCAGCACTTGGCTTCTCACATAGCAAGCTTTTTTTCTCCCCTACAGTAAGGATTAGATGTCTTCTACCCAGGAGAAGGAGACAGTCTGAGAGAGAGAGAGACAGAAAACCGACAAAGATAGATGGAGATTATATACTATAATATGAGACTTGAACAAGTACATCCTAAATCATAGGCATTTAAAACAGTATGCTAAAAGTGTCCAAATGGATACTATTTCCAGTGAGGTTTAACGTCCCATGTGCCACAGAAGACATCGGCAGTGTTACATGACCTAGTGCTTCTTTTTCAGATTCTTACATTTAAGATGAAAACTGTAAATTGGGGTTGGACTTTTACATTGTTACAAAAGATATCCATTTTAAATGAACTAGTATTTTTAACAGAAATATGTTTTATATGACAGGAGCAGAAGACTAAGCTGTCACCAAACCCATCTGCCGTCTTTCAAAGCAAATCTAGGATCTTCAACATATGATCCATCAACGCTCCGCACAAAGATCCACATTCACGTCTGATTCAGCCTTTCACTAGAAGAGGAGACCATTTTAAAGAACTGTCGAGAGACACCTGAATGTTGAGAAACGAGTTATTCTGAGAGACTAGGATCGTCAGAGGAGAAGAATGCCTGCGGATGAATAGAGACGCGTTCAATGCAACTGAAAAAGCTTGTGAAAAGCAAAACCAGTAAAATGGGATTCTCTAAATCATTCCACTGAGGGAAATTACAGAACTAGAGGAAGTTTGCTGGAAATTTACACAAAGTAAAATCTATGCAAGAGAATGTATGCTTCAAATCTCAACCATCTACTAGAAGGATTTGTTTGTAATACAGGTTTAAGAGTGATGGAAAGAGTGTGTGTGAGACATAAACATGGTTGACTGGGAAAGTTTTCAGGCCTCAATTTTTGCTGACCTTACCCTGTCCCAGCTGAATGAATATCTGCATGTTTCATAATCGTTTTATGAATTAACTGAATATGCAAAATTTCAAAAAGGAACAAAATGTAATCTGGTAACTCAGTGTCTGGGTGTGTGTGTGTCCTGTACAAGCCTAGTTAATGACATGCTTTTGTATATAGTGATGTTGGTCTGCCTTTATTGATCTGTTAATGTCTGCCTGAGGACGGCAGGTGCTTCTAATCGCCATTTTCTCGCTCCAGACCCTGCTAGCCCTTTATGAACCCATATAAAGACTAGAACATTATGCATCTTTCACTGAATTGGAGGCTGTCCAAGTTTTTGTACATTTGGTTTAGACATAAATGGACAAAATACTTGAACTGTTTAAATAAAAATGACATTCTTTAAATTTGTTTCCACGTTATTTGACTGAGAGCTGAATAATATACAAATTATATTGAATGGTTGTGTAAAAAAAAAAAAGGGGGGGTTTAGTAGGTTTTAGTCCAATGTATGGAAGTCCGTTTCCGCCACTGAATAAAAAAGGTAATTGTGACTTTTTATCTCACAATTCGGACATTTTTTTCTCGCAATTGCAAGTTTACATCTCAGAATTGCGTCATATAAACTCGCAATTCTGGCTTTTTTCTCAGAATTGCGAGATATAAAGTCGCAATTGCGAGAAATAAAGTCAGAGTTTATATCTCACAATTCATTTTTTCTTGCAATTGTGAATTTGTATCTTGCGATTGACTTTTTTCTCAGAATTGCGAGTTATAAAGTCCGGTTCTAAGCAGAAAAAAAAGACCGATATGTTCTCAGAATTGCACAATATAACTCGCAATTGTGAGTTTATATCACGCAATTCTGAGAAAAAAAAGTCAGATTTGGCCGTTTATATCTCACAATTCTGATTTCATTTCTCACAATTGCGAGTTTACATCTCACAATTCTGAGAAAAAAAGTCTGAATTGCGAATTTGTATCAGGCAATTGTGAGATGTAAAGTCTTTATTTTAAGTTTTAAAATAAAGTATTAAAAAGTTTTCGTTTTTATTCAGTGGCGGAAACGGGCTCCCATACTAATGTGTATAACATTAACAAGTATTTACAGCAAAATGAAAATCATCTCCTGGTCAAAATGACCGGAAGACAAACAGAAATATCTTCAGCACAAAAAAAAATTCTTTTTTTAATTAACCAATTAAGCAAAACTTAATCTGATGCTTTAAAGTTAATCCTGCTATTTTTTTGCTATTTGAACCATTTGCATTGTTGGGCAGTAACGCATTACTTAGTAACGTGTTATTGTAATTTGATTACTTTTTTAGTAACGGAGTAATTTTAACGCGTTATAATTTTCAAAATAATTATAGTGTAGTTACAAGCCGAGGTCTCTATACGTTACTGCCGCGTTACATTGCTGACAGAATGCAGTGTTTTATAATCTAGAGATTGTAAAAAGGATGTAGCACACGCAAGTCAAGTGCCAGTGGATTAGAGAGCTGCTCCCGCGAGACCCGATGCAACAGCAGCGCGGGAGAAGATGGACGAGTGATTTGTGAGATTGCGATGAACTGAGATGTCTTTTAGAGATTATAGGCCTAAATGCAGCACTCTTTGCTGGCATTCTGCCATGCCAAACCATGCACGCAGCAGCCGTTTGCTTTAGTTAAAAATAACAGTGTTCTGTGAATGTTGATGTTTTAATAACAAATATTTATCGGGAGCGTGTATGCTGGGATTTCATAAATGAAAGTAATGTAACTAGTAACGTAACTATTTTTGAAATAAAGTAATCAGAACAGTAACATAATTACTTTAAAAAGCAGTAATCAGTAATCTGATTACATTTTCAGAGTAACTTGCCCAACACTGACATTTCAGTTGTATTGGCAGTTGGAAAAAGAATAGAACAAATCAGCACAGCTGGATACATCTTTGTGGCAGATTGACCATTTTTAATACAAGAATAGCTTTTTTTTAAACAATGTGAAGGAAAACCATTCAGGAGTTCAGTTAGACAAGTGAAGACTTTAACACTGAATTAACACACAGCAACACATTCTCTCCCATCCACACAAACACACCAGAAGAAGTTTCTTGATGTGTTTAAACACAAGGACACAGAAACCGATGCTAGCTGTATGACACAAAGTAGCCCACCAAACCAGAGGACACAAAAGACAGCTTGTTTTAGCAAATACACAAATGCCTCCTGTCTATCTGCACATTTTTCCTCAATGCCCCCAAATGACAGAAACCGTACAAAAAAGAAATAAAACTTGCACTCACTGCTGTTCAATCCTTCATAAATCCCACAGCTATACGAAAATGACTCATATTCATATGAAAACAACACAATTAAGACTTTTCTTAGACATTCTTTGCCCTAGTGAAAATGGACATTTAATCTCCACCCAAAGTTCTCATATAAGTCCATGATTTCATATAAAACTAATCAGCTTCTCCAAATAAATCCTGCTCGATAATGACATTTCAGAACAGAAAAACAGTACGGTTAATTGTTCAGTGGCTCATTTAATGTCTGCACTTCTGATTAAAGAAATGCCTAAAACTGAAGTTCTGTCATCATTTACCCAACACCATTATAAACAACATGAGGGTGAGTAAATTATTTTGGGTGAACTATTCCCTATAAGACTAACAAAAGCTCAATGGCATCACATTAACCAATGGCAAAGCAGGTTAATGTGATCCGGGGTTTCATTAGCAGAGACTGAGTGTCCCAGTAAAAAAGTAGAATAATAGAATAATGTCTACTGTACCTGATCATTAACACTGTACTGTACTGTTACATATACTGGACCAGAGTTCATAAATATCACAGAATTCATAAAGGAAACATGAAAAACGAATAAATAGAGTGATGTAGCGATACGCAACAAATGATGTTCAGGCGGCGTATCAAGCTCTGTTTGGGTTCAGTACCCTCATAGATAACAAAGCTGTTGTCGTAATAATGGCTTACTTCTATTATGACAATGGCAAGTTAGAGGGCATTTGCACCTGTGATTGGCCAGCCCTTGCACATTCTCCACCTTTACAGAATGTGAGGGGGAGGAGTCTGTATATGACAGCCCACCTGTCTATTTGTAGTCAGATGCCAAGGAGTGAAGTTAGTCAGCGTGGCTTTCATCCTTCACCATGATGCCCATGTACCTACCAAAGACAGAGTTTATGGCAAAGTTTAAAATAAATAAAACTGCAATAGTAATAATGATGCAGGGTTCCCACACATTTTGACCAAAGGCATTTGAAAAGTTGTTTAAGATTTTTAAAGAAGAAATTGTAAAAATCGTATTATAGAAATTGAACCAATAAAGGCGTATTTAGAGCCAATGAAATATTTAAAATCTGAGCTAATTTATTTCTAGAGACATTTCAATTTGTATTTATATTTATTTTTTACATTTTAGATTTATTTTTTAAAATAATTGTATTTATAGAAACTGCACTGATAAAAGGCAATTCAAAGCAAATGAAACATTTAATACAGAGCATAACTTTATTAGAGACATTTCCATGTCTATTTATATTTAATTGATTTATTTTTGTTTAGTTTTATTTAATTTTATTTCATTGTTTCCAAATGTTTCCAATTGTTCAATGACCATGGGAACCCTGATGATAGATGCCGAAAAGCCTAAAATTAGGATGAGCAAAATGACCTATTAGTCAGAAAATCACAGGTGGGAATAGAGCTAATGGCCTGATGCACATCCATAGCCGATATCTCTCTCGGAGTTCTGTGGAGACAAGAAGAGAGGAATGAAACGAGGATGGGAAAGAGAGAGAGAAATCTCCTGGTACATTTGCTATCTTGGTATAATGGGTTATTGACCTTTGAGCATTAATTGAGAGGTCTGTGAGTCTTGTCAAACTGCTGCTTTCTGTTAATGTATGAGACTTCGATCAGTTCCTGCTTGACTGATCATCATTTAAAGCGGTGCTCTGTAAAAGGCAGTTACCGAATACTGTATAAAAGGCTGATGAAATATTCTGCTCAATCTGTGAGTGTGTGTCAGGCATGTGAATGAAAGCAGATGTGCTGAGTAAGTAGAGCAGCACTGAGCCAATCTCTTCTCTCTCAGGGCCGGGCTCTGCTGCTCTACCACTCAAATAAATCAGATTTCATGAGCTATTCTCAGTGCTCTGATAATTATATACTATCATAAAGCACTTCCTCTCACAATCAAATCACATTAGACAAAGTTCAATGCACAGAGTTCTTCAAAATTGACCATGAAGTAATGTAGCAAGCTCTATCTGAAAAGAGCAGAAGCGCGTTGGAAACTACTCTTTACTCTGAATCATGCTGGTCTGCCCATCTGTCCCGATTAATCTTGTACTGGCATTCGGGCGGATGCACTGACCTGTTTTGTTGGGATTTCCCATGGGCATTGGCCAAAGACTCCCTGAGGATTTCACTGGCAAACTGCTCCACAGCCTATTGAGAGTTTTAGACAACGTTCAGCATTTTGACATGTTAAGAAATGCATTATCTATTGTAACACCATGTCATACCCAGGACAAAAAATAAATAAAATGTTCTCACTGATGAAAAAAGAAAAATTAATTAACATATTTGATGCTTAATAAACAGCTATGTGGACTGAAATTTAAGACCAATGAGATAAGAGTTGGAGATGCGACCATTTACCATAGAACAAAAAGTTAGTTAATAGTGCAAAGGCCTGTTCACACCATGAACTGTAACTATAATGATGACTACATTACGGTATTAAAACTTTATAGTTGTCATTCATGATGTGAACAGCTCCATTAAGTAAAATTTTCTCTCATAAAATAAAACTAATTACTCTTACAACACTTACCTTAAGAATCATGGTCTCCACGACTGGAGCAAAAACATTCTTCTCCACCTCCACCTGCTGCAGTGTGACGCCGATCTAACACACACACACACACAATATCATTACATGTATGACACAGCAGAAAGTCTGGATACAGGTAGGCAGACAGACAGAAAGAACATTTCAGTCTCACTCACCTGCTCCGCCGTGTCTCTGATGACCTGGGTTGATGGGCAGCGCCCCAAGAAGAACTTGGGTTCCTGTTCGGCCTCTTCCTGTTCCAGTTTGATTTTGACCTTGGCAGCATCTATGTCTTTCACACTGATGATGTCAAGAGGCTTATCATCCTCCTCGTCAGGCTCTGCCTTCCAGAATCCTCTGAAGTTGCTCCAGACGTTGTGACAGCTCCTCACAGCCTGTCAGAGTCGAGCTACACTCTAACACACACACACACACACACACAAACAGTGTCAATGTAAATGTCTTACTGTACAGCAACAACTCCTCACAAGCAGGAAGCAGAGCTACACAAACCAACCGAAAACTAATAATACTCTTGATCTACACTTTAGCTCTGTTCCCATTTCCAAACATTATTATCATCATCCTCATCATCATTATTAATAATAACAAATAGTTTGTATTTTGCCTAATAATTATTAGAATTAGTTACTATTACTACTTACACATAACTACTGAAGAACATTTACGCCCCTGATTCTAGCACAGCCTTATCCATGAAAGTTGCATGAATCAATGTCTTAAAATGCTCTCTAGGTAGGAAGCTCAGTAGGGATTGAAGCAGAGCTGATGTTGAATTTCAGCTGCTTATGCCCAAGTTGAATTCATGCCCAAGTCTGAATACTTATCATCTCATCATTACACAAGCTAATGCACCATCACTGGAAACTACAGAGAGGGCGAGATAGAGAGAGAGAGAGAGAGAGAGCGAAACTACTGCATTGTCTGTGCCAAGTCTTGTGTAAGTCAAAGTTCTGGATAACTGAGAGAGACACCGGCCATGATAAATTAACCTCAACCAAGGGTTCAAAACACACACACAAGCATGTGTGCCGTTACATAAACTACACACTCACCAGGTTCACTGTCGATCTGTGTGAGTATGTCCTCGATGGAGTCCTCCTCTATGCGCTGAGGTTCAGGGTCAGGGGGCGTGTAACCACGAAGACGGCACCAGCGGAGCACCTCTTTAGTTCTGGGTGGAGTGAGGGCCTGAAGCCGAGGGGTCCTCTCTAACAGATCAGCACACACACGGCGCACAGCCACTGCTCGCTGAAACTACACAGAGAGAAAGAAAGAAAATAAACTAACACAATCCAGCAGAGTTTACAGATGCACTCAGACTATATGAAACACAAGCACTCCTGTACCTCTGCAGCTCTGCGTTTGCCAATGTTCCATGAGTAGTACTGATCCACAGAGGTGGCACAGAACGGATGAGAGTCCTCATCTGTGAAGAACACACCGACTTTGATTAGTTTGGACTAGTGTAAATTGACTCTTTTTATTCAAATGACTAAATGACTGGAGAAAATCAATTGTTTCAAAATTGATAATAACAAATGTTTCTTGAGTACCAAATCAGCCTATTAGAGTGATTTCTGAAGGATCTGTGAATGGGTAATGGCTGATGGAAATTCAGCTTTGCATCACAGTAATAAATTTAATTTTAAAATATATTAAAATAGAAAACAGTTATTTTAAGTGATGATTCACAATATTACTGTTTTTACAGTATTTGTGATCAAATAAATGCCTCTGTGCGTAAGTGACTTCAAATATCAAAATATAATTTTTTTTTCTCTGACCCAAAACTTTTCATTTAGAAAATGCTGACTATGAAACTAAGTCAAACTTACTTTTCTCAGGGACAATCAGAGGGAATTTCTTCACGATGGCCGTCAGAAGTTGTGTCATATTCTCTATGTGCTCCGTACTAAGAGAGATTTTTTTAAAATATGTACACAACAAATTAGGGCTGTCACGATATTAGATTTTTCACACCACAGTTATTGTGGCCAAAAGAATTCACCATATCGATATATTGCGATATATATAGAAACCTTGAGGAATCAGCCAAATACATTTTTGCTGTGTTTATTTAGATTTTCTTTTTACCCAATGAACATAAGGATACTGATAAACACAGGGCACATGCATTTTCACTTCTTCAGGTCACAGCTGACCTGAGACTCTGGCTTTCTCTGTTTTCTCTCTTGTTATTTCATAGGGAGCTTCAAAAAAGACACTGTCAAGTTCAACAGTATGATGAATAAATATTAACATCAAAACTGATAGTTTAACCTGTTAACTTGCATACCCATGTTTTAAATTATGCCGGCGCCAATGAAGTCATGCAGTTAACGTGCTTCTAATTCAGTATTAATGTGCATCTAGAACGGACGCAGATGAGGCATTAAGTGCATTGCACCGCTGCGGCCAACTAAACATTTTACAGAGTTTAATGTAGCAATGTGGTCGCTCAGTTTTTCTAGATTTGTTTCAATCGTGTAATAGATTTGAACAAAGAAATCAAGCAGCTACACACATAATTGGTATCAATTGATATCATCATGTACATGTATCAGGTCACTTAATTTCCAGCGATATCATCGACTTGATTGCACAGATACTATTTCAACTGAACTGGATGATGACATCACTAAATTCAATAATAAACTGCCTTTAACTGAAAATTGCGTGTTTATATGCATTGTGCATTTTAACCACATGTCCTAATTAATGCTGTACAGTTGCTTTTACACAATCTGTATTGTTAAAAGCGCTATATAAATAAAGGTGACTTGACATGAATTGGCCATGACTTGATTGCAAACACAAAAATTAGACGAGTAAAGTAAACGCGGTACTTATTAAAAGAATCACCCCTTTATTTAAATATATGAACACAGGAAACCACTGATAACGGGTTAATGTAACGTTAAGCATTCCATGACTTGTAAAATAATGGTAACTTACAGTCTGGATAATATTGAAAACTGCACGCCCAGCACCAGATGTCTTTGGAACGTCGGTTTTTTTGGGCTAAATCAAGTAGGCCGTAATGGAATTCTTTAGCCCAAAAAGCGCCGTTGAAAATTGGTCTTTTGGTCCACGGATTTGGTCCAATTTTAGCCCAAAAATCGAAGTTTAAATGGGGGTTTTGTTGGTCCGTCAATTTAGTCCAAATGTAGGCGAAGCAAGTTTATTCGGACGACCATTAGCCCTACTAAAATAGATTAGACATTTAACATGAAAGCACTGTTGAATATATTGAAATATATTTTGAAAATATATTTTAAAAATAAAGCTTAAAAATTGTTCCTCA
The DNA here is from genome assembly GCA_018155175.1 of Sinocyclocheilus anophthalmus. Taxonomy (NCBI): domain Eukaryota; kingdom Metazoa; phylum Chordata; class Actinopteri; order Cypriniformes; family Cyprinidae; genus Sinocyclocheilus; species Sinocyclocheilus anophthalmus. Next base: position 97,718 of record JADLZN010006718.1, on the reverse strand, counting down.
TGATACATGTGTACGAATATTCATGCGTTAAAAAAGTCAATGTTATTTCTACACCACGTTTACCATTTCTAAAGCTATTATAATGATATTATAAATTCTGCGTGACTTCTACGTGCTTTAATGGGCGCGCGCGCTGAACCGGAGCGGAGGAAGTCACCATGGAAACGGGGCGGAGGAAGTCACCATGGAAACGGAGCGGCAGTTCAACTGTCAGCAGCAACTCCCATCTCACACTGTTTTTTTCACTAATTTCAGGTAAGTTTAGTCTCTACAATTACACAAATACTACATACAAGCGTTCATTACACTTTATTTCATGTAAATGACACGCTTCCGTTGAATATTTACTTTATAGAAATGGTTAACGTTAAGTGTCTTCGGAAAAAGTCCGTTAGCATCTCAACCGTAAGGCTAACTATAAGGTTAACTAGTTATAGACTTGAGCTCTTCTTTCTGAAAGTTTGGGCTTTTAATGTCATCTTATGTGTAGACGAGCATTGTTTATATAAATGTTTTGCTGGCAATTTGTCAATGGATGAATGGAAGTAAGCTAATTAAATTAACCTGTACAGTTAATCGGATACGGATCCATCACTTACATGGAGCTGAAAATGGGCTAAACTTACGGTAATTAAAAGAGGTTTTGACCTTTCATGCTAAACATATTGATACCACTTGTTCTGTGATTTCAGAAGCGAAAAAAAAACAACTCTACGACACAGGAGAAGTTCCTGATTTAAAAATTTCTGAAGGGAGCTGCTGACAGAGATATAGAAAACACAGGTGATCTGAGAAAGCTTATTAAATAACTTTATATGCATATTTCACAACATCTTTCGCCTATATCACCATGCATCTGTAATTTTCTTTTGTGTGTGTGTGTTTGCTCGTTAGTTATTTTAAAAGGGCTTTGATGTACAAACATGAGTAACACTGTAAGAGCATTACTAAATAAGTAAACCTAAAAATTTACATTCTGTTATTAAATCCTTTTTTGTATATTCTGTAAATTATTCTTTTTCTTTTCTGGATTTCGCCTCTGCTATAGTTTATAATAAACCTGGCAATGGCATATAATAAATATTGTTGACTCTGACAGATTGTTTATGTGCCTAGATTCTTCCATGCTGATGGCCGTGCACTAGAGTTGGAGCGTATCTCCTGTCGAAGAACATATCTAGACATTATGAAGCATATGACTAGTAAGTAATACCTCAAACATACACTACCTAAAGTTTAAGGGTCAGATTTGTCATGTGTTTGAAAGAAGTCTTTTATGCTCACCACTGCTGCATTTATTTGATAAAAAATACATTAAAAACATTAATATTGAATTACCATTTTTTTATAACTATTTTCTATTTCAGTATGTTTTAAAAAGTGATCAAAGCTGAATTTTCAGCATCATTATGCCTGTCTTCAGTGTTACATGATCCTTCAGAAATCACGCTTTGTGAAAAACAAGAGAACTTACATTTTTACAATTAGATTCAAATAGAAACGGTATAACTATAATAATATTTCACAACATTACTGTTTTTATTTATGATCAAATAAATGCAGTTTTCTTGGTGAACATAAGAGACTTATTTCAAACTTAAATAACACAAGGGATTTGAATATTAATCCATTTATTCTAATAAAATCCAAGAAGCTCTTAAAAATATTAATATAAATAGTAATTTTTTTCCTCTGGTGATTTGTATTGTATACCCAGAATGCAATGCACAGAGATGCAGATTCCCATTCTCTATCTCCAAGCTACACACTCTTACACAGTGTCTACACTGGATGCGACAAAGTGACTGTTAAAAATCATTTGGACTTTGTGTCAGTACATCATAAATAGAACGAGGCATCAGTTTACTGTCAGGGATTTGTGTCGCGCCGCATCCAGTGTAAACAGCATCACTGATTATAATAGGTTCTATGGTATTTTGTTGCACCGTTCGTTTAGACACGGTTTGTTAGAACTTATATTAAATATCGTTACATATGATGTATGTATGATGCCATCCATAATTGATTGAACTTTTTTATTTCAGAGACTGAAAATCATCAATAAACCACAAGGTAATTATAACTTATTTCAAGAATAATAAGAATAACAAAAATAAATAAAAATGCATCTGACTTAATATTGCTTATTTTTCAGTGGGTTGAAAGTTCTCATTAAACACATTGCTTTCTTCTCACCTTTGTGCATTTTCAGATGTTGTGCATATTTATGAATCAAAATGTTTAACTTTTTAACATCGTAATATTGGTTGTCTTCTTTATCTCTTTTTTTTTAGAGTTTAGCTCCAACCCCAATTAAGCGGACCTGAGCAGCTGATCAAGGATCACCAGAAACTCTGCAGAACGCTGGTCCTCCATTCCCAGGACTGGACACCAGTGTTGTAAGTCATCAATCTAGCAGTCATCTGCCTCTCTGAATTGTCATGTTCAGAATATATTGCAGGAGATCTCAACATTGTGTCTCAAAGTCCACTTACATGCAGCATTTTGCTCCAACCTAGTGCAGAGCACCTGAACACACTAATAAAGGTTTTCAGTTTTACTAACTATCAAGTCACAAATAGGTGAGTGTGATCAGGTGTGGACTAGGGCTGTGCGATTTGGGGGAAAACATCAAATTGCGATTTTTTTTGACAGATATTGCCATTTGATTTGCGATTTTAAATTTGCAAATTCAAGCTTCAGCTCGATATTGTCAATAATGTGCAACACAGTATGGGTATCATTACCCTGCTGAAAAATTTTTACAAAAGTGTTTGTTTACCACAAAGTATATTTTGGTCATCCCTTTAAAAATAACATTTTAATTGTATGCTTTTTAGAGTTTTAAAGTGATGTAAATAGTTGTGTGAAATACTTAAATGTGCTTGAATTTCTCTCTCAAAAGTTTGTACAAACCCTAAAATGCATAATGTAATGAAAATTAACTCTTTCTTCCACAACATCATGGTTATAGTTAGCGTTACTACTTATGGTTATAGTCAGCGATGGTTTGACCTGTTTTATAAACAGATTTCTGTGAGAAGGGGAATGATTCTCAAGATAGAGATCACAGCAACTTATTCATCTGCAAGCAAAATTCAAGTGCTTCTCACTGGATCGCGCACACTGTGCAGTAACTGTCGCGAATATCACACTGCTTCTGAGTAAACCGGTTCTGAGCTAGGCGAAGTTTGTTTGCTCCCTGCGCGTCCGAGATGGATAAAAACGGTCTGCATGCCACAGGCTCAAAGGAGTAAGCGCGTTTCACTAAGATTTGTTTCGCTGCTGTTTGAGGTTTCTACGGTGCGTCGAGAAGTGCAAAGAACATCACAAAATAAACATAATTACAAAGCAACTGACAAGTCTAAAAACAACATAAACCAATCAGAAAGCACAACAAAATTCAGACAACTTTAAAAAGTTAAGATAAACACAATGACAAATCAGACAAAACTGGAAGAGGTGTGTAGTTTGAGACAGCGCATTGGTTTGGGATTACTCACCGCTGACTGGACGAGACATCTGTCAATCAGCGTATACAGGGAAGAACCAGCCGAAGAACAGCAGAGTCGTGGTAGAAAGTTCGGAGATGGTATAAAAGTAGCTCAGTTTAAATGTATTGTATGAATTGCCCTAACTATGGAATAAAAAATACGGAGTGTCTATTTACATTTAGTTAAAAGTGGCTGTAAAACATCAGCTCCAGTGGCGCAGATGGATAAGTGCGTGCCCTTGGCTTTTTGACGCGATCGACCCGGGTTCGATCCCACCTTTTGCCGAACTTTTTTTTCTCCCTTTTCAAATCTCGTATAACATCGTAAAGGCATTTATTTTCAATCAAAATTACGGAAATAATCAAAAAGTTGAAAATAAAATATCAGGTAGGGTTAGGGTAGGTGTAGGGAGGGCTTAATTGTACCAATAAGGTGGCATCCATTTAATAATTATAATTAAAATTTACACTGTTATTATTGCATACTGTTTTATAAAGTACTACAATACTGAAGTGCAGATAATTGCCACTATTTGCAACAAGTAGTATACTTGATAGTAGAAATCCTGCTATTTTAACATAGTGTAAATAGGTATTTGCACTTAGCAGTATTTTTAGCAATATATGCTATTTCACACTATTTTCACTTAGTGTAAATAGAATCCGTTGCTAATACAAGATTTGAAAAGGGAGGAAAAAAAAGTTAGGCAAAAGACGGGATCAGACGGGTCGATCGCGTCAAAAAGCCAAGGGCACGCGCTTATCCATCTACACCACTGGAGCTGAAGCTTTACAGCCACTTTTAACTAAATGTAAAAATACACCCCGTATTTTTTATTCCATAATAAGGGCAAATCATACAATACATTTAAACTGAGCTACTTTAATACCATCTCCGAACTTTCTACCACGACTCTGCTGTTCTTCGGCTGGTTCTCCCTGTATACGTTGATTGACAGATGTCTCGTCCAGTCAGCGGTGAGTAATCCCAAACCAATGGCGCTGTCTCAAACTATACCTACCTCTTCCGGTTTATCTGATTTGTCATTGTGTTTTCTGACATGTTATAATGTTTTCTGAATTGTTGTTGTGCTTTCTGAATTGTTATGTTGTTTTTTAGACTTGCATTTGCGTTTGTAATTTGTTATTTTGTTTTCAGAATTGTGATTTGCTTTGCACTTCTCGGCCACCGATGTTTCTTATATGCAACAGAAATAGCAGCAGTTATGAGTTGGGCAACGCGGTGGTCGCGCCAGTGTGAGTGCTCACAAAATTTAGTCGCACAGGCAGAAAAAATGGTCGCAAAATGCAACTATTTGGTTGCAGTCTGGAGCCCTGTATAGGAAGTGACAAAAAACTGTGTTGAAAATTCTAGAAAATTGTTCTTATCCTGTAAGTCCCCACTCTTTTGTGCCCTAAGGTAGAAATGCCCTAACAGTAGGGAAAACTCAAGTGTATACTTTACATTTTGGACAACCATTGTTTTTTTTTATTATTATTTTTACATTTAGGTTATTGTTTTCTTTCTCACTTTAGATGCTGGAGAAAAAACAGCCAGGCTAAAGCATTCAAAGTGGAAACTTCTGTCGTGGCTCAATAATCCAGGATTGGGATGGTGGAAGGAGCAGAAGAAGCAGAAGATCAGAGATCTACTGGTGCCCCTGAGGGAACAGATTTACCTAATGTGTTAGTTAACACCAAAATATCATTTACTCACATTCATGTTGTTCCAAACCTGTAAGACTTTTGTTAATCTTTGAAACATAAATGTAGATCTTTTTAATGAAATCTGAGAAATTTCTGCTCCTCCATTTCACAGTTTATGCAACCACCACTTTCAAGCCTCAGAAAGGTAGTAAAGTTGCTGTTTTTTGCGTACACAAGGCATCTGTTAAAAATATCTTCATTTGTGTTCTGCACAAAAGGGTCTTATGGGTTTGGAGCGACATGAGGGTAAGTAATTAATGACAGAATTTACATTTTTGGGTGAAATATGTTCTAATTTGGTTATAATTGGTCCTTGTTCTGTTTTATAAAAATTTTCAATATTTTAAAGATGTATTGTTTTGAAAAATTATGTTTATACAGAAAAGATGGATTCATTTGATAAAGTTACAGTAAAGAATTGTTTAAAAAAAAACTTTCAAATAAATACTGCTGTTTTGCAAGTTCTATTCTAAGAATACTGTAAAATATCATGGTTTCCACAAAAATATTGGGCAGCACAACTGAAATGTTTCTTGAGCACCAAATCAGCATATTAGAATGATTTCTGAAGTATCATGTGACACTGAAGACTGGAGCAATGGCTGCTAAAAACTTTCACTTGGGAATAACATACATTTTGCAATGCATTCAAATTGAAAACAGTTATTTTAAATTGTATTATTTCACAATATTACTGTTTTTATGGTATGTTTGAAAATGTAGGCTTAAGCTTTTTTTTTTTACGTGAAAGATGTATTTAATGTGTCAATAAATGTTTTGGTACTCTTGTAAATTGTCTTATTTTGACAGTAATTAGGCCTGAAAATAGGTTTTTTTTCACCTTTAACTTTTCAACCAAATTTAGACATAATTTGGACGTCTTTTTAAAGACGTCTTTTCGACGACCTGAAAAAGACGTCTTTTCACCTTTCACTTTTCAACCAAATTTAGACATTATTTGGACGTCTTTTTATAGACGTCTTTTCGACGTCTTTTCAACGAGTTTTTGCTGGGTGGGATGGTTCTTCTCGGAGTATGCCTCGTCTTCTTGTTTGACAGGTGTCAGCGTTAAGGCACAATACTGCCACCTGGGAGGTCAACCAGGTACTGGCGCTGGAGTAGGCTATTTGGAGTGTCTGGTAAAAACGTGTCCTTATTCCGGGTATATCGTCACACCCTAAATTAACAGGATGTCAATATTTCATGATTTGAATATCATGGTTATCGTCAATACCGGTATATCGCGACACCCCTACAACAAATATTACAAGCTTTCAACATATTAGCATACATTTGAATTTCCGTCACTGATATTGCGCAGCAGTGGTGCTCCATTTATTTATATTTTTTAGTTTTGTTATGTTTTTGCAGATGACTGACTACATTGAATCTGATGATGAACACTGGGCATTACAAAATAAAATAAACAATAAATATACAACACATCTTTCTATTGCATTTTACTCCCTAGGTTGTAGTGTTATGAGTCTGAATTGGTTAGAAAAATTGCTCACTCACTTAGAATTGGTCAGACAGATCAATGAATTAACTATTTATTCACTCAAGAAACTGCAAGTCATTACTTATGGTGAAATCCAACTCAAAATGTCATGAGAATTTCATCAGATCTTAAGATAGTGTTACGTTTTTTTCTACTTTTTTTCTTTTTTTTTTTTTTTTTTTTTTTTTTTTTTTTTTTTTTTTTTTTTCTTTTTTTTTTTTTTTTTTTTTTTTTTTTTTTTTTTTTTTTTTTTTTTTTTTTTTTTTTTTTTTTTTTTTTTTTTTTTTTTTTTTTTTTTTTTTTTTTTTTTTTTTTTTTTTTTTTTCCTGGAGACAAATTAAACAATTTAAATGTCATGTGCATGTTGCAGGGTCGATGCCCCATCGGGATGAAAACAGCATCCTTAGGGAAAAACTGACATTCAGAAAGATCAGAAATGAGAGACTCAATAGTGTGTGTGCTTCTTACTTGATAAGTTCATGAGCTGTAGATTCTATGCCTTGTTCTACTTTAATAGTAGCAGCTGCTTCTGTGGATGTGGGGGTTGTCGGCATGGGACCAGAGCAGGGTGCTCTAGAGGCTGGGGCAGATGTTTGGGGTACTGGAGTCATACAAGTGGAGCTAACCAAACCTGGTTCAGTTTTAACTATGTAAAGAGACCAACACAGTGGAAATCAGTAGACTGAATGGTTATACGCATAACTGCTTGACATTATATCCAATATATGTGTGTGTGTGTATGTGCATGCACATGTGCATGTCTCACCTTGAGCTACAGGTGTGGATGCTGGGGAAGCAGCTCCACTCGTGGTTGTGTTGCTACTAGATGCACATTTAGTACCAGATTGCATGACTGTAACATGATCAAAAGAGACAGTAAAGACATTTATAACATTACAAAGATTTGTATTTCAAATAATTTTCGTGTTAATTCTTTTCATAAGAAATACTGAAAAAGGTATAACTGTTTCTGTTAAGCAGCACAAGTGTTGTTAACATAGGTAATAATAATAAATGTTCCTTGAGCACCACATCAGCATAATAGAATGATTTCTGAAGGACCATGTGACAATGAAGACAATGGCTGCTAAAATTTCTGCTTTGCAATCACAGAAATAAATCAGTTACTTTAAATTGTAATCATATTTCGCAACATTTCATACCTTTGATATATCAAATAAGCCTTGGGGGCATATGAGAAGTTCAAATATGAAAAAATCTTACCAACCCCAAAACTCTGAATGGAAGTGTATAGGCCTACATAAAATACTACAGTGGTAGTATTATATATCTGGATATATATATATTTTTCTTTTTTTGTATTTATTAAAGACACAATACATGACTGCTACAGAGAATGAAGGTAAGTGCAACCTGACGCCTATTTTCTGGCAAGCATTGTTATTCTTCACAAAAGCTTAAATGTATGGTCAAGATTCACATTTACAATTTATTTAGGACCAATACTAATTTACTGTTCACCCCCTCACCCCACCTCAATGCCTCCTCTACCGGGAGTGTTTCCCAAACTTTTTTTAGTTGCGGCACCCTTTGGAAATTTTTACAAACTTGTGGCACCCTACAAAATTAATTGTGTTACAATATTTGAATTTCTAACTTCAATATAATAATTTGAAAAGTATAGATATTCGGTACAACAGGGAAGAACTGCAGAATATAATGTCATACAGATATTTTTAATATTATAAAAAAATTTTGTCCATCAATGGTGGCAAACAGTAGGCTAATTTCTAATGAAAAGAACAATTTATATGACAGATTTTAATGTAGGCTTTATACATATGTAAACATTATTTAATTACCTATATAACTAGCTATCTCACACATTTTTTTTTATTTTACAGTGGGGTAAAAGCACGAGATAACTTGATTTCAAACTTTGAACTGAATAAAAAAAATGACAAGTAAGCAGTCAGTAAAAAAAATAAGAACAAATAAAGAAATTAATAATGATAGCACAAATAAAAAATAATGACAGGCCTTCGAATTAAATAAATTGCTTTTTAGTTTTTCAGGTAGGTCTAACAGTAGGGTTAAGATATTTAACTTTTACCAATTATCCAAATAATGTTTAGTCCTAGAAAGCTATTATTATCAGAACACATGAGCATAACATAGCGGTTAGCAGATCAATGAATGAGAAGGCAGCGTTGCCCATATACCACACCATGTTACAAAACAGTAGGGCTATTGCAGACAGAAACAATACTGTACTACATCGATGTTTCCTGTCGGCTCAATTTTTTAGTGGACTTTGCTGTTCCGATGAGCATGAACGGTATACAAGTGGAGCGACTGAGCGGAGCGCGCACGCATAGAGCGGCGCGATAATACGCAGAGCGTCACACCACGTGAATGTGAAACCTGAGTGGTGAACTAATTTTCGGCAGCCGAAATTTCGGTGCATCTCTAATTATTGGAGACATCAGAAATGGATATTATATAATAGATGCTTTTTTGAACATTTTAGCAATTTAAAAATATTAAAAAATTATTTTTTAGACGGCACCCCTGCTCTCGACAGACGGCACCCCAGGGTGCCGGAAACACTGCTCTAGGGTACTGCTAGACCTGAAGGGAAAATCTTTTCTGGATCGTCCCGAATGTCTCAGAGGCACAAGGGTAAATTAACTTACTTACTTTATTATTTATGGACCATTATTATACAAGCCATAATACAAAGTGTACAGTATTGATGTAAATATAGGGTCCTCTGGGAAGCCATTAGTAAAATAATTGTTTGTAGATTTACTTTAATTGCTACAAATGCTACAAAAATTGCTTCATGTTCTTCTGATCATAGGAAACCAGCCCCAGTACAATGTGCCTTAAATAACAAGAGTGGATAAGCAAGGTAAAGTACTACAATAACTACTACATCCTAAAACAACAATGTTTTAATTTTACATTTGAGTATTCAATATTCTATACTAGTATTCCATTTCTATAGTATTACTTGAAACCTAAATAGACCTTCTCAAGGAGGCTTATTTTATTGCCATTTTTAATAACAAAGATAAAATAACAAAAATAATTATATATATTTATTGGGAAATTTCTCATAATGTGAAATAACATTTTTGTCATACTGCCCACCCATTGTGCAAATTTTGTAAAAATAATCTTTAAGCCATGACTAAGGTAGCATTAAAGTGTTTTTTATGTTCTGATTCATGTAGTTCCTGATGTTTCTCATTAATGTTAAGAGCACTCAAGCCTTCCATTTCTCAATTACTGAATCCCATAATGTCACAATTACTTTCTTCCATACTTCCATCCATTCTCTATCACTATGACAACAGCTTGAATACGGTTACAGGAAATGGTCTGTCTCACTGCTCTGATGTTCAAGAACTGCACTCATTCAACAAAACAAACTAAACTGAGGCAGCCTTTGCTGCCATGGTGCTGCACAGATCAATCTAAAACAAAGCTAGCAACCAGGTAAAGAGAGCACAAAATGAGAAAATGAAAACTGTATCTGACAGGAGTGTGTCTCTGGAGCTCTGTTCACCTATTACTGTCATCGCTGATGAATGCTGAACAAAAACAAACATCTCTGATAAATACAATCTGGCAGGCTCAACACGGCTGACAAAAAATGTCAGTCCATGAAGGCTGGCAGAATTAAAACTCCTTAACAACCCAACACAGCCCACCATGACACATAAGAGTGCCTTGCTTTAGATCACAATGGTAATGAATCATAAATCACCACTTGTAGGGACTCGAACCTGCAATCTTTTGGTTGCCATCCAAGATCTCTAACCACTAGGGTTGGGTACCGAAACCCAGTACCAATATGGCACCTGTACCTACGTAACCATTATGTACTAGAACCAAATCAGAACACAGATTTCTGTGCCTCAGTTTCCCCCCCCCGTGGTGCCAGTGCTGAGCGAGCGATTGAAATATTTGTCCTCTGGTTCTCCAAAACGGACGTAAGCATCATCATCACTGGCACCGCACGTGAAAAATAATTTCCCGACTGAGAAAATGCATGTGAACTCAAGTCAGAAAACTGTAATATATACAAATCCAACAAATCTTTGTAGTAACGAGTGTGTCCATGTTGTTTTCACATTCCGACTTAAAAGCACAACTCGGGAAGTGAGAGCATCCGAGGAGCACGTGAATTACACTTGCTATGATGGCAGCAGGTACTTCCGTTAACTAAGCTAAACATGCTAAAATTAAAATGCCTAAAGCTAAACCTCCCCTTGTATTCACATTTCTAAACCTGTTGTCAAACAAAAGAGAACATTATAACCTTTTTACTCAACCTTCTAGTCAAATGCTTCCTTTTGTGATCTGAAGTGGCTTCTTGTCATTAAATGAGGCAGAAAATATGTTCCATAGGCAACTTTAAAAAGAATACATCGATTAGCAATGGATTATAAATATACTTTATTATGAAAATACCTGATATGGCTTGAATAACACAGATAAACTATATTGTCGTAGTCTAGCGTTTATTGTCTTTGTTTTATCATTCAAAACGTTTTTATGTTCTGTTTACTCAGTTACAGCTATAATAGCGATGCCTTTATGTATATAAGGGATTTCCTGGAGGGTCATGAGTTCCGCTACATCTGTGACTGGATATGTGGATTTTCTGTGCGAGGGTGCCCTCTGGCATCCAGGACGAATGAAACAGAAAGATCAGTCAGGCACCGGAACCGTTTTGAAGTATCGATTTGGCACCGGTATCGAGAAGAAGGCAAAAAAAAAAAAAAACGATACCCAACCCTACTAACCACAAGACACCTCTCCAGGTTTTGGAATGGAACTAGAACATGAAGCTGAAAATAAGAAGTCTAACTTGACAATATTACACCGACTCAAAGCCTTCAAGACACTAGAGATCAGGAGTGTGAGTAAGGCTGTGTGGGTATCAGAGAAACGGGGTGCTGTTACCTTTGCCACCAGGCATCAAGATGGTCTGCAGCCCTGAGGAACCACTGCCCACGCTGAGTTGCTTCAGCTGATTGGCTGGGATGGTGAGAACTGTCTGCTGGGAACTGGATTGAGCTGGATGCAACTTCAACATACCTGTGAATGAAGAGAATCATGGTGACATGTGAACCAAAAAAAAATCAACAAATAAAGCATTTTAAGCAATTAAATCAGAGTAGGGTTGGACGGCTTGCATTATCCAAAATGTGCAATGTAACATGGTTATTTAACATGTAAACCATTTTTCGTTTCATTTTTCTATGCACATATTGTGATCGTTACTATGAAATATGATGTTATAAGACTTGACATACCACCCACCCCTAATTCAGAGAGTTGATAAAGATTTATTTCACTCTTGAAGCTAATGGACAGAGACCATTTAGCCAACAGATGGTAAAAAGACATTTGTGATCCAATTTAAATGCCTGTGAGAGTCTGTGAGAGCTTTAGCTGTTTGTCATTTTAAAGGTGCAGTCACACTGAAGATTTTTCAGCAAAATTTCACAGGCCATTGTCTACTGTCGATAGTGTAGCGATGTATGAAGCACGGTTCACACAGAAGTCGCTTTAAAACCAAGCGGCTTTCTGTTTTCTGAAAATCAGTGAAATTCCAGATTGTGTGTGCCTGTTGTAGCATTTGGACCAATCAGACACACATTTGTTCATTAGATTTAACAACTTTCAACCATAGGAAAAACATAATGCCCATAAAAATGGACTCTTCTCTAATTAATTCATAGGAAAATCTTTCTTTGAATGAACACACATATCCTTCAGGTCATTGTGTATGTTGTTACTGTTCTTGTATATTGTATGTTTGTAGTTATAATGTTTTATTGCCATGTTATGTATAGAAACCACTTGTTCATGTAATCTAACCTATACCATGTTTAGTATCTATGAATTCGCCTTCTAATGACCTAAATGAGAGTGTATATTATATGTTGGTACATAGGCAATATATTAGTGTTCTAAGAATCTTAAGTAGTTTTTGCATCAACACCCAATCAAAATACATATGCAAAATACCATGCTTACAGACAAAGAGTCATAAAACTACTTTCCCTCCAAACGTTCAAGGAACCATTGGATTCTTGATCCCCCAGGGAGGTGACCTCGTAGAGGATAAAGGCCAAACACCAGATCAGTGACCCGCCTCTAGTCTGCGGTTCTGTTCGATTCTGAGAAGATGGGGATGCTGAGCTAGTCTTCTAAGGAGACCCTAAGTTTATGCCAGGCCTCGGCCTTGACTTTCCATTCCCCAAAGATCCTAGGATCTCAGCTGATGGGTCTACTTGTTAGCTCTTTCTAGTTACACTGGGGTCAAAAAAAAAAAAACCTCCATCACCACGGAGTCAGAAGCATCTTTGGAATTCAAAGACTCTTCAAACCCGGTAAGAAAGAAGTAGATGCAAGTCCAAACCTTGAATACCATCCCCCAAAGCACTTTCATCGCAGATGCATCCGGACACTCTGAACTAATGTAGAGAATGTCAACAAGCAAGGCAATGCAAGTATTGTACATTTAACTAAACGAAACTGAGGTTTAGTATAAGCTGTAGACCCCATTGTAAATTGTCGCTGATGGTTTTACTCAGGTGGTTAGCTGACTCTTTTCATAGCTTCATTCTCTGATTTTCCTGATGGTTTCATCCATCAAGTCTCATTTGCCCTTTCCCCTGTATGAGTGATTGTATGTTTGTTTTAGATTAGTTATGTGTGTTAGCGTTTAGTTAAAGGGGTCCTATTATGCTCTTTACAAAGTCTTGATTTTGTTTTGGAAGTGTACTAGAACATGCTCTCATGCTTGGGGGTTAGAAAAACGCATTATTTTTCACAATTTACATTATTATTACAATCAATAGATAAATAATTAAAGCTTTTATCCCCAGCCTTGCACAAAAGGACATCGTATTAGTTCAGGTATTGATGAGGACTGCCTTCCGATAGCAAAAAAACTAATGTGATGTGATGGTAGCTATTCCCAGTGCGTGTGATGTCGAACAGCTTAGACGGGGTTCAGTACTGCCACGCCCCTTCGCCAAAGCAGCAAAGTTCGTCTGCTCTGTTTAGTAAGGATGGCGTCAAATATTGCCATATCAATTGAGCCGGATTCAGACCCAGAGAATATTGAGAGGATCGCGCAGAACCTTTGCACGCACAGATATTGCAAGGACTAGGAGTAAGTGTGGTAACGCTATTGTTTGTTTTTGTTTTTTTTGGCTAAATCACGTTTTAGGATGTCCAGAAACACTTAAAAATAACTGCATTTACTATGAACAGATAAGTGCATATGTATTATTTTCATTGTTATTTAATTCTAACATTATAAAATGAATTGCAGTGAAACTGTTATACAACTGAATTTATTTATGCCATAGTCCAGTGTTTCCCAGGCGGCACATATATGCAAACTCACTCTCTGCCAGCAGGAGGCGCTGTTGGAAAGGTAGAGATCGAGGTTTCCCCAGTAACACTGTACACAAAGCAGCACTGAGCTCACAAACACTGCTTTATCAGACATTACATGCACGATTTAATAAAATAACATCCAAGTTTGCTGAAAAACAGTACAGGTTCCTCAGAAATACAAGTTATATAACAAGAGGGACAGACCCCGACTTCAATGTATGGGAAACACTAGTCTCATAATTGGAAGTGTAAATTCTGCAGATTACATCATTGTCCAGTATTGTACAGTCAGCCATTTATAAAAACGTTTTCATAATTGTAAATACATATTTACATACATAATTATTCATGTGCATGTGTAATAACTTGCGAAAACTTTGCGAAAACTTGAGGCTACAGCAGCACTTCTTCTTCTTCGTCATCTCGTCTGATGCGCTCACTCAACCTAGCGTTCTAACCATGACCTCGCCCCTTCCCACCCCCCAACCATTCCAATTTCTATAGGCGGGAATTATTTTTAATGATATCTAATGAGCCGCTTTGTGATATCACAAAAAACCCGGAAAACCAACGCAGTCCAACGAGCCATTCCTGTAGTCTTGAAAAGGGATTATTTTTAAAAACGAAATACTCCCGTTGAAGCTGGGGGGACTTTGAGAATTGAGTAAAGGATTGACACAGCAATCTGGTTTGGATCGCCCCAAACCCAGGTGTACAGCACAAACTACCAGCTGACTAACACATTTCAAAAAGTGAAAAAAAGACATAATAGGGACGCCCAATAATGTATAAAAGGCTTTTGGTGAAACAAGATTTACCTGAGTTGAGAATCGATCCATTGTGATAAATGTGTCCTTTATACGATTTTGATCCTGACTACTGCTCTATGCAGTATTAGGATATGTAAGAAGGTTGGCTTTCTGTGGCCAAGAAAATATTATTCTTAGAGGGATAGAAAGTACACTAAAAACGGTTCGCTGCCGAACAGATTAGTTGAGGCCAATTTCATTCTGCTACAGTTACTACTGGCAGCTCATAAAAATATTGTTATTAAATTGTAATTAATCATAATAATTGTAAGTAATCATAATTATTTATATACATTTCCCTTTTGAGCTAATTTGCTACATTGTGAAAGGTATGCGTGTACATAATTTTTTTTTTTAAACAAGGGGCAATTCAAGACAAAAGAAGGTTACCTGAGATGGTCAGAGGCCCTGGACAGCAATGGCAGCAGTTTTTCCGCTGACCGTCCCTCCACCTATCAGTGACGCTGCAGTGACCAGTGATGGGCTGGAGCTTTTGGCCCCGCCCACAACAGACGACCCCGCCCCCTTCGACAGGCTAATGAGAGGCACGTTGACGCTCTTTGCAACTGTGACAACCACACTGGTGCCAGAGGCAGAACTCTTTGCTGTGTTGGCGGCAGAGCTGGCACTCTTGGCTGCACTGATCACTGCAGCTTGATTGGCAGCTACAAGCACAGGGTGCTGCGGTGGCGCTTTAGCCGTCTGAGGGAACGGCTGAGAGGACGATCCTCCAGTGGCTTCTGCTGACTGTAGGGGGGAAATCATTAGAGGGGTTATAAATGCACAAAGTGACTTCAATATATCAACTTTGTGATGGAGGCACAACACAATGAGTTTCCAGCGTGAACACTTTTCATCTCAGTTGAAAGCTGAAGTCAAAGCTACAGAATAATCTAATCATGGAATGTGATTTTAGTCCAATAAGACTTTCGTAGGGAAGAAGCTACACTTCTTGATCTGAAATCTCCTACCTGTTGAGAGGTGGGTGTGGCACTGGGTGTGGATGGGGTGGAGCTTGTGGCAGTGATGACACCTCCCGTCATTCTCAGGGTTGTTGTGCCAGGTTTATTCAGGTGACTTGCTGCGGCAGCTGTTACCATCTTCACTGAGCCATCTGACAGCTTCACCTGAGAACCTTGAGACCCACCCGCCACCTGTCAATCAAACATTAAAAGAAAGAAGTTGAAAACCCCAGACCCAGCAATCTGAGAAATATATTATTCCTACCAAAGGCGCTGTTCTTTACAGTGATAAATGAAACCGTAAGCTTTACAATCACATCAAAAGGTAAATAAGGCACATTCTATTGAACAACTACAATCTACAATGAGATTCTCCTAGTCTCTTTTTAACATTGTGTTTTTGGCAATAATGGACTTTAATATTCATGCCAATACCGCTTCACTGGACTTAAAAGGAGAGTGAGAAAAGACTGCAAGTATCTCCCTTACATAACAGCATATGCAGGGATACAGCAAGAAATCTTTAACTTGTTTCTCACACTCATTCTCACATGTTTATCCTTCTAAAGTTGCTTCTCTCTTGCTCTTATGCCCACAGCAAATACCCTACATCAAACACAAACACTCCACCGTGACCTCCAGAGTACTGAAGTAGATCAGGCATTGATCAATATGTACGGTCATCTTACTGCATGCAAACAACCTCTAGTAGCTCTAACACATCAGAGGAGGAGGTTTGATTTAGTCTCACCTGTGCTGAGGGGGGATAACGAGAATTATAACAATAAACTAATGAGCAGAAATCATGGTGCCCTATGTGCTCCTCTTTATGAAGAGAATTATGAGGGTATGATTTAAATGGATAATTAAGCAACAAGAAGAAAGCTAGAAAGAGAAGGAAGGACGGAAGAGAAGCCCATGAGAGTGTATGTTTACAGGTTGAATTACAGCTCAAATGTCAGCTGCAGGCATACTCATTAGCCTTTATCGTATAATCAGGACACACACACACACACACAGAGAAAAGGCTCTAGAGTGTGAGCTCTTCAGAAGAGGCATTGTGTAATACTAATGAAAGTGCAGCAAGTGAAAGAAAGAAAGAGTAGAGATAAAGCAAGATCAATGAGATAGAGAGAGAGCATGAAATCGATGATGAAGAGGGAGGAAATAATGGCAACCCCTGAACACTTTTGCTTTTTACAGTAGGTAAACTGATACCACTCCTTCTGAGTCACTGAGTTTGAGTGTGTGCGAGATTTAACATTTTATTTCTATATTTTATTGAAGCTAAGTTATTATTGTATCTCTGCTGCATTGTTATCTATAGTTCCACGGCAAAAATTGTGAGCTTGTATTCTGAATGTAATAAAAAGTTAAAGTGGTCAGGTACTGTGAAATAAAGACAAAACATCTTCCATCTGCATTATCTGCACCTAAAATAAAACCTACAGCATGACCTGAACATCTGTCCAATCCAATAAGCTCCAATCTGTGCAATCCAATAAAATATTATATATAATATTCTAATTTAAATAAACACTCAATTGTAGTGAAATATTGTAATATATTAATTTTTTATATAGACGAAATGAGAGTATAAATAATTACGATTACATATCCCTGTAGCTATACAGAAGAGGGGGAAGATCAAAGGAAAGAGATTTTATGTTGTTAAATCCTTACTTTGTTACACACCTGAGCCAATATGGCTGCCTTCTGTCCGGCTGTGACCCGAATGGCCTGCTGGGTAGTGGACGCAGGACTGGATGCCACGTGACCACCAGAGCTCTGTTTCCCAGAGCCCCCTGGCTGGCCAACCAAGAACGTGCCCTGAAAAAAGTGACTTTGTCAGCATAACCCAAACTGACAGTAAAGGCTTCTGGGATGTGTTGTGTGTGCGTTTTAACATACTAAAAAGAGGTCATTCAAATAGTATGTAAGAGTTACTGAATGAGCCTAATTAACTCTAATGTAAGAGTACACACATTCAAACTAAAATTGTTTAGATTGAACTAAACAACTAGTATGTCAGGATCAATTCTAACAGTTAGTGCGTGTCATAAATTATTTACAGCAAAGACTATTACCTGAGGAGTCTGTTTGAGGATGTAAGAAGTGTAAGATAAATTGGAAGGCAGAGCATGCCCGGACCCGTGAGGACCACTGGAGAATGTGACCTCCAGAACCAGAAAAAACTCTGAGAGGGCTAGGGGCCTAGACAGACAGAGCAAAGACCTGTTAGAGTTTATGCGCACACACAGAAGAGACAATGACAATGTTCACAGTTAAATGAACATAGTGTCTGGACAACGTGCACTGTGGTGAAGGGCCTGTCGGCAAGAATGGTCAACTGGGGAGTAGATCAGGTAGCAGTTTGCCTGTTTGCCGAATGGGTCTTAGATGTGGGTCGTCAGGTAGGTGTTGTGGTGCGTCCGGGAGGAGGAGGAATTAGCCAGGGTTTGCCAGGTTATTTGCTCGAGGGTAGTTGTACACGGATGGGCCATAACCCCTAAAAAAAATAATAGGATAAAGAGAAAGATATAAATAAGAAAAATACACAACAAAGGACAAGGTATACACAGCACAAGAAGAGAGAACATATTTACGGAAAAAATGTAAACTACAGAGGTCAGAGAAATAAAGGTTGGAATTTGGATTAGGGAAGTATCCAGGGCATGACAACTTGATTGTTCGCCATGAAAAGGTTTGTCATGACAGCGAAATGGCAGCTATAATGTTTTCACTGTACAACACGATCATTCAAAACTCTCATTTTGAAGAATTTATCACTTTTATTTATCAGGGAGGAGCATTAAAAACAAGGGCTGTCCAACCTTGGTCCTTGAAGCGGCCGGTGAGGCCTGCAAAGAGTTTAGCTCTAACCCTAATTAAACGCACCTGAACCAGTTAATCAAGCTCTTACTAAGCATAGAAACTTCCAGTCAGGTGTGTGGAGGCAAGTTGGAGCTAAACTCTGCAGGACACCGGCCCTCCAGGACCGAGTTTGGACAGTCCTGATCTAAATCAACAACATGTACAGTAAAAGACAATTGATATACAAAGAGCGATTTATATTTAAAATAAATGCTGTTGATAAAATAAATGCTTCTGAACTTCTATTCATCACAGAAGCCTGAAAAAAATGTATCATTGTTTCCACAAAAAAAAAATATTCCAGTAAGCACAAAGGTTAAACATTTGATAATACAAAATATGTCACTTGAACACCAAAACAGCATATTAGAATTATTTCTGAAGGATCACATGACACTGAAAACGGGAGTAATGGCTGTTGAAATTTCAGCTTTGTCATCACAGACATAAATAACATTTTAAAATGTATTCAAATAGAAAACACAAATTTTCAATCTTGAAAATTTGCAATACAATATTACTTTTTACTATATTTTGTACACAACTTTTTGTGTAAAATTTTGGTGCAATCTAAACTGACATTATAAGTGGACTCATAAGATGCAAAAAATGTGTAGAACATGGAACCTATACAGAACATACAGCAATACAGCTTTAAGTCTATTTCATATACCACTAACAAGCTTCCTATATGCATCCACATATGGGTGTCTTTAAAATTAATCAAACTAAATCCTGTTTCCCCCTGTGGTGGCATGGAGATACAAGTGTCTGACTGAGTAATGGTGTTTCCGAATGGTTTAGTCAGCATTGCGGTACAGCCACACACACTTAGTTTAGCCCTGTGAAATTC
Source organism: Sinocyclocheilus anophthalmus (assembly GCA_018155175.1). Taxonomy (NCBI): domain Eukaryota; kingdom Metazoa; phylum Chordata; class Actinopteri; order Cypriniformes; family Cyprinidae; genus Sinocyclocheilus; species Sinocyclocheilus anophthalmus. Next base: position 78,127 of record JADLZN010006718.1, on the reverse strand, counting down.
CCCTCTCAGCACAACATCTGCTGATCAGCCTGACAAACACTTCTCCGAACACGCAAACAAACGCACAATCTTGTTCTTTCACCCACACACACACTACTGTTCTGAACATCTTAATTAGCATCCCTGGCAAGACAAATGCTTTTTGAACTTTGCGCACATACACACACTTCACCTTCTAAAAATGAATACATGCACACTTTTATTTCAAGATTCAGATACGCATCTATGCATATCCACAAACAAACACCTCTCCTAACCACAATCAAAAATGCTTTTTTCACATTCATTGGACCAAAATCTCATTCCACATAGCTGCATATTAAACATCAAGTTCTAATTGGTTGAGACTGTCAATTTATTTTGTTTTCAGTGAGGATAGAAAAACCTGATGCTGACAACTTGTCACGTTACCCTTGGTTATGATTAGTTATCTCGACTTGTTTAACCCTTGTGTGGTGATTTTTTTTTATAATAATAAAAATCATTTAGTTCAGTAAAAGAACAGACACTACAATTAAAAACTGAACGTGGCTGCTCAATACAGCGTGCCGAATGACAGTCGCATCACAGATCAGATTTCATTTATCCAGTGAGGAGAGTGAGTCGAGCTGACTGACAAGAAGAGTGGTGTGAGACAGACAAGACAATGGCGGATGATTTAGTTTCGAAACGAGATGCAAAAGCGCCTGTTTGGAAATATTTTGGATTTTGAAAAGCCTGTTCACTTTTGCTGTTTATCTAAGGTGATTTTGGAAGTTTTTTTAAACATTCTTTCTTATTTAATTGGTTCCATAGTGTTTGCTGATTACTGTATTTAAACTTTAGTCGTCAGTGTATTTATTGACATCAAGGTGTATGCCGTGCCTCCAAGCTTTCTTATTTGTTTTGCTAATAAACGTTCTACGTTTCTTATTTATTTGGTGATATATTATCAGGTTCTGACATATGCATGTTTACTATTAACGTTTGTACCTACTTAAAACTTTATGTAATTTATTTGTTATTTTATATTAGGCATAGCCATGCACCTGTAGCCTAGGTGTATTTTTTAATTGTTTTTTCCTAATAAAAGTCTATATGGTTAATTATTATAGGCTAAAGGGAAGTGAGTGGACGTATGTATTTGGTTTGGAATTGCATTGCAAGGCAATATTGACGACGGGAAACTGCCGGCTAATTCGAAAGTTGAAAAGCTAAAGATGCGCACAGGCGCTTGTAAGTTGATTTAAACAGTGGAAGGAAAGTGAGGAAAAGAGAGGAAATTCAAACAAACTAAAAACGAACAATTGCTTTACGTCGAATTCCCGCTATTTGAAAGTGAAGAAGGCGAGGCATTGCTGCTTTTACAAAAGATATTAAACGCAAAGGAAAGACGAGGAAAAGAGGGAATGCCCACCGCCCGACGCAGTGATACCTAAATTACGGTGTTGTCAAACGCGATAACGATGGGAAAATTCCTCACCGTTCACAACCTACAGATAACACTATGTAGTTGCTTCAGTCAACCGAATAATTATGACTAATATCACGTCACCGAACCTGTATCACGATGACGGAAAACGTGGAGATGAGACGGAACGTAATGCTGGTTTCATGGACGATGGACTATAATTAAATGTCTGATAATGCCAAATGATTGTTGACGAATAAAAAATGAAGGACTAAAGTGCGTTTACAAACTATGCTAAAATGTATTCCTTTTCGGTTGACCAAAACGAGACGAAAACGAAATGTATAACATTATTTCTGTTCTCGTATTTAGTCGCGTTAGTATATTATTTTGCAGTATTTCGGTCCCGTGTCTCACTTCAGGGGACTGCATCAGGTCGACCATGCGGCAGGACGCAAGGCGAAGTACAGCTTGTCACCTCAAGCGTCCACTCGTGGCACTGATTTATAAGACGAAAACCAAACAAAGTTAAGTTATTTATGTTGTAAATTCAAATCAGAGCGTCTTCCATGTCTGGAATGGATGTATTCTTGAGTCTATAAGGCAGTGGTTCTCAACCCACGGCACGTCACAAATTCAAATGCGGCCCACCATGCTGAACACAATAAAAAAAAAATTACTTTCCCGTTGTACAATCATGAGTTTTTACATTAATTTATAAAAATGTACAAATAAATATATTAAGCGAGTAGATAAGGATTATGTAGAAGATAAATGTAGGGTGTTTCATATATATTTTCAGACATGAGGCAGTTACTCACATAGCCTAAGAACATACGCATTTAAGTAAAGACAGTGGCCAGCGGAAGACAGTGCAGACGTTTGATCAATTTAGCCTTCTCAGATCATCAGGACTTGACTAAAATAAAATCTATAGTTATAAAACAGTTCAAGCATATAACAATTTTTAAACGTTAAACCTAGATAAATGTACACTGTATCCAATAGTTTGCGCAGAGAGTAGAAGCTGAAGCACGCTTTGCAGGACATAGAGACGCCAGCGAGCAGCGCCATCACTTGCATTTTTTTCAGTGGCTACGCCGTTATTTTTGCTCATAAAGGTAAGAGTAATACATCTTTCTAAACTGTAAAGGGTCTACTTTTAATTTGTGTGCACTCACAATATCAACAAAAACTTTTTTTTGTAAAATAAGAACAAAACAATCAGGACGCGCTTTCTGTCCTCTTGGTCTTGAGCAGGAAGAAAAGCTCAGCAGAAAGATACAGAGCTTCACAGACATGATAAATATATCTATAGAAAGCTTTAAATTAATACTTAACGAAATAAAACTAATCAAAAACAAAAAACTCTTTCATTATAATAATAATCCGTAAAGATGCACTTCTCTTTAAAGGTGTGTCTAATGAGGAGATGGTTGAGTCAGGATCGACAACTTCATCCTTGCTACACCGACTCAGAAAATACTAGTTTATTAGTAAATAATTAAAAAATCTCCTTACTATTTCCCCCTGACACATTCATGATAATTACTTTTGCCGGTGCTTTGCAGCAAACCTAAGCCTATTGCATGCATTTGAACGCAAGCTGCGCTGACGGGCACGCCAACATACATATGCTGGCGTGGACACTAAAAAACACCGTCGAGCAGACTCTTGACACCCCCGTCACGGAGCTCGGTCTAGTGTTGTCCCACCAACGCGGGGGCATATCTTTTTTCATCAAAATTGATGCGATGTCTTAAAAATATAAAAATAAGGAGGAAGCCCCGTAAAACAGGCCGAGGCCCTGCCCGACGTTTGAACCCTATGATGTGAAAAATGTTGGAAAGATAGCGGTCATCTGCGGCAATTCAGAAAAAGAGGCGGCGTTTCTGCATTAAGGTATGTTATTGATTTTTACTCTTTGTACAGACAGGTTATTGTTCATTCTAAATGAATTCTTTTATGTAGAATAGTGTTACCTAAATACATGAAATGTAGAACATATACAAGTGCTCAGTCGTTGCCAGTGGGTGCCACCCCACGCAAAAAGGAAAACTCGCCATCCCCATGATTGTGCTGTTACTCCTTCGAGCGAAGTCACAAATGGGTTGTTATTTAGGGGTAGAATTATTTCTTATTTAATGAATGTAATCGATTATAATCATCCTAATATTATAGGCGTAATTATATAAAATCAGGTTGGTTGGTATTGCTGAGTCATATGTAAATGATATTACGTGCGGGCTCCGCGAGACTTGCAACTTGGACCCATGTACGGCACCGTGAAAAAGAAAAAAGGTTGAGAACAACTGCTATAAGGTAAACAATAATCATAATAAGAGACCCTTGTTTGAACAGGGGTTTGGCTAAAAAAAATTTTGGTTGTCAATACTACTAACATCAGTACTCTATATATATGACTGGGGTTTAATACCATTGCATTACTTAAAAAGAGACTAAAATACAATTTCGATTAAACTAAATAGGACGAACTGTCATCAGTTGTGACTTAAACTAGACGAAAATAGTCATGGATAACTCTGACTAAAATAAGAGTAAAATGCTCAGACTTTTAGTTGACTGAAATTTGACTAGACTAAAAAGAGTATGAACTTGACTAAAACTAATAAAAACTAAAATGAGTTTCACACAGACTAGACTAAAACTAAAATTTAAAACAGGCTGCCAAAAACAACACTACTGTACACCCCCCTACACACTACATACAGGATTGTTCAGGTCCACTGGACCCGGAGATAATAAAAGAGTGGAAATTTTAGGTCCTGTGTACCTTCACTCTGTCCTCCTACTGTATGGGACTGATATTAGTATGTGTATGTGTGTTTGTGTGTGTGTGTGTGTGTGTGTGAGAAAGAGAAGAGAGTCTGTAAGAGTGTGAGTAAGTGTGAGTTTTGTGTTTCTGCCCCTGCCATTCCCGCACAAGGTTGTAGCACTTTCATTCATAAATGTGATCTAACAAAGATTAAGGGCAAATTTTGACCATATATGCCGTTTATATTGTTTGTAATTGGGATGAAGTAAGCATCTATTGAGTATTTTAACATATCATTTTTGATTGTGTTGAATTAAAAACCCAAAACTGCAGCAGGTCCACCAGACTAAACAAACAAGAATAAGAACACCATACAAGGGTTAAAGAAAACACAGAGTAGAGCAGAGTAGAGATCACATGAATTATCTGGGTCATTTTATGGCATGATGAGGGTCAAGAAAAAGTGTGTACACTGACCTCCACTCTTGCCACTTCCTCCAGACCCACTTGCTGCCTTGGTAACAGCATGCACCTGCTGTCCCGTGATGCCGCTTGAACTGCTGCCTCCTCCACTGACGATTGCTTTAGCGACACCCTGTGCTACCACTTGCTTTTGGCCCACCACCTTGGACACAGAGGGGCTGGACTTAGCGACCAAGATCTGCCCGCTGCTCATAGAGACCTGTTTGACAGCAGAGCCCAGTGGAATACCCAAAACCTACAAAAACACACACGCAGTTACTCTGCAACTGGAAATACTTGTAAATTGCACAATTGAGCTATCATAAATCAATAAATGTAATACTTTTGGTGTCCCTTTTTATATAAAATATTTACTCATCATTTTTCCTCTACTCATATTTTTAGTATAATCAAAACAGATGTGTACACTACTGTTTAAAAGTTTTGGGTTGGTTGAGGTTGTTTTGCTATCAAGCGTTTTATTTGATCAAAATACAGGAAGAGAGTAATAGTCTGGAATATTATTAAAATAACTGTCTTCTATATTCAAATATTTTAAAATATAATGTATTCCTGTGATGAAAAGGCATCAGCATCATTACTCCAGTTTTCAGTGTCACATGATCCTTCAGAAATCATTCTAATATGCTGATTTGCTGCTCAAGAAACATTTATTATTATTATTATCAATGTAAAAAAACAGCTTGTCAACGCTTCATGTTTTGTGGAAAACCCTGCCCACAGTTTTCCAGGAATCTGGATTATAGAAAGAAAAAACATTTATTGGAAAATAATAAAAAATTGTTCTTTCATAACATTATAAATGTCTTTACTGTCACTTTTGATCAATTTAGTTCCTTGCGGAATAAAATCTTACAGACTCCAAACTTTTAAACAGTAGTATATGTTATCTATTAAGTCTTATTTCAATATGAGAAAGGCATTCACATCTCAACAGTAATGCTGATTAGTGGTTACACCTTAAGGATCTGAAAACCTTTGCGCCTGATCGAGAAACTTCATCTTTAAAAAAATGTCTAATGAATTTATAAAGATCCTAAAGAAAATGGCTTTACTTAAAACCAAGAGTTCTAAGGAGTAATATGAAAAATAAGTATGCTGAAGACTCTAATGTAGAGTTTGAAAGTTAAGACTTTTTATTGGACAGTCTCTAAACAGGATGTAAAAGTGACTTTGACTCTCAGGTGCTAAAAAAGGCTGCAGTAAAGAGACGAGTAGGAAGTCCACAGAGACACAATGACCTGAGATATGTTTAGACCGCATGACCATAGCGCACTCCAGTTTCAAAGACTCTCTCAGACAGGACAGCCTGCATTGAGGAATGAAACTATAGAAATACAGAACTGAAGTATGGAACTAGCTAGACATTATTTTTGGACATTATAGATGCATCTGAACAATCTTTGAGCTATGATGCCCAAATATTTAGGTAAGCAGCTCACTAGGTACTGAAACAGGCAAAGAATGGAACAATAGGAATTGGTTTAAAAACGGTCTAAGATAAAAGAGTCAACCAAATATGAAATATAAACAGTCAAATTGAACATTATCATAATGGTAAACACAAAACAAAACAAAAGAGTATTCATAAAAACCTTGCTGGGTGTGGCACCTCCAGTCCCTGCCCCACTCTGTTTTTGCGGCGACATGGCTATCATGTGACCTCCCTTCACTGTCACATACTGTTGTTGCTGCTGGGAAGCTGCTGTGGAGACGACCTGTTGCTGTGGTGATGGCTGGGTGGGCACCTCTCCTGGTTCTTGCTTGATTATAACCTTAAGACAGACAGACAGAGGGAGGAATTTTTATTACTCTGTGCTTGTCATATTAAAGCGAGATGTGCACTGAAAACCCATCAGTTTGATTCACGGTTCAATTTCAACCAAGATATTTTGCAGAGATATTGGGTGTGTGATCCAATCCAAAGGTAATTTAGTGAATCACACATTCCCTTGGGTAAGATAAACACATGCTTCTCTGAGTGAGAGGCTGAACATTGAGATGAACTCAGTGAACTTGTGTTGAGAGTCACCTCTCCTGCCAGTAGCACACAGCAAAATGTAAACCAATGCAAACTCCATCATACAAAACACACATAATCTCAACATCACTGTCATATCTCTCATATAAACAAACAACAGTAAAAACACTCACACTCAAACGCTGTAACCCTGAATTTAAAATTAAATGTTGTTTCTTTAGAAACTACAGTGCAAAAAAAGCTTTGAAGTTTGACTCATTCTTTATTATTATTAACATTCTAGACTAAGTAATCGAACTATGAAATTAAACAAATGGGAATTATATAGTGCTCTAAAATAAAAATAAAACATTTATTTCTTATCTTATTTAAATCACTTTTTGAAGGTCTCCAGCCTGTCTTCGATAACAGCTACAGTGTTCATTTTTTAAACAACATTGTATTAAACATTTAAGCATTCAGACAAAAGTTTTTAAGATCATGTACAGTACCATCCAAAAAAGAAATTAATTTTCTTTTATTCAGCAAGAAAGCATTCAATTGAACCAAAGTGACAGTAAATACATTTATAAAGTTTTTCTATGAAATTTTCTATTTAATGATTATTTCTTTTGACAATTCTATTCATCAAAGAATCCTGGGAAAAAAACAGTAGCCTTGTGCCTACACAAATGCAAAAAAGGTTCAACATCATAATAATTGATGTTTTCTTTGAGTTTCATATTAGAACGATTTCTGAAGGATTATGCGACACTAAAAAGTGGAGTAATGGCTGCTGAAAATTCAGTTTTGCCATCACAGGAATAAATTAAATTGTAATAATTTCACAATGTCAATGTATTTTTGAGCAAATAAACGCAGGCTTGGAGAGCAAAAGAGACTTTTATCAAAAACATTAAAAAAATCTTACTGACCGACCCCAAACACAAGCTCAAATTATTTTGACTATTCTGAAGAAACTATCTGTGAACCATTCCCACTGCATGTCCACGTATGAGAGAGAGTGTGTGTTATGTTTGTGGTGTGTGTGTGTGTGTGTGTGGTTGTGGTGTGTGTGTGTGGTTGTGTTTGTGTTGTGGGTGTGTGTGTGTGTGTGTGTGTGTTGTGCGCTGCTCTGGGAACTTCAGTCCTCTGCACAGCTTGCGCAAAAGCAGCAGCATCACGCCACAGATAGATGTCCCATTTTAAACCTTCACACACACACACACACACAGCTGCTGCAGACCTCTTACTGCACCGCCTGGCAGTAACTATTAATAACTACTGGTGTTAATTTAGCCCGCAGTGTCCAGAAAACATTGAAACACCCTCAGAGAATAACCCAGATAGAGAGAGACAGAGAGAGATCATCACCTAATTTGAGTCAGTTTTTCTTCAGTTCAACAGAGGGACAGACAACCTTATTACTGCTTTGGTTGGTATGAATGATTATTACAAACATTATCTTTTCACTTTGTAAATAAATGTAAAGAACAGCAGAACCCATATTAACAGCTCTATAGAACAATGACAGAGAAATGAATCCCTATTTTGGGGTGCCTTCCTCTTACAAGCTCCATTACAGCTCTCTCTGAACACAAAGGTACTGATTCATCGTGCTAATCTGCCTGAAGAGGAATTGATTGTGCCACATTGTTTTCAACAGCCTACATCTGTATTTTTCAATTACAGGTGATTTCACTCAAAATACCCACATAATTTCTACTGATATTGTATTCTCATCCACTGCACAAGTCCTGAACACATAGCTGGACTAGAGCACCAAGACCCCAAACTGCAATCAAATGTGAGTTCCACTGAATAAATCCATTCACCGAGAGAGTCAATCTCACCTTGACCCCAGAGGACAGGAAGCTGCTGGTGTGAACTTTAGGAGCAGGTGATCGAGCACCATGGGCTGTGCTGCTCTGCTTGGCCGTCGGACTACCTGAGATAAACACATGAAAACAGCAGATATAACAAATAAGTATGACACTTCAAAAGCTTAAAGGTGCAGTAGGAGATCTTGGAAAATGCAAACTTTAGCCTGATAGCACTGAAAGCGAACGTCCCACCCTCCCTACAACCGCCGTCCAAAGCCAAGCCCCCTGAACGCATATACGCTCACAGACCAGAATACCAGAGACAACATTACTACAAGGCTACATCAGCAGTTCCCAATTCCAGCCTATGTTCCGAAGTGAAGTAAACTTCAACGGATTTCCCCTGCTCAGGGAGTAGGGAGCAATGAACACTGTGTAGGGATCATATCAATTGGAACACAGTTCATGCACATAGCTCACATCTAACGAGCTTGTTATCTGAATCCGGGTGTGTTAACTAAGCGATACATGCAAAATATGCAGGTGTGCGCGAGGACTGGAATTGGGACCCGCCAGGGCCTACATCATGTTTCATTCACTGGGGAGAAAACTTTAAAAGTACTACAATACGTCGTGTTGTTGAGGTTTGTCTGTCATTCTCAGCTCTGTCTGCACAGCGTGCTGAACCGCTGATAGACCGTATCTGGTCTGCGCAAACCGGTGCACAGAGGTATCTTAATCAAATTGAAGCAGGAAGTACACACAAATTAAAATGTCTCGACCGAGCTTTTTGATTGGACGAACATTTCTTGGTCCTAATTTTTTTGTCATTAAAAATTACAAGGTGTTAAGAAAAAAAATAAGCAAATAAATAAAAATGAAGCATTCATGTATGAATCATTCACAATAAGATCAATAAAATGCATTTAGAAATGCGATTTCTTTTAATTACACCAAAGGTCAGTCAAACTATTTTTTAGTGTGGACAAGATCAGTCAAAACAAAGAAAAATGCATTTTATGACCACATTTTCACAAGCATTTAGGAAATAGGGCTTTCCTTTTCATTACCTTCAATGTGTTTGGGTGTGTCGCAAGATATCAGGCCATTTACAGGCTTTTTTGCTCTTGCTCATGTTTACGACCTCTCAGAGGTCTATAAAAAATATGGAGCTGAATTTCTACAAATATTTGCATCGTTTTGGCACAAAGAGGTTTCTGTCTGCATCTTTGTGCACAATGGAATAGTGAGTTACTCTAAACTAACCTTGTTTAACTTAATGTGAAAGACCGGCCGCTCTGCTCTTCTGTGCTTCAATTTCTCCAGTAATTGAAACAACTGCCCAAAATTATAAACGCAACACTTTGTTTTTGCCCCCATTTTTCATGAGCTGAACTCAAGGATCTAAGACTTTTTCTATGTATACAAAAGGTCTATTTCTCTCAAATATCTGTCTAAATCTGTGTTAGTGAGCGTTTCTCCTTTGCCGAGATAATCCATCCATTTCACAGGTGTGGCATATCAAGATGCTTATTAAACAGCATGATTATTGCACAGGTGTGCCTTAGGCTGGCCACAATAAAAGGCCACTCAAAAATGTACAGTTTGACTGTATTGGGGGGTCCGGGGGGGTCCGAAACCAGTCAGTATCTGGTGTGACCACCATTTGCCTCACCCAGTTCAACACATCTCCTTTGCATAGAGTTGATCAGGTTGTTGATTGTGGCCTGTGGAATGTTGGTCCGCTCCTCTTCAATGGTTGTGCGAAGTTGTTGGATATTGGCAGTAACTGGAACACGCTGTCGTATATGCCGTTCCAGAGCATCCAAAACATGCTCAATTGTTTGACATGTCCGTTGAGTATGCTGGCCATGCAAGAACTGGTATGTTTTCAGCTTCCAGGAATTGTGTGCAGATCCTTGCAACGTGGGGCCGTGCATTATCATGCTGTAAAATGAGGTGATGGTTGTGGATGAATGGTACAACAATGGGCCTCAGGATCTCGTCACTGTATCTCTGTGCATTCAAAATGCTATCAATAAAATGCACCTGTGTTCGTTGTCCTTAACATACGCCTGCCCATACCATAACCCCACCGCCACCATGGGCCACTCGATCCACAACGTTGACATCAGCAAACCGCTCACCCACATGACGCCATACACGCTGTTTGCCATCTGTCCTGTACAGTGAAAACCGGGATTCATACGTGAAGAGAATACCTTTCCAAAGTGCCAGACGCCATCGAGTGTGAGCATTTGCTCACTCAAGTCGGTTATGATGATGAACTGCAGTCAGGTCGAGACCCCGATGAGGACGACGAGCATGCAGATGAGCTTCCCTGAGACGGTTTCTGACAGTTTGTGCAGAAAGTCTTTGGTTATGCAAACCGATTGTTGCAGCAGCTGTCCGGGTGGCTGGTCTCAGACGATCTTCGAGGTGAAGATTTGGATGTGGAGGTCCTGGGCTGGTGTGGTTACACGTGGTCTGCGGTTGTGAGGCCGGTTTTGGATGTACAGCCAAATTCTCTGAAACGCCTTTGGAGACGGCTTATGGTAGAGAAATGAACATTAAATTCAACAGCTCTGGTGGACATTCCTGCAATCACAGCATGGCATCTGTGGCATTGTGCAGTGTGATAAAACTGCACATTTTAGAGCGGCCTTTTATTGTGCCTAAGGCACACCTGTGCAATAATCATGCTGTCTAATCAGCATCTTGATATGCCACACCTGTGAGGTGGATGGATTATCTCGGCAAAGGAGAAGTGCTCACTAACACAGATTTAGACAGATTTGTGAACAATATTTGAGAGAAATAGGCCTTTTGTGTACATAGAAAAGGTCTTAGATCTTTGAGTTCAGCTCATGAAAAATGGGGGCAAAAACAAAAGTGTTGCGTTTATAATTTTGTTCAGTGTATGTGTGAACTGACAAAACAAAGGAGTTTGTTTACTCCAACTCTCATAATGCACCATCCCCCAGGATGGTTGGCATGCAACTTCTTCTCCAGATTCACAGCCTGATTTTCACAAGCTCTGTTCTCCAATAACACAAAAGACAGAGATCTTACAGCTGAAGGCATGCATACAGTAATTGTCTGAAGCTGCTCTGACACTCAGAGACTTTTAAATTCCATTTAAATAGGAAAATGAATTAAAATGACTAAAGTTGTCATAACATAACTGCTATTTCAAAGAAATGTTAATCAAATATCCACTCAAATGTTTAAAATCTTTGAATCATGTCTCCTACTCTACCTAGATAGCATTTAGGGCATCACTGGCTTGTTTTCATTTTGAGCATTCAACCTAAAAACAGGGTTTCTGCAAGTTTCAGAAGGTACATTTAAGTCTTGGTTTAGACCTTATTTTGATCTATTTCACAGGAAACAAGTATCTTATGTCATTTTACTTAAGTGTATTGTGATTTCAAGAATCTTTAGACATTTGCATTGATAAACAAGATACAAGTACGGAGGAAGAACATTGCAGTGTGATCAGAAGGTAGAGTAATATTCCAGTGGTTGGGAGCAGATGTATTTTCTTTAAAGTGAGTTTATAATTAAACCAAGAACAAATATCTGCCAGTGAGCTAAAAAAAAAAAATCTACATTTTCATACCTCACTGACAGATATTTGTTCTTGTATTAAGCAAACTCAAATCACTTTGTTCAGTTTTTGTAAATCTTCTTTTAAGGATGTTTAGATATTTGTACTGGAAAACAAGTGTCTTGTCAGCATTTTTAGCCATAACAGAAGTGTTGGAACGCTCATCTTCAGTGTCCTACCTACATGTCAAGCATTATACATTTGACTCAAATGTTCTCATGATGCCCCACAATGCTGTCTAGATAGACAGCCATTAGGTTTTGAAAACCAGCAATTTTCTAAAGCCCAAGAAAAATGACAACTATGATTCTGATCATGGTAGGGAAAATACACAGCATAGAGTTTTGAGAAGCATCTGTACATTTGTTCCGGTTACGTCCATCTCTAATGGTCACTATGTTGCTTTAGCCCCACAGCACAGGGCTCTGACCACACACACTCCTCTTCCCTGAGAGCATGTAGGCATGTTTTGTGGAGGCCTGTGCGTGTGTTGTAAAGATGTTAACTGGGGTGCCAGGATGCAGTTATAGGTGATACAGCATTTGCGAGAAGCACATCAGGTTTGTGCAGCCATGGAGGTGGAATTTGTTCTTACACACACACACAGTAATGTTACATCAACTGCACACTCCACACACTACTAAACTCTCAGTGATGTGGTCGCTATGGCAACCTGGTCTTATGATGGCCTGTAAACCCACAGCATGAGTCATGGGAAAGAGTGTAGCAAAGAGAGTGTGTGTGTGTGTGAGAGAGCACAAGAAGGGAAAAAGAACTAAAGGGGAAACTTGTACTTTGTGATTTGGCTTCATCATTCACTCCTGACACTTTCTCACTGTGTCCTCCCCATGCTCGATGCAACAAATTTCTAGAAAAAGTAATTTCTCTGTCCTCTCTAAAACTAGAATGTTACCGCAAAGCAACAATAATAGTAGCCAATCAAAACTTGTTCGATGTTGAATATAAAGGAAAAAGAAACCTAGAGGCCAGTATCTGACAATATAATGAGGTAAAAGCGACACATTGTTACTCTGTGTGTAGGGATGAGGGAGAGTATGTACCTGTAGCTGCAGATGTCGATGCAGCCATATTAATGACTTGGCCTGGTTTGTCCACGATAATGTAGGGGTTATTTATTACTGAGGGGCTGGACTTCATGTGCACTGGCGTAGATGATGATGTCCGGGGGAGAGGAGAGTGACTAGGGGTGGAGATAGGAGAACCTGGAACACAAAAATTGTATTTCTATGATTAGATTTATAGTGTGATCCTCATAAATTTCTCATCATGTTTAAGAGCCACACAGACTGCAAATCCATAATGCTTAAAGCAGTTTCACATCTTTACTATGGTCTGCTTTTCTTGTCCTATCTTTATACAACAAGCACACTGAGTTTGATGTTTGTATTTCCCTCAAAATGGCAAACTCGAGACTGACTGGCTGACTTTAAACTATTTTTGAGTGTCAGAGAATACAGCGTTTTAAAAAGTCAATGGTAAACAGTGTCATGTTAATGCAAGTTCATACCAGACTGCTACAAGTCAAGTATTTTCCTAGATATGTCGAAGTTTACGAGTCTCACAGCATCAAATCTTTGAAAGTTATGCACTAGTAAGTAAACAAGATAGAACTGGTAGTTTGGTAATTTTGCATGTCAATCAGATGGCCTGTGATTATCCCTAAAACCTACTGTTTTTCTTTCAGATGTTTTGGCAGATGTTTTTTGTGGATATAATCATACATTCAATATTAATTCATTTTACCATAGTGAATTAGTGAAGGAACAGCTGCTTCCCTATCAGTGTGAAAGTTAAGTTTGGCTGCCACTAGGGGGCAAAACACAGCAATCGAACACAAATGTTAGAGATATAGTGGCAAAAGTGGGTGGTTCTTGGTCAGAATAAGATCAAATGTGGACCAGACTTTATAAAGAGTAGGTCTGGCAAAGAAAGACTAGGACATATCAGACTGAGCTCCTCTTAAAGTCGTGGGGAAGTCGTGGCCTAATGGTTAGAGAGAGTCGGACTCATAACCCAAAGGTTGTGGGTTCGAGTCTCGTACCGGCAGGGATTGTAGGTGGGGGGAGTGAATGTACAGCACTCTCTCCCACCTTCAATACCACGACTGAGGTGCCCTTGAGCAAGGCACCGAACCCCAACTGCTCCCCGGGCGCCGCAGCATAAATGGCTGCCCACTGCTCCGGGTGTGTGTTCACGGTTTGTGTGTGTTCACTGCTGTGTGTGTGCACTTTGGATGGGTAAATGCAGAGCACTAATTCCGAGTATGGGTCACCATACTTGGCCACACTTCACTTCACTCACTTTAGATCTGCTCTCACACACTGACAAGCAAACCTATAATGCATTACACAGGAGTTTCACAACTTTCTGACCATCTCCTTTTCTCTAGAAAATCAAACCTACAGCAGAAAAAAGCCAGAGCGACATGAAAGAGACTGTATATAGAGGATTTTACTGCTTGCATTTAAACTCAGCTCTTCTCCACCTTCCTTGTGCACCTGTGAGACTCACCAGACACAATCTTGCAGCTCATCGTAATTGGCTGAAATGATTTCCCAGGTGATTCAGCGGGACTGGGCACTTGCCCTTGTGGAATTATCTTACAGCTAGCTATGATTGGCTGAAAGGCTGAGTTTCCGTGGGAACCAAGGGTGATTTTCTCAGACCTATTTGACTGCGAAGTTCGTTCAGAACATGAAGAACGGACCGACTCACTCTTGACAGTCACACCTGGAACTAAAATAAAAGGGACAACAATCAATTTCGTAATCAATAGATCTAATCAATAATTAGTTTACACACATTTAAGTACTAGAAGTATCTTTAGGAAGCAGCTTAAGTTGTCGTCCGAAACACAAAATGCATTTTCATACAAGTGACTTAGGCATGGAATGTATAATGAAGGTCTAGTCTTGGACTAATACAGACTTTCAAAACAGCTTCCAATGCTTATGCAATAAAGTGCAAACATCCTACTAATCCTCTTAATCAAAATAATCCCATTTTAAAGACACAGTGGGATACTGCATAATTATTTTGTGTTACTATGTGGCATCCTGTGAAATGGACAAGCATTTGTGTGTTTTGTCTACCTCTATCTGAGCTGGGCTGATCATCATGAGCATGCAGAGAGTGAGAGGAGGGCCGCCGAGAGCCTTGGGCAGCTGTGCAGGAGGAACCAGACCCGCCCACAAACGGCAGATGAGAGGATGATGATGATGATGATGATGGTGATGAAGATGAGGGAGCAGAGGGGATGAAGTCATCGCCTAGTGAGTTTCTGTGGAGCTCAACATCCACCACCTTTAGAAAATAAGAAACAGAAAGAAGAAATGGCATTTTAAAGATTAATCAAGATATATTTGACACTTGTAATAAACCTTGTCATCACAAAATCATTTTAGAAATATAAAACCCTGCACTTTCACTGTGTCCTGGTTGAAAAGTAATTTTCTGCTCCCTGAGTTCTGCAGCTTAAAAGAAACCTTCATCATTCTCAGCATTTAATTTTTTCCTTAGAATAAAAAAATTTAACTTTCTACATACCTTGTTGTACACATTCTGGAAAATCAGTTGCAATCAGTTTAAAGGGTTAGTTCACCCAAAAAAGAAAAATTAGGCTGCGTTTTACTCACCCCCGAGGCATCCTAGGTGTACAGTGGGGAAAAAAAGTATTTAGTCAGCCACCAATTGTGCAAGTTCTCCCACTTAAAAAGATGAGAGAGGCCTGTAATTTTCATCATAGGTATACCTCAACTATGATAGACAAAATGAGAAAAAAAAAATCCAAAAAATCACATTGTAGGATTTTTAAAGAATTTATTTGCTAATTATGGTGGAAAATAAGTATTTGGTCAATAACAAAATTTCATCTCAATACTTTGTTATAGACCCTTTGTTGGCAATGACAGAGGTCAAAACGTTTTCTGTAAGTCTTCACAAGGTTTTTCACACATGTTGCTGGTATTTTGGCCCATTCCTCCATGCAGATACCCTCTAGAGCAGTAATGTTTTGGGGCTGTCGCTGGGCAACACGGAGTTTCAACTCCCTCCAAAGATTTTCTATGGGGTTGAGATCTGGAGACTGGCTAGGCCACTCCAGGACCTTGAAATG
Source organism: Sinocyclocheilus anophthalmus (assembly GCA_018155175.1). Lineage (NCBI taxonomy): Eukaryota > Metazoa > Chordata > Actinopteri > Cypriniformes > Cyprinidae > Sinocyclocheilus > Sinocyclocheilus anophthalmus. The sequence goes on along the minus strand of JADLZN010006718.1, from coordinate 61,950 downwards.
CTTCTTACGAAGCCATTCCTTCTTTGCCCGGGTGGTGTGTTTGGGATCATTTTCATGCTGAAAGACCCAGCCACGTTTCGTCTTCAATGCTCTTGCTGATGGAAGGAGGTTTTCACTCAAAATCTCACGTTACATGGCCCCATTCATTCTTTCGTTTTACACGGATCAGTCGTCCTGGTCCCTTGCAGAAAAACAGCCCCAAAGCATGATGTTTCCACCCCCCTGCTTCACAGTAGGTATGGTGTTCTTTGGATGCACCTCAGCATTCTTTCTCCTCAAGTTGAGTTTTTAACCAAAAAGTTCTATTTTGGTTTCATCTGACCATATGACCTTCTCCCAATCCTCTTCTGGATCATCCAAGCTTTTTTCTCTAGCAACTTCAGACGGGCCTACATGTACTTGGCTTAAGCAGGGGACACGTCTGATTTTGCAGGGATTTGAGTCCCTGGCGGCGCAGTGTGTTACTGATGTTAGCCTTTGTTACTTTGGTCCCAGCTATCTGCAGGTCATTCACTAGGTCCCCCGTGTGGTTTTGGGATTTTTGCTCACAGTTCTTGTGTTTTTTGACCCCACGGGGTGAGATCTTGCGTTGGAGCCCCAGATCGAGGGAGATTATCTGTGGTCTTGTATGTCTTCCATTTTCTCATAATTGCTCCCACAGTTGATTTCTTCACACCAAGCTGCTTACCTATTGCAGATTCAGTCTTCCCAGCCTGGTGCAGGTCTACAATTTTGTTTCTGGTGTCCTTTGACAGCTCTTTGGTCTTGCCATGGTGGAGTTTGAGTGTGACTGTTTGAGGTTGTGGACAGGAGGTGTCTTTTATACTGATAACGAGTTCAAACAGATGCCATTATTACAGGTAACGAGTGGAGGACAGAGGCGCCTCTTAAAGAAGAAGTTACAGGTCTGTGAGAGCCATAAATCTTGCTTGTTTGTAGGTGACCAAATACTTATTTTACTGAGGAATTTACCAATTAATTCTTTAAAAATCCTACAATGTGATTTTCTGGATTTGTTTCCCTCATTTTGTCTCTCATAGTTGAGGTATACCTATGATGAAAATCACAGGCCTCTCTCATCTTTTTAAGTGGGAGAACTTGCACAATTGGTAGCTGACTAAATACTTTTTTCCCCACTGTACTAGACTTTCTCTTTCAGACGACTCCAGTCGGAGTTATATTAAAAATTGTCCTGTCTATTCCAAGCTCTATCATTGCAGTCCGCGGGTGTTGCAGTTGCTCATTCCAAGAAGTTAAATAAAAGCACCCAGGCATCAAAAGGTGTTCGTCTCGCTCATTTTTGTAAAAAATATCCCTTCAAACGTAATAATCACTTTAATCTATTTGCGCCAGCGTTTACACAGAAGCAGTTCCGGAGTCATGACTATGAGGTCGCATTGCGCATAGCTCCGGTGAGTCTCGTGAAACCAGTCTTCTCTTGGCTTATTTCGAAATCCTCTGACATTCTTCTTTACCAATCATTGTTTTGTACTTCTAATTAGTGACCATTATTTTGTTTTGATCTCTCCCCTGCACTCCACGTTAGTCACTTCTGAGTGGCGCATGCGCAAATCCAACCTCATACGTCATCCGCCCGGAACCGCTTCTGTTTACAACAGTGAGCGCAAGCTAGATTCAAGTGATTATTATGGGGGGTTTGGGTTGGGCTTTTGAATATGGATATTTTTCTTACAAAAACGCATTGATTCGCTACAGGAGGCCACACGCTACACACTTTTTTATGCATGGGTGCTTTTTATTTAACTTCTTTTGGACTGAAGCCATGCAACACCCGCTGACTGCAATGATAGAGCTTGAAAGATCAAAGACAATTTTTAATATAACTCCGCCTGGATTCGTCTGAAAGAAGAAAGTCATATACACCTAGGATGCCTTGGGGGGTGAGTAAAACGCAGCCTAATTTTCATTTTTGGGTGAACTAACCCTTTAACTATGCTATGGCATCATGGTCAGAAACCAGATTTATTCCCTTTTTTACTTTGCTGAACACAAACAATACATCTTCTTTTGACACTTTCACTCATAACTCCAGTTTTGTGCTTACCTTCACCTTGAAGACTATGACATTTTCATCACAAATTATCCTGTTAAAAAGCTTACAGGTTGGTTCTTAATATTGTGCTTTGCCTCCTCGAGCAGCAATGTCTGTTCACAGCCTTTTTTGATAGCTGTGCTTTTGCAGAGTAGTACGCAATAAAAAGAAAACTGAATTTTTAGGATCTCTCAACTTAAAATAAAAAACCTAATTATGTAAACTTATAAAAAGGCTGCAGTTGCATGTAAAGATACAACTACAGCTGCAGTTTCATGTAAAGATTAAGATAGTGTGTCTTACCGTTTCAGCTCCCAAAGTCTGTAAACCTGTGTATGTTCTGTCAAGCTGAGGGAGAACAAATAAAAGATAAATAACAGAAACATTAAAGAGCAGTCTTTGCTGCAGAGTATCCAAGAGGTTGATGGGTGGACAAAAGAACTTTAATCTGCAAACTAGCCTATTCTTTTTATCTCGATTCATCTCCCTTTATTTTATCTTTGTTATTTTAACCTATAACAAAAGGGATTGCTGTGACAACAAATAAAGAAGAAAGGAAATATCAACAGACAGGATGCTTTATAAAATCGACCATTTCACCTTTAGACTCAGAGAACCCCACATAAAACGATAGATTTGTGTAAACATATTCTATTATGCACAATCTGCACACACAAAAAATAAATTGAATCCTCTAAGTAAATTTTAAATAAACAGAAGGGGATGTCATCTAATGTCTGAATTTTTCACAAAAAAGTACAAAGAAAGATAAAGGGGGAGAAAAGGAAAGATGAAAAGGGCAACAAAAGGGTTCAAAGAGAGCATGTACGCAAGCGGTCAGTAAGTGTCTGACCTTTAAGTGGTGGATGATGTCGATACGTTTGTTCCGTTGGTCTTTAAAGTGAATCTGCACACGGACAGGAAACTCTCCCCACCCTCGACGAGTCAGGTGGAACGGTGGCTCACTAAACACACACACACCAAACAAACAGAGTTTAAAGGGGTCATATGATGCGATTTCAATTTTTCCTTTCTCTTTGGAGTGTTACAAGCTCTGCTCCCACCACACGAAAGACGAGCAAGGTGTGGGATTATTTTGAAATAGAAGGAAACGGAAAAGTTGTGTGTAAACTGTGTAATGTCAAATTGGCTTACAATAACTCTACTGGAGCGATGCGTAATCATATTCAATACAGGCACGTAGGCGTTAGCTTAGAGACTAGCCAAAGCCAGCTAATGTCAATCACGTCATTCACTACAGCCCGCCACCGCTGCGATCCCGTCCGCGCTGTCTATTCCTCTAATGAAGACCCACTTCAGTGGTGGTGCGGGATGTCCAGGCGCTTTCCGAAATTCTGTTGGCTTGCTTTTCATTATCTCTGCGTGCCTGCGACTTCAGTTCCTGCAGAGTGCGTTATTTTCAAGTGCAGGAATTGTTAATTGCCTCAGGTCCTGTCTTTCTTTTTGTTTGTTTTGTTTTTAGATGATATAGCCTACATGATGAAGTATGTTTTTAAAAGCCGTTTTAATGCTATTCCTTGATAAAAATTTTCTATTGTTTTTGACTTGTGTTTTAATATGTTGGCTAATGTTATATGAAGATGAAGAATTCTGTCAGGCTATTGATTGATTTTCCATTGTTCTGCATTTCCCCAGCTGATTTGAATAAATAAGTATTGGTTGACGGTCGGTGTGTCCGCTTCCTTTTTTTTCTCTTTTTAACAACCGCCTAAAATTAAATGATGATAACGGGAGGCAAGCGTAGGCTACGGCATAATTGTGACCTATTTTTAGCGGAATTCATTGAGGGATTTGACAGTGTGATTCATAAATTAAGTATTTCAAATGTAGGCTATTATATACACGCACAACTTTTGGGGGTTTCTTGCTTTTAGACCAGTCGACTAGTCGGATACAAAACTTCCATTTCAATGACAGTCCCAAATTAGTCTCGCGCACCATCCTAATATACACCTAGGATGAATCGGGGGTAAGTATAACAGCCTAATTTTCATTTTTGGGTGAACTAACCCTTTAAGTTTATCAAGAGTTAATGTAAGAGTTAAAACATATAATGTTACAAAAAAATTATTTAAAAAAAATGCTGTTTTTTTTAACATTCTATTCATCAAGGAATCCTGTAAAAAAAAAAAAAAACTCCTGAAAAATCATCTCTGTATCACAGGTATCAATTATATTTTATTCTAACATAAGTGACTTCTTTCAAAATTATTTTTAAAAAATCTTACCAACCCCAAAGTTTAGAAAGATAGTGTACATTATCACTCTCTCGGTTTTACATGCAATTTACATTAATAAAGATACTCAATAATTTAAAATATAACTACTGTATACCCAAAGACAGTTATGCTCCAAAAAAGCTATACAGTTTGATCTAATTAAAACAATCAATAAGAGAGGCAAGTAAACACGCACCTGACTTCCACAAGGTCATTGGGCTTGTAGCTGGGGTGCAGGAAGAACCAGACTTTCTTCACAAAATGATCAATACTGGGCTCTTTGCGAGAACCTCGAACATACACCATCCATTTATGAGTGGACTGATCGTTCTCCTCACGTTTATCAGGGGCAATATACCTGAAAGAGAGAGAAAAAAAACAGTCTAAAAATCAAACTCAAATAAATTTATAGTTGCATGCATACATTTACTCATTGGTTGGGGAAGATATGTCGTTGCCAACGTAAACCTCCCAGTAACCCTCAGAACAGCTAACTATATGGTTATATTTAAACATTAAACTCTAAATGTCACTCTTCAAGATTCAGTTTGTAATAGCACAGCAGCAGTTTTGCTAGGTATCCACTCAGTAGCAGCAAGGATACGTTCAGTTTATTTGCACATGTTGTGAGTTTCTTTTCAGCTCAGCATGGATAGCGCATTTTCAGCTACCTGCCTCAGTAACGTGATTTGTGCACTTCATTTTGAGTTTCTTGGGAAACAAGCATCTGCTACAAACATAAATGTAGAATGCAGAGCCATTCAGAGACCCTTTATTTAGATAAACAGCTTAAGACGGTGAGTATTTTCAGCACACCGGCCCTGGAGTAAACAGTCTCATTAAGATCTTTAGTAGCTCTGCAGGCAAAAAAAAAAAAAAGAGCTTACATCATTGTTCATATGCAGACACACACACTGGTGTCACTCTCACATGCTCTGAGTGCATTTTACGAGGTAAAGTAGATAAGGACTGTGTGATAATGAGGTTAGATTGCTGCCTAGAGAAAACTAAAGCTTTGCGCCATGTGAAAGTTTATTGGGTTTCGGAGAAATAATACTCAACGCAAAAAAGAGTTTTCGAGAAAGTGATGCATTAAAAATTAATACAAGCTCAGAGAAATAAATACGGTTTCTCATAAAAACATCTGTCCAAATTACAAACTGCTACCATTCATCCAGTAGCTGTTTTTTTTTTTTTTTTTTTTGACAGAAGAGCAAAATACATTTATTCAATCAAAATTGAAAACTGTCATCATTTACTCACCCCAAGCCATTCTTCCTAATAATGTATCGAACATACTTTTCCAATTTTACGTAGCTCCTTACTACAGCTATGCAATACTCAAAGTCTTCTGAAGTCGTACAATCGTTTTTTTAAAAGAACAAACCAGAATTTAAGTCTTCATTCACTGAAACCTCTGACATTGTATTGCACCTTGGTATGTTCACGACAGATATTTGCTTGTGTTCCACAGAAGAAAGTCATTCATAGAGGTTTAAAATGATATTAGGAGGACATAAAAATAACAGAATGATGATGGAATATACATTTTTTGGTGAACTATTCCTTTAAGGTTGCAGAGTCGAGAATAAGGCGTCCTACTCAAGGGCACACCAGCATTGTTCAGAGAAAGAGCACAAACATCAGTCAGGATCCCAGAGGTGCTAAATCAAAACTCTCCAGTGCAATAACAAAGATTTAGGCCAGAATGACTCTGGATGTTGAAATAAAGCTGATCTACACTACAAACAAATGATAAAATATTCTTCAAATCACACAGGTTTCATGCTATGCGTGCAACAGCAATTATGCTAATATAGTCAAATTAAAATGAGTAATATCTGATCTGTAAAATAAGGGCAAAGAGACAACCGTAATGCTTCATACTTAGACACGTTGCCCACAACAATAGTTTTCTTCATGTAGAGCCGAGAAGCCTCATCTCCTGTAGTGTGGTAAGTCACATGCTGCTCTAAGGATGATGTCACACCAAATGTGTCCTACACATGGGCATGTAATAAAACATTTTTTAATGTCAGGTACTGTAGGCATAGAGTAACAGTGCTGTAGCATTTTCAAGCCATGCAAACCCTCAGACTTATGTTCTGATAGTGTGTGGGCTACTAACTTTTCCTGTGTTCCTGCCAGGTCGGTGTTCACGTGGAGCGCCGTCCTCTCTCCCACTGTCCATCTCCCTCTCCCCAGCCTCCCCATGTTGGCTGAGGGACTCGGTCTCAGACTGGACCTGTGATGGGGTCTCTGAATTCTGGTTCAGTGGAGACGAGGAGCGGGAGGGGGAATCCAAGAAGCGTTTTATGGCAGGGTGGTTCAGCACAGATGGGTCACTTTTAGAGGCCTGGAAGCAAATGAATCAGTAATCAACTGTTTGTGCTTAGAGTTAGAGGAAATTTCAACAAAGCAGCAACAAAACTGGAAGTTTGTTCATGCAGAAAGATCAAAACCAGAAGTTTTTTTACACTTTTTCAGCTACCTTGGTTCCAGAAGTATTTTCCCATTCATTCAAATCCCATAGAGATATTTAAAAAGTATTTGTTTATGAGTTATAAGTTATGAACAAAACCAACCAGCTATGAGGTGAATCACACTACTACAAACTTTAATTTGAGGCAAAAAGTATTTGAAAATCAGACAAATACAAAGGTACAAGACTGTATACTTAACTTTAATAAGGGAAAGAATTACTACACTCCCATGAAGCATGACGAACAATTTAACAATAAAAAAGAGGCGAAATCTAGTATATACTTCAAATCAATGTTTAAACACTATATATATATATATAATACAGTTTTTGCCCCCTTCCAGTTTTTTACATTTTTTGCATATTTGTCACACTTAAAAGATTCAGATCATCAAACAAATTGTAATACTACACAAAGATAATACAAGTAAATACAAAATGCAGTTTTTAAATGATGATTTCATTTATTAAGGGAAAAAAGCTGTCCAAACCTACTTGGCCCTACGTGAAAAATGAATTGCCCCCTCCTGTTAAATCATGAAAGAACTGCAATTAACCACATTATTTTAGAAAGCTGAGTTAAATTTCACTAGCCACACCCAGGCCTGATTACTGCCAGACCTGTTGAATCAAGAAATCACCTAAATAGAACCTGTCTGACAAAGTGAAGCATGCTTAAAGAGCAACACATCATGTGTTCTAAAGAAATTCAAGAACAGATGAGAATCAAAACAGTTGACATGTATCAGTCTAGAAAAGATTATAAACCGTGGTCAGAGCCATTATCCACAAATTGAGAAAACTTGGAACAATGGTGAACCTTCCCAGGAGTTGCCGGCCAACCAAAATTACTCCAAGAGCGCAACAATGACTCATCCAAGAGGTCATAAAAGAACCCAGAACAACATCTAAAGAACTGCAGGCCTCACTTGCCTCAATTAAGGTCAGTGTTCATGATTCAACAATAAGAAAGAGACTGGGCAAAAACGCCACTGCTGACCAAAAAGAACACGAAGGCTCGTCTCTCATTTGCCAAAAAATATCTTGATTATCCCCAAGACTTTTGGGCAAATATTCTGTGGACTGATGAGACAAAAGTTGAACTTTTTGGAAGGTGTGTGTCCCGTTACATCTGGCGTAAAACCAACACAGCATTTCATAAAAAGAACATCATACCAACAGTCAAACATGGTGGTGGTAGTGTGATGATCTGGGGCTGCTTTGCAGCTTCAGGACCTGGAACGACCTGCCATAATTGACGGAACCATGAATTCTGCACTCTATCAGAAAATCCTGAAGGAAAATGTCCAGCCATCAGTTTGTGACCTCAAACTCAAGCACACTTGGGTTATGCAGCAAAAAAATGATCCCAAACACACCAGCAAGTCCACCTCTTAATGGCTCAAGAAAAACTAAATTAAGGTTTTGGAGTGGCCAAATCAAAGTCTGGACTTAAATCCAATTGAGATGCTTAAACAGTCCATTCATGCTCGAAAACCCTCCAATGTGGCTGAATTAAAACAATTCTGCAAAGAAGAGTGGGCCAAAATTCCTCCACAGCGATGTGAAAGACTCATTGCCAGTTATCGCAAACACTTGATTGCAGTTGTTGCTGCAAAGCGTGGCACAACCAGTTATTAGATTTAGGGGGAAATTACTTTTCACGTAGGGCCAGGCAGGTTTGGACAGCTTTTTTCCCTTAATAAAAGAAATCATCATTTAAAAACTGCATTTTGTATTTACTTGCATTATCTTTGTGTAATATTAAAATTTGTTTGATGATCTGAATCTTTTAAGTGTGACAAATATGCAAAAATTAAAAAAAAAACAGGAAGGGGCAAAAACCTTTTCACAGCACTGTATACAGGTGCATCTGAATAAATTAGAATGTCGTGGAAAAGGTCATTTATTTCAATAATTCAACTCAAATTGTGAAACTCGTGTATTAAATCAATTCAATGCACACAGATTGAAGTATTTTAAGTCTTTGGTTCTTTAATTGTGATGATTTTGGCTAACATTTAAAAAAAACACCAATTCACTATCTCAACAAAATAGAACATGATGACATCCCAATCAGCTAATCAACTCAAAACACAAAGTTTTCCTGAGCCTTCAAAATGGCCTCTCAGTTTGATTCACTAGGCTACACAATCATGGGGAAAGACTGCTGATCTGACAGTTGTCCAGAAGACAATCATTGACACTTTTCACAAGGAGGGTAAGCCACAAACAATTCATTGCCAAAGAAGCTGGCTGTTCACAGAGTGCTTGTATCCAAGCATGTTAACAGAAAGTTGAGTGAAGGAAAAAGTGTGGAAGAAAAAATATGCACAACCAACCGAGAGAACAGCAGCCATATGAGGATTGTCAAGCAAAATCGATCAAGAATTTGAGTGAACTTCACAATGAATGGACTGAGGCTGGGGTCAATGCATCAAGAGCCACCACACACAGACGTGTCAAGGAATTTGGTACAGTTGTCGTATTCCTCTTGTTAAAAACACTCCTGAACCACAGACAACGTCATAGGCATCTTACCTGGGCTAAGGAGAAGAAGAAGTGGACTGTTGCCCAGTGGTCCAAAGTCCTCTTTCAGGGAGAGCAAGTTTTGAATTTCATTTGGAAACCAAGGCCCTAGAGTATGGAGGAAGGGTGGAGAAGCTCATAGCCAAAGTTGCTTGAAGTCTAGTGTTTAGTTTCCACAGTCTGTGATGATTTGGGGTGCAATGCCATCTGCTGGTGTTGGTCCATTGTGTTTTTTGATAACCAACGTCACTGCACCCGTTTACCAAAAAAATTTTGGAGCACTTCATGCTTCCTACTGCTGACCAGCTTTTTGAAGATGCTTTCATTTTCCAGCAGGATTTGGCACTGCCCACACTGCCAAAATCACCAAAAGCTGTTTCAATAACCATGGTGTTACTGTGCTACAAACTCGCCTGACCTGAACACCATAATAGAGAATCTATGGGGTATTGTCAAGACGGAAATGAGAAACAAGAGACCAAAAAATGCCACTGTCAAAGAAACCTGGGCTTCCATAACATCTCGGCAGTGTCACAAACTGATCACCTCCATGCCATGTTGAATTGAGGCAGTAATTAAAGCAAAAAGGAGCCCCTACCAAGTATTGAGTAATGTACAGTAAATGAACATACTTTCTAGAAGGCCAACAATACACTAAAAATGTTTTTTTTATTTAATTGGTCGTTGAAGTATTTTTAATTTGTTGAGATAGTGAATTGGTGGGTTTTTGTTAATGTGAGCCAAAATCATCACAATTAAAAGAACCAAAGACTTTTAAACTACTTCAGTCTGTGTGCACTAAATTTATTTAATACACGAGTTTCACAATTTGAGCTGAATGACTGAAATAAATGAACTTTTCCATGACATTTAATTATGAGCGCACCTGTATATATATAGATAGATAGATAGATAGATATACCACAAACCAGTTTACATGAATAACATTTATTGCATATTATGCAAACAAATATGTAAGTAGATATAATACTATATGTAGTATTAACCTCTCTAGGAAATTCGAAATGCATCATGAGAGTGGGCAGACGATAAAGAGTTTTTTAGTGCGATTTGGTGATTGGTGGAGACTTTTTGCAGAATCACAGGTCATGTATTTTGAAACATTAACAACCTCATAGATCCCAGCAGGCCTGTCATTAATGATTTATAAATGATCATTTAAAGGGTTACTTCACCCAAAAATTAGATTTCTTTCATTAATAACTCTCATGACGATCCAAACTTGTAAGACCTCCGTTCATCTTCGGAACACAAATTAAGATATTTTGATGCATCCCGTAAGCTCTCTGACCCTCCCATAGACGGTAAGTGTCCTTGCATGATCAAGGTCCAGAAACATGCAAGGACATCGGTAAAATAATCCATATGACATCAGGTGTTCTGGGTATGATGCAGCTGACACAGAATAGCATACGCCGTTTACGTTCAGTGGATATTCTCCAAAATGGCACTAGGGTGACGAGGAGGAGACGAATTGTTGAATAAACAATTGTATATTGTTTTGCCATGATTTTATTTTTTAGAAATCGAAGAATCGCGATTTTGAATAGAAATATTACCAAATGTTAGAATTAGACACTTTGACAATATGCCGGTGATAACAGTAAAGAGAAAAGAAAACGATCCAACCGCATGTCGGCGCATGTGATTAACCGCTCATGTGTGACGCGCTCTGTGAAGGACCATTAATATAGCGCTAAGCGCCATTCACACAGAATGCGCTTTTGTGTAGACAAAGATGCGACACGGGCAGTGGAATAGGTAAAACATGCAAGAAGATGGGAGTGAACTTCTTTTAACTTGAGTGCAGCGTTTTAGAATGGCGTTTCATGCATGAGACACTGCAAGAGACGCGAGCAACAGTCAAACACATCCATGTTTACACAGAAAAAACTATGGAAAAGCAGCGCAATCGAATAAAAAACCTGTAAAGAACTACTACTGTATGTCTGATATTTCATGTTTGCATCATGATGACAGGCAGAAAACTGCTGTTCATTGTTTTTACAGAACATTTATAGTTAATGATAGTCTACTGGTGTTATACCTTCAGTCATTTTGAATTTGATTTGAACATCATGTTGACAACTTAATGTGTGCTGCACTTAGAATAGAATTTTCTTTAACTAGAGGGTTAATAAAGAAAAAGTAACTTGAATCATGTTGTAGTTACATTTTCAAGTTGACTAGTTAAAATGTAAAAAAAAATCGCGCATCGGTCACACATTCTAGAAAAAAAAAAAAATACAAGGATTTAAAGTTTTTGCAAAATCGCCAAGCCCACTCTTTCAGACGTATCCAGTCGGAGTTATATTAAAAATGTTCTTTGATCTTCCAAGTTGTTTAATGGCAGTCAGCGGGTGTTGGAGTTTATCAGTCCAAAAGAAGTGAAATAAAGCACATCCATCCATAATAAAAAGTGCCTCACACGACTGCGGGGGGTGAACAAAGGCCTCCTGTAGCGAATCAATGCGTTTTTGTAAGAAAAATATCCATATTAAAAAAGTAATAATCCATTTAATCTAGCTTGCGCTCACTGTTGTACACTGGAAGCAGTTCCGTGCGGATGACGTATGAGGTCGGCTTTGTGCATGCGCCGCTCAGAAGTGACGAACGTGGAAGCGCAGGGGAGAGATCAAAACAAAACAACGGTCATGAATTAGAAGTACAAAACGAGGATTTGTAAAGAAGAATGTCAGAGGATTTTGATATAAGCCAAGAGGAGACTGGTTTTCCTTTGCTAAAGTAAGGAAACTTTGCTTCCTTTGCTCCTGTTAAAAAACGTTGGTTTTCACGAGACTCACCGGCGCATGCGCAACGCTGACTTCATACGTCATGCTCCCGGAACTGCTTCCATTTACAACAGTGATCGCAAGCTAGATTAAATTGATTATTATGTTTTGAATATGGATATTTTTCTTACATAAACGCTTTCGATTCGCTACAGGACGCCTTTGTTCACCCCCTGGAGCCGTGTAAGGATGTAATGGATGGATGCGCTTTATTTCACTTATTTAGACTGATGAACTGCAACACCCACTGACTGCCATTAAACAGCTTGGAAGATCAAAGATGATTTTTAATATAACTCCGATTGGATTCATCTGAAAGAAGGAAGTCATATACACCTAGGATGGCTTGAGGCTGAGTAAATAATGGGTTTATTTTCATTTTTTGGTGAACTATCCCTTTAATGACAGAATTTTCATTTTTGGGTGAACTATCCCTTTAAAATCAACTGCCTTATGGAGAAAATGAATAGTATTTTTACTTCTCGAACTCGACTGTTTTACTCTATTGACAAAATGTATCAGTGCATCTAATCTCTATAGATTACCTCGGGGACTTTAGGCTGGCCAGCATTGGCATAGTAGTTTGCGACAATGCACGCTCTGAGCTTGTCCATCATTCTCCTGGCCTCATTCAACCTCTGAGGGGGCAAAAAAAACAGATAATAGTTCAGCTTTTAAAAGTCATGTAGTGTACTACAGGTTTAGGTGTTTACTTTGTCTCAAGAACTTTGATCTTTAAATTAAGTGTTGACATTGTACAGTTTCTTAGTACGTGTTGCACTGCTGATTAAAGTACTTCTGGACCAACAAAGCACTGCTAGTCCTAAAATAAAGTGAGTATTGGTCAATTACCTGCCCGATAACCTCGATCTCATGCTCTTTATTCTTCATCTCAAGAGAAAACTGATCCTTGATGATCACTTCAATCTTCTGCACTGCAGCTTCACAGGCTGGTAAAAATCAAACAAGCAGATTAAAACACGACTTGTGTGATGCTCTACATCACTGTTAGGAACCTAGTCTTACCATTCTGCTCCACCACTTTACTCCTCTTGTTCTCCTGAACTTGAGTGATGTCCTCATAGTCAGGATCTTTGTCCTCTATTTTCCTTTTCACCCCAGACATGATCAGTCATTGGCTGGACTGCAGACAGTGCACAACATGTCACATAAACGACAACAAACTTGTACAGGCACACAGAGGCTGAGTCTCAAAATGTAGCTGCTTACCTGCTTGCGTGTAATGTCTAACAATGCCTCCTAGGTAGGCAGCTTGTTAGATTTTGAGACACAGCCCTAGTATATGAGCATACAAGTGTCATTATATTTCCTTGACAGACTGATATTAGTTGTTGCAGAGATTTAAAAACAACTAACATGAATATGTCGCTGCTAATCTGACACACACACATTAAGCTAAATAACTAAAAAGTTATTGCACAACTCACACCACTAACGTTTTTCTAAATTGCGCAAAACGTGATGTAAACACGCACAAGAGTGGTCAGTGTGTTTATGTACACGGTAAACCTACGCTGAATTGGCTGGTGAGGTGTTTAACGGTGAGGCGTTAGCCGTTAGCTTCGGTTGGTCTCGCGCACACGAAAGTCTCGCGCGGACACACGAACTCGTGCAGGGCTCGTGCAGCGAGCGCGTTTATCTACATTATCTTTAACATTTTAAATTAAAACATCGAAAAAATTGAAAACCCCTGAGCTAGGAGAACATTATTTGGCCTGTACAATGAGAAGGAGAGAGAGAAATAAAAAATCGTATATGAAAATATCTATATTCAACTGAGTTATTTTATTTTTTGCAAATATCTGCTTCAGATTGCAGTTCAGCCACACACTGCCTTACCTGCCGCTTAACATCGCCATTTAGGTTTCAGTATCTCACGGATCTGCCAGGAGCAAAAAAACAAAAAATAAAATCTATTTTGTACATGTAGTCCCGTATTGTATTGCTGAAAAATACAATCCGCCAGGAGACAGTATATGCTAGAAAATGGATGGAATGGGAAAGTTTGAACCGAGTTAGGCCATGCTATATCCGAGTCTGACCAAAGAGTGGCGCAGAAAACCACATTTACAGCAACATCTCACCATGAAGTCAGAAGTGTAATTCTGCTCATGCGAAAGGAAAAGGCAACTCTTGCTACTCGGGATTATACACACTTTTAATTTTTTGCAACTACCTATAAAAACTGAAATGAAAATTAATAAACTATATAGTTCATATATAAAAATAAAAATAGTGAATAATAAAAAAAACTAAATTAAATAAAACGAAATGTAAATATGAAAAATGATTTCAAACTATGGAATAAACATTTGTAATAGTATCTCAATGTTATTAAAAAAAAACACTGTTGTGTAAAAAATTTTAAGAAACATAACATTTTCGTATTTTTCATACCATTTCCACTTAGGTATTTGCAGCTTCACATTCAACCTGTACCCTTTCCTTGTCTCTTAAAATAGCACTTAAGTCATCAGTTCCAAGCAGCTCTTTACATATCAACACGTCAACACTTCAGCCTTCATCGCCTGAGGGGCTCTGCTTTAACTAATAATGAACATTACAAGAAAATGCCAGCATTATAAGAATTCGCATTGTCATCATGCTTGTTGCTTACTATCCCATATTTCCGTTCATAAAGGAAACTTATTTGTCAGTAAGTTTCATTTGTCACACCAGAGCAAACTATTTCATTTAGATTTTACAAAGGTTATGGCACTTTTAACAATTGCAATTGTCATGAAACATTGTCTCAGGTATAAAACTATTACAGTCACAAAGCAACAGTGGCAAGAAACCTTGAGAGGAATCAGCGCTCAAGGTCATTCTTTTCTCTTCTGCCTTTCGTTGATGCTTGAAGAAAATAATATGGTTTTAGAGGTCAGTCAACAGAATGTTGCTTTTTAAAATATAATATTTTGGTTAATTTGAATATGCCTTCAGCTACCAAGAACACTACTCTCCGCTCTGGTGAAAGATTTTCACAATAAATACATTCTGCAGATTTCCCCTCAAAATTAGCACAGAAAATGCATAAAGTCTGGGCCTAGGCGTGAGCTGAGACATGTACACGTATGGGGCAAACTGTTTGAGCTAAACTTAAAAGCCTTGACCAGTTGTAAAGATGGTTATGGCTCCATAACCATCTGAATTTAACAATTGCCAGGTGTTATGCGGTTAAGACAAAATGGGTTAACAAATGCTTATAACTTGAATATAAAAAATTAAAACAAATCTGAACCTCAGGCAAGAAAAAAAATCAAATAAACAAACAAATAAAACAACATACACTATATTTTGTTTTTGAATATGAAAGTTCACTAAATTCTAAATGCCTAATTCAACTAATAGATTCATAAGGAAAATGCATATTTTGTGTTCAGCAAACTTTAATTTTTCTTAGCTGTATTTGTTTTATAATATATGCCATCTTTGTTTCTGCTGTATATAAATCATCTTTCAGCTAAGATATAGTTTTATATCCTACACACAACAACAAAAGTGTAAAGTCAGACAGCTAAACAATAATCCTTATTGTAACCACATAATTCACATTTCAATCCATGCTATAGGACAACTCATAAATGTCCAGTAAACTGTAAAATATAGTAGCGTTTGCTTGGGTTTGTGTGTGTGTCTGTGTGTGAGAAGAGCTTGGGTAATGGTTCAGAATGGGGATTTTTTTTTTAAATTATGAGTGGGATTATGTTTTGTATCAAACTGACATATCTCCTCCAGAGTATGAGGAATATACAGTAGCTTAGGTTTCCTTTTGAGGAATTTCCATAGAATCTTGAATAATGCACAAGTACTCCAAGGAATGCCCGTTTCCATAACCACAAGTATGAAGAGGGCTGTACAAACACATACTTCATGCTTCAAGATATTCTGATGAACAGTTACATGAAATGACAACATAAATCATTGCAAATGAACTTTTTTATTGAGGCACTTTTGCAGTTTTACAAAGTATGGTTTATTATTATTATTTATATTTGAAACATGTCCAATATTTCTTATGCTTTGGACTCGATTACAGCTACAGTTTCATTCCACTGAAATGAAATGGTTCGAAACTGCATTTTTAGGATTTTCTACTGCAACAAAAATACCAGGTTATACTTATGAATGAGCTGAAAACCAACCCAGAGCTTGGACCAATTGTGTCCATACAATCCTACAAAACACCACATCTATCCCAGACAAACAATATAAAGCTGGGTTTGAAAAACTGTCAGATATTATTTAAAAAAATAGCATAATGGGCCATACGAATGTTGGCAAAATAACATTTACAAAAATTTAGACCAGTACAGCTGGTAATAATCAAAATGATCGAAGGACAAATCAACATTATGTATATGAAAACATATAAATAAGTATATACAGACACACTTATATTTTTGTCATTGCAGGCAGAAATGCAGGAGACGCCGTGCTTTGGGTAAACTAGCTGCCAGCATGCTGCCTGACACATTCAGATGAATTACACAAAATTATTCTGACAGGTAAATGTCTGCTTCCAGTACTGATAAGTACTAGAGCAGAGACTGCCGTTATCTTACTGCTAAACATGAAAACAGTTCCAGGTTAATTTGAACACGCATCACAACCATACACGCAAACACAAGAATTTCCGGCAGTCCAACAAAAAAAATCTGATGCTATCTACAGCTGTGAGATTGTTTACAAAGCACAACATACAACAACACAGATAACATTAAATGAGTAGAATGTATTTACATTGTCATATATTACTAACACTAGTACATACGAGTGCATGATTGGGGCTCTGGTAAAAAATTAAATTAAAAAAAGATCAGAAAGGCACGTCCTGGTTGTCACACTAAAGATAAGGAGACACTTAAATACAGATCTGATACACAGGAGAAAAAAAAACAGTTTCACAGCTGTACGGTTCATCAAGAACCTATAAGAACCTGACGTGACAATTCATTGACCAAAATCAGAGCTGTCCATCATTGAGGTGTGCAGTTTCCAGCCTTAGGTTTTCAAATGCTTAGAATGCAAAAAAACTCCTCATACAGCATGTCCGATGTAGTATTTAAGTGCTTTCTTTTACTTAATAAGCTCAGAAGCATAATATGATGTAAAAAGAGTAAAAAGCACATTAAAATCACCCCAAGACCGAACCTAAAACAAGTTTCTGTCTGCAGACTTTACAAACGTTGTCAAAATGCAAGAATAATGCTACAAAATAACAAAGAAATGAAAAAGTTAAAGGCATAAACAAATGCACATTTAAAAAATAAAATAAAAATGACAAAAATCTTAAAAAAGAAAGAAAAATAGTAAAGGAAGTGTGCATTTTTAGAGTCCTTTTATAAATACAGGACATCAAAGGTGATTACTCCATCAGATCTGACTCATTCTCTGAATGTATTTCAGTTATGAGGAAGATGTTTTACATACTTGTTCCAGAAAAAAGTCAGTTGACTGTTGCCTTTCAGATAATAACAGGTTTGGCATGATGATGAAATCAACTGTCGCAGTTAAACAAGGTGCTCCTCCTACAGTGCATGTAGATGTATATATGTTAACTGCATAAGCGATAGAAAAAATATCAGTGGTCACTCAATATAAGTGATGCAAAGTTGATATGCACATAAGGGTCTACAGCTCCATGCTTGGGACAGTTTAGATGTACGTTTGCAGATGCTTTCAGGGTTTGTGTTGTTTTTCGCTGAAACGGTGTATGGTAACACAGCCATGGTAGGAGATGGGACGAGGCATAGCAGCCGTGCATGTGATGATGCCAGAGGCCGGGTCGTAGCACACAATATTGTCAGAGGCGTCGCCGTTTTCTCCCCGTCCACCCAGGATGTAGATCTTTTCATTACAAATGGACATACCGCAACTCTCCTAAACACACAGAAACAATTATAGAATCAGTATACGGTACTAAATGACAGGAACTTTGAGGTTTTCACTAGGCTTCCGGTACCTGTCTGCTGAAGGTGTGGCCCACATGCATCCAGTGGTCCTGTGAAGGATCGTAGCAGTAGATGGACTTGGTGAGGCCACCGCATATGTAGATGAGGTGATTGAGAGAAACGGCAGAGATATTGGGTTTGGTGAAGGGAATAGATGCCTTCAGCTGCCAGCTGTCTGACTCTGGGTCATAACACTGGACCTAAAACACAATGGAAAAAGGTTGTTTTATAATCTTGAAAAGTCTTAAAATTCTAATACTATTTCATACTAGTTAGTTATTTTTAGTATTATGTATATACTATTATTGTAATTTTCTGAATCAGTGTTTATATACAGTTTTAATTTATTATAGTTTCAATATTAGTTTGAGTCATTTTCATAGATGGGGAAATGACCATATTACAGGTGTGATAAATAAATAACTGGTTGTTTCAATAAGTTTTGTATAGTATTTTCTTTACTCCTTACTTTAAAAACTATGTCTAAAAAGGTTAATATTTTATGTATTTGAGGTCTGAGATGTGGGAACGGGGAAAAGAGAGAGAATATATTCAATCTTAATTTTTGTAAAATGTTGCAACAAGATGTTAAATTATTTTTTTTGTTTTGTTAAAAATTACAGTTTTGGACATATGTGACCCTGGAACACAAAACCAGTCTTAAGTCGCTGGGGTATATTTGTAGCAATAGCAAAAATACATTGTATGGGTCAAAATTATTTTTTTTTTTTTTTTTTTTTTTTTCGATTTTTTTTTATGCCACAATCAGTTAGGATATTAAGTAAAGATCACGTTCCATGTAGATATTTTCTAAATTTCCTCCCATAAATATATCAAAACATAATTTTTGATTAGTAATATGCATTGCTAAGAGACTTCATTTGGACAACCTTAAAAGCGATTTTCTCAATATTTAGATTTTTTGCAACCTCAGATTCCAGATTTTCAAATATTGTCCTATCCTAACAAACCATACATTAATGGAAAGCTTATTATTCAGCTTTCAGATGATGTATAAATCTCAATTTTAAAAAATTGACCCTTATGACTATGGTTTTGTGCTCCAGGGTCACATATAAATAATAAAAGAAATATATTTTTTAAATACCTTAAAGTAACTACAAATGAGCATGTAAAGCAAATAAATAAATAAATTCTGTGTGGAGCATATGCCCCCGATCCACACAATGTTCTCACCTTTTCCCCCTTTACCTGTTTGCATCTCTGCATTTTGTATGTATTTTTGTTATTTTATCACACTCTGTCAATAGTTTTTCTTTTGTATTTCTACATAGAAATATTTTCCAGTAATTTTAGCACTTATTTAGAACTTATTTCAGTTACCTGCCAAGGCAAAGTTTAAGTTCTTCATCCAATATTTCTACTTTACTTTATTTCAGCTTAAGTAACAAAACAATTATTTTAAACTGCATCAGTTAACAATAACAGCATTGGGTCTTACTTTTCAGCTTATGAACTTAATTCATTTATTTATTTTTGTTACTTTGACACTTTATTTAGATGGGGAACAAATCTGTGAAGTACTTTACCTAAGAGTTGGTCAATGAATCAAATCATGTATATAAATTGCTATATATATATATTATATATATATAATATATATATAGCATAATATATATATTATTATATATATATATATAGTCACAACCATCATAACATCCTATGTGCAGAAATTAAACGCAAACATTCCTGAATACATGAATATGCAGGTGTTACAACAGTGATCAAACACCATAGTCATAATCTCTCTGTAAATTCCTCATAGTCATCAGCACAATATCCTATTTAATGAGCTGAAAGCAGAGTACAGGCCCTGAGGGCGAAAACCAGAACAAACTGGTAAATCTAATATTTGCACTCTTCGGTGCAAACATCTTTCTCTGTGCTGGCTGATGTTGAAAGATTGACAATATGGATGCCACTGAAGACATGGAAACTGACAGAGAGTAAAGATATATTGTCAAAGAGACACCATTTTGGAAACTCTCAGATGACAGATGCAGCACTTATATGGAGGAACATGCAGCATTTTGTATAAGAGAGCTTTGTATTAAACTATATCAGATCCTTCCCTTTCATGTTTTTCTCTTTCTCTCTCTTTCTGTTCCAGATGGCAAGTAAAGAATGCAGTAATCTGAGCACTGGAAAATCAATGAGAGAAACCCATGTGAGATGTTACCCGAGATGACAGCAGTGTCTGAGGACAATAAGCTCAGAATGCAGGCCCACCTGTCCACTAGGTTATAGACCACCTGCACAAAACACACATTCACTACCCATCTGCCGTTAGCAGCCCTTCTGTTCAAAGAGATGCCCATATTTTAGGGGTCACATGAGGAACGTTACAGGTGAGTTCAAAAGTTCAAATGTTCAAAAGTCTGGGGGACAGTTAAGATTTTCTTCTTTTCTATTTATCAAAGAATCCTGAAACAAATTGCGGTTTCACAAATGTATTAAGCAGAACAACTGTTTTCAACATTGTTAATAATAATAATAATGTTTCTTGAGAGCATCAAATCAGCATATTAGAATGATTTCTGAAGGATCATGAGACACTAGGAATAAACTGAATTAGCAAAATAAATTTAAAAAGAAAAAAAATATTTCAAATGTCAATAATATTTAAAAATATTAATGTTTTTACTGTATTATTAATGCGATCTTGAGACTATTTTTTAAACAAAATCTTACTAAAATTGTTGAACGGTAGTGTACCGACAATATGACAAACAGTATGACAAACCCTAGTGACAGCCTCGCTGGCTGTTGAGATGGGCATGCTATCTTCTAAAAAAGCATTGTAACAAAAAAACAAAACAAAACTCAAGTGACAAATGGTTCATATGAAACCAGTCAAAAATGTCTCCCAGCCTGATCAGGCTGGTCTGCTAGCTGGTTTTGGTGCATGTTGCAGCTAGTCAGGCTGGGAGAACTACTTTACCAGCAAACCAGTTCAGCCTAATCAAAGTACGTCGCTCACTAGGGTTGAGAGCAGAGCCAGTGTTACAGGTTGGTTAAACTCTCTGCTGCGCTGGTTATGGTCAATTTGCTTCATAAAGGCATCATGTCAAACAGAAAATTCAGATGTGGTTATTGCAGAAATGAGGGACGTGAGTTTTTTCTAGCAGAGACAAAAAAAAAGGTTTTATTTGATAAAAGGCCTCACCTAAACAAAAAGGTTCAAGGTTTTCCTTTTCAAGACACCTACTCAAAAGCACTATTGCAGGAAGGGTCTGCCAGCATTGCAAAATCACCAGGCATAAGTTGCACTATAGGTGTTTTAAATAAAGAACAAAGACCAAGTTTTTTGGTTTCATAGATGAGCTCGGTCTAATTTTATATTGTGGGTGTGTTTAGCACTGTTTCACACTCACCTTATTGGAGCAGCTGTTTTCATAGGGTTCTCCTCCAATGACGAAAAGCTTTCCCGCACAGCTGATGACCGCCGGGCAGGAGACGGCTTCTTTCATGGGGGCCACCTCAGTCCAGCGGTTGGAGAATGAGTCGTACACCTCCACATTACTGAGACAAGACTGCCCATCATAACCTCCAACTGCATACACCTGCAGGATACATACACAGATATGTTTACCTAGCTATCCAAATGAATACATGTAGATAATCCAACCCTAAAAGAAAAGTTAATTTTTTGGGGGGGGAGGGGGACTCTCATTCTGACGGCACCCATTCACTGCAGAAGATTAATTGGTGAGCAAGTGATGTACTGCTAAATTTCTCCAAATCTGTTTTGATGAAGAAACAAACTCATCTACATTTTGGATGGCCTGAGGGTGGGTACATTTTCGGCGACAGAGATCTAACATAAGCACCACATTTCCCTGGCTTTGGTGTTTCTCTGTAGCTGTTCAAAGACAAGCACTCGTCGTATCCTCTCCACAAACAGCTTTATTCTCAAACTGACACAGCAGAGGAAGTGTGGAGGGGCCACGATGATAACGTAATGACAATGACCCACATTAAAGCTGTTCAACAGGAAACCTGTTCAACAGAGAGGAGAAACAGATCGCAGTTGCCTAAGGCCTAAGATCACATGTAACGTAAACACACATACAGACTGATGACCTCTAACCTCAGAGGCTAAAGTTCTCTTATTCATACTCTCTGATGATTTAAACCCTGTCCTACCCTGTCTTCACTGATTAAAATGAAATCCATAACCTTATATTTATTCATTAAAAGGAAAGTAATTGTATCCATACCAAAATGTCATATGTGCTTCTTCTTCCATGATAAATATATATGGTGATTACTGGCTAGTTGAAGTTGCAATCTTGCTTGGTAAAAAAAAAATAAAAAATTAGATCACGATTTGAACCCCGCCGTCTCTGCACGCTAAAAACTTGCAAGTAATTTTATACGGAACTGCACAAACAAGATATGAGAATGAAGTAGATGGAATGAAATTATGTAAGATATGCTATCAAACATGATTTCCTACCATCTACCCGTACATGCATTCATCATTGTTTTATCTTGCTTGAACTGTTTTTCAGCAAAACACTAGGGGTTCTTCGGGAATGTCAAAGAAAGATACTCATTTTTCCAAAGGATCACCAGGTGAACTTAGTTATTACGGAGTGAGACCAAGATGGCTGCCTGATCAGATGTGTTTGTGCGAGCTCTGGCACCAACTGTGCTTAGAGCAAAAACACTTTTAATTAATTGTATGCTGTGTGTGTTTTGTTACATCTTTGACTTGAAGTTTTCTTCTGTATTGCGTTGCCATGGAGTGTAAACATGGTCCTTTGAATTACTCTTCGGTCAATGCTAATGTGGCTAACATTAGTAATAACGCGTGCTCACCAGCCAGCGGTGGTCATGATTGCATTGCTTCTTGCGCGAGCGAGGAAGATATGTTCACTTTAGCTGAAGAGGAGTTCCGAGTCACTCCGAGTAAATCGCCGGTCACAAAGAAAAGAGCAAGTGACGTCACTCGAGCTGACATCTCGTCACAGCTGTTAGGAAAAACACAGATGATCAACAGCCGCTCAGATGGAATAGAAAAAAGATCTCGGGCATGTCAGCCAAATTGAAGGTCATTGTTGAGAAGGTTACTAGTCTTGAGCGGCGTATGGATGATGTTGAACGGCCTGTGGCTCATACGATATGTTGCAAATTAAGTTGGATGACTTGTATAAATTAAGAACAGAAGGTGCTTTCATAAGGTCAAGGCAAAGGTGGCTTGAACGCGGAGAACAGATGTCTTTCTATTTTTTTTTACTTAAAACAGGGATAAACAATTTTATTTGTCAATTAAATATTGGAGGGATTGTCTCAGAAAATCCTAAAGAAATTTCCCAATTTTGTCAATTTTTACTCAAATTTGTACGAATCTAAATTTAATCTAGCTGATTTGGATACTTTCTGTAAGCATCTTGGTAATGTTAATTCTATTAATCAAGATGATTAAAACATTTCATGTGACTCACCAATTACTGTTTATGAGGTTAAGGAAGCAATTTTTTTTAAATTCTAGCTAGTTTTCGAATGCTTTGTATTTTGTATTTTTTTGAAAAGTTGGTTTGATAAGGATATTGTTTTAGTTCGTCATTTCTTTTAGCACTTAAGGGTATCTCATGAAATATGAGTTTCTTACTTAAATTTTCCTATGACTCCCAAGGAATTTTCTTTTGTCTCTCTTCTTCCATAATCAATCAAACTGATACAATATGTGTTCGATTTGTTCCCCTGGCTTCATAATGTCTGGTGTACTGTTTTGCGTTTGTCGTTTAAAGCATTAAAAAAACGTAGTAATTATGGTGACCCAGTAGTGCACAATGAAATTAGTCCTAAGAGTTGTGTTGTGGCGATTTTATTGTGTTGTGGAAAATTCGTTGTGCTGTGGACTACTAGGCCACCGTTAGAAATGCATTTGGCATGCAAACATGGCCATAAACAACATACACACACAAACAACGCAAAATGAAATGCATTAAAAAAAAAACCTAAGGTAAAAAAATTGGAAGACTGAATGAAAACATTTAAAGGGACAGTTCAATGAAATACAAATTCTGCAGCATCATTTGCTCACCCTCATGTCAATTGAAGAAAACATCATAAATGTTTCAGAACAACATGAGGGCGTAAATGTTAACACAACTTATTTTGGGGTGAACTGTTTCCTTCAAAATGGAAACTAATTTCAGTCCTCCCTCTAAAGAGCTACAAACATCCTTAAAACCAAGCAAATATGTCTGTAAACAACTATAGAGAAGGATGGGCACACACACACACACATACACACACACACACACGCACACACACACACACACGCACACAAAAGAGAGAATTACAACAACCGTTTTCCAAGAAAAAAAAAAAGTCTCAAGAGAGCATTTCGTGTATGTCTCTCTCAATCTCTCTCTCTCGTTATGTGTATGAACGGAAAACGTACTACATCCAAGCAGGCAGCACATTAACAACGCCCCCTCTGGGTAATTAAAAAAATGCCCCCAAACACAATGTGTTTAAAACATTCACAAACTCTCAAAATAAAACACCAAAAGACTATCATAACAAAACATGAAACATGAAAAGCCCACAAACAATTCACAGGAAGTGAAGCATGATTTTCCATAAGACAAACACAACACACAATAACTAGGGCAGCTAATTTCTACAAAATTATCAGTTAAATGGAAACAGCACAATCGGATTACAGCTGTAAACATTTTTTCATAACTACAGTCCTAAACACACTTAAACCCTGGTTACTAAAATGCAGCATTTTTTTTGCGCTTATATGTAATGGTTAGTTTTGTGCTGTAAAAAACTTAAAGCTTATTTCTCTTACTCCACAGCCAAAGTGTTTTATCTTGTTTGAAGCATAAACCACAAAATAATTTATTGCATATATGCTTAAAAACATGCCAATTGGGTAAGAAAAAAAAATATTTAAAGTAGAGCAAACGTTAAGTGTATCAATCTGAAATATTTGAAGATAATTATAAGAAAGAGAAGAGAAAATTTGATTAATTTCAATACAGGGTTAATTATTTTAAGGAAAAACAAAGGAACAAATGTGGGGGGGGGGCTACAAAAAGCCAAAATCATATTTGTCCATTAACAGCCATTCAAAAATAGCCATGTATTTGAAACCAATTAAACTGATTTTTCCCAAGCAATACTTAAAATACAAATATTTACTTACATTAGATGTTTTATCAGTGCAACCCAAAGGTGCAAATCCTGCATAATTTTCTCCATACGGTCACAATGCACTAAAGGAAGTGTGCTTTTGATTTAGGAAATGGGACACTGGGACTTGAAGCACACACACAGACAGACACACACCACTCCCTCTCACCTTCCCCAGTAGGACGGTCATCTTGTGTCTCCATCGACCCTTATTTAGAGAGGCCACTCTGATCCAGATGTTGAGCTGAGAGTTATACATCCAGACGTAACTGCTGTTGATGCGTCCACCTGTAAATAACAACCACAACATTAACAACAGCATTAGCAAGCTGTGTGTGTGTGTGTGTGTGTGTGTGTGTGTCAACTTAATCATATTTACCCAAAAATGAGCTAAAACTGACAAACCCTCCCTTTGGACGATATCCTTATTTGTAGAAAAAAATATAAAATAAAAAGTAAAAATGCAAAAGTTTTCTGTGAGGGTTATTTCTAACTGCTCAGAATAAAAACAATACAAGTCTATGGAATGACCCTATTTAGACAAGCGAGTGTTGTTATTGTGAACAAAAAACTTGTTTAACTGAATAAATCTGAAATAGAATACATTTAAAATATTTTATATGAACAATTTAAATGAAAATGTAAAAAGCTGCTTTGGCATATACAGTGGGGAAAAAAAGTATTTAGTCAGCCACCAATTGTCAAGTTCTCCCACTTAAAAAGATGAGATAGTCCTGTAATTTTCATCATAGGTATACCGCAACTATGAGAGACAAAATGAGAAAAAAAGATCCAGAAAATCACATTGTAGGATTTTTTTAAAGAATTTATTTGCAAATTATGGTGGAAAATAAGTATTTGGTCAATAACAAAATTTCATCTCAATACTTTGTTATATACCCTTTGTTGGCAATGACAGAGGTCAAACGTTTTCTGTAAGTCTTCACAAGGTTTTCACACACTGTTGCTGGTATTTTGGCCCATTCCTCCATGCAGATCTCCTCTAGAGCAGTAAATGTTTTGGGGCTATCGCTGGGCAACACAGATTTTCAACTACCTCCAAAGATTTTCTATGGGGTTGAAATCTGGAGACTGGCTAGGCCACTCCAGGACTTGAAATGCTTCTTACGAAGCCACTCCTTTGTTGCCCGGGCGGTGTGTTTTGGTATCATTGTCATGCTGAAAGACCCAGCTACGTTTCATCTTCAATGCCCTTGCTGATGGAAGAAAATCTCACGATACATGGCCCCATTAATTATTTCGTTTACACGGATCAGTCGTACTGGTCCCTTTGCAGAAAAACAGCCCAAAAGCATGATGTTTCCACCCCCATGCGTCACAGAAGGTATGGTGTTCTTTGGATGCAACTAAGCATTCTTTCTCCTCCAAACACGACAAGTTGAATTTTTTCCAAAAAGTTCTATTTTGGTTTCATCTGACCATTTGACATTCTCCCAATCCTCTTCTGGCTCATCCAAATGCTCTCTAGCAACCTTCAGACGGGCCTGGACATGTACTGGCTTAAGTAGGGGGACAAGTCTGGCACTGCAGGATTTGAGTCCCTGGCGTTGCAGTGTGTTACTGATGGTAGCCTTTTTTACTTTGGTCCCAGCTCTCTGCAGGTCTTTCACTAGGTCCCCCTGTGTGGTTCTGTGATTTTTGCTCACAGTTCTTGTGATTATTTTGACCCCACGGGGTGAGATCTTTCGTGGAGCCCCAGATCGAGGGAGATTTTCAGTGGTCTTGTATGTCTTCCATTTTTCTAATAATTGCTCCCACAGTTGATTTTTTCACTCCAAGCTGCTTACCTATTGCAGATTCTGTCTTTCCAGCCTGGTGCAGGTCTACAATTTTTTTTCTGTTGTCCTTTGACAGCTCTTTTGTCTTGGCCATGGTGGAGTTTGTAGTATGACTGTTTGAGGTTGTGGACAGATGCTTTTATACTGATAACAAGTTCAAACGATGCCATTAATACAGGAACGGAGTGGATGCAAGGATCCCTTAAGAGAGTTACAGGTCTGTTGAGAGCTCAAATTCTTCTTGTTTTGTTATTGACCAAATATTTATTTTCCACCATAATTTGCAAATAATTTTTTTAAAAATCCTACAATGTGATTTTCTGGGATTTTTTTTCTCATTTTGTCTCTCATAGTTGAGGTATACCTATGATAAAATTACAGGCCTCTCTCATCTTTTTAAGTGGGAGAACTTGCACTTGGTGGCTGACTAAATACTTTTTGCCTTTTTTGCCCCACTATTATGTTGTTTGTGTGTGTGATATATACACACACACTATTAATTATATACATATAATAATATATATACATATATACACACACACATATATATACCTATAATATACTAATATATATAATTTATGATAATACATACATATACATATATATATATATATGTATATATAGTATATATATATATATATACAGTTGTGTGAAAAAGTGTTGGCCCCCTTCCGTTTTTTAAAAATATTTTGCATATTTGTCACACTTAAAATATATTGATCATCAAACTAATTTTAATATTACACAAAGATAATGCAAGTAAATACAAAATGCAGTTTTTAAATGATTATTTATTTTAAGGGAAAAAAGCTGTCCAAACCTGCCTGGCACTACGTGAATAATTAATTGCCCCCTAAATCTAATAATTGGTTGTGCCATGCTTTGCAGCAACAACTGCAGTCAAGTGTTTGCGATAACTGGCATTGAGTCTTTCACATCGCTGTGGAGGAATTTTTTGCCCACTCTTCTTTGCAGAATTGTTTTAATTCAGCCACATTTGAGGGTTTTCGAGCATTAATGGACTGTTTAAGCATCTCAATCGGATTTAAGTCCGGACTTTGATTTGGCCACTCCAAAACCTTAATTTAGTTTTTCTTGAGCCATTCAGAGGTGGACTTGCTGATGTGTTTGGGATCATTGTCCTGCTACATAACCCAAGTGCGCTTGAGCTTGAGGTCACAAACTGATGGCCGGACATTTTTCTTCAGGGTTTTCTGATAGAGTGCAGAATTCATTTTTCCGTCAATTATGGCAAGTTGTCCAGTTCCTGAAGCTGCAAAGCAGCCCCAGACCATCACACTACCACCACCATGTTTGACTGTTGGTATGATGTTCTTTTTATGAAATGCTGTGTTGGTTTTACGCCAGATGTAACGGGACACACACCTTCCAAAAAGTTCAACTTTTGTCTCATCAGTCCACAGAATATTTGCCCAAAAGTCTTGGGGATAATCAGGATATTTTTTGGCAAATGAGAGACAAGCCTTTGTGTTTTTTTTGGTCAGCAGTGGCTTTTGCCTTGGAACTCTCCCATGGATGCCGTTTTTGCCCAGTCTCTTTCTTATTGTTGAATCATGAACACTGACCTTAATTGAGGCAAGTGAGGCCTGCAGTTCTTTAGATGTTGTTCTGGGTTCTTTTATGACCTCTTGGATGAGTCGTCGTTGTGCTCTTGGAGTAATTTTGGTTGGCCGGCAACTCCTGGGAAGGTTCACCATTGTTCCAAGTTTTCTCAATTTGTGGATAATGGCTCTGACCGTGGTTCGCTGGAGTCCCAAAGCCTTAGAAATGGCTTTATAATCCTTTCCAGACTGATACATGTCAACTGTTTTGATTCTCATCTGTTCTTGAATTTCTTTAGATCGCGGCATGATGTGTTGCTCTTTAAGCATGCTTCACTTTGTCAGGTTCTATTTAAGTGATTTCTTGATTCAACAGGTCTGGCAGTAATCAGGCCTGCGTGTGGCTAGTGAAATTTAACTCCGCTTTCTAAAATAATGTGGTTAATTGCAGTTCTTTCATGATTTAACAGGAGGGGGCAATTCATTTTTCACGTTGGGCCATGTAGGTTTGGACAGCTTTTTTCATTTAATAAATGAAATCATCATTTAAAAACGGCTTTTTGTTTTTACTTGCATTATCTTTGTGTAATATTTAAATTGGTTTGATGATCTGAAACATTAAAGTGACAAACATGAAAAAAAATAAGAAATCACGAAGGGGCCAACACTTTTTCACACCACAGTATATATATATATATATACTTCCATACCTATACTACAAGCACATGGTGTGTGTGGTGTGTGTGCGTGTAATGTATTGACACATTTACACAAGTGTACATTTTACAAACTCAGTGCATCTAATCCTACTACAGCAGACAAAAATTATTACAGATTTCTGGGTGTCAAACATGATTTGATCATTTTCTGACCTAATACTATGCTCTATTACTCTTCCATGACATTTTACGTGAAACTGACTTAATAGACATCAACTAAAATGACTTGAGACCAAACATCGCACAAATTGGCTCAGAAAGTGAAGTCAGGTTCTTGAGCAGCTTTCAGTTTGATCAATGGCATTTTCATAATTTTTTAACTGTCCGATACTGTTGATCTGCCACGTATGGTTTGTTTTTGTCAACCACTAGCGCTTGTTTGTGGTCAAATGTGTCAACTGCAAACACCCACACCAGGTGCTCAACAGGGAAGGCGTGGCCTAATGGTTAGAGAGTCGGACTGTTATCCCAAAGGTTGCGGGTTCGAGTCTCATACCGGCAGGGATTGTAGGTGGGGGGAGTGAATGTACAGCGCTCTCTCCAACCTTCAATACCACGACTGAGGTGCCCTTGAGCAAGGCACCGAACCCCCAACTGCTCCCCGGGCGCCGCACACCCCACTGCTCTGGGTGTCTGTTCACGGTGTGTGTGGTGTGTGTGTGTGTGTGTGGTAACGTGTGGTTCACTCTGTGTGTGTGCACCGTGTGGATGGGTACATGCGGCCCTACTTCCAAGTATGGGTCACATTAAAAAAATTGTTTTTTTTAATTCTCAGTTTCATACAACACCATGTCTGTAATTACACAAACCACAGTGCTTCACCTGTGTTCCTGTTAAACAGAAAAGCTCCCTCTGATCTGAATGTCCTTTCTTGTTGTCATCTGTGTTTATCTAAACCCGCTGAGGGCTGTTCTATTCTTTGTCACTTCACATCTCGGCCAAATAGCTGGTTATCATCCAAACAGCAGGTCTGAAACAAGCTCTGACAGTCCTTCTCTCCCACACACACGCTCAACACCTGGGAGCAGGCCGTTCCACTTTAATTCTGTTTACAGACTTAGATAATGAAGGTCTGAGAAGTGCTCAAATAGCATAGAGGCCCTTCTTCCCTCTCAGTGCGTCAAAGTCCACTCAAGGTAGGTCAGTGCACTAGATGGCCATCTTTGTAATGCCTTTATTCAGCTATTTTTGGTGCATGAAACACTGGTATTATAAATTTAGCCTCTTTAGCTCATATTAGGGAATGCACATGAGTGCTGAAGTAAACAAACTCAAAATAACCAGCTTTTTTTGACTGAAAGACTGGGGAAAATGAAAAAGGGAAGCTGAAAGATGGAAAAAGAGGAGGTAGAAAAGAATAGAAGAACATTTTTGAGGAAGTACAAGCGGCACAACAAGAACTACAGTGCTCATAAACTCCATTAGCAGATTAGCTGAGCAACTGTCTGGTAAACAAAGACAGATTCAAAATCTTTAATTAAAGAGGATGTGCTTGCTTTGTCATCTAATGCTGAGTAAACATAATAAAGACGGGCTCCAGTCCTTTTAGTTCGCTCTTCTGTCAATATCCCTTGACAAAGACCATCAAGCCTTTGTGACATTCATTCAGACTGAAGACCAGACAAAGCAGCATTTAAGATGTCTGTCTCCAGCTGACACTTTACATGTTGTCACTAAGCAGGCACTTTCAGTACTGGATGCAAAACTTGCAGGTGAATAGTAAAGCTAGTTATTAACAGAAACATTGCTCGACACATGCTGAAGGGATGCAGCTTCGAATCTATTTAGGATAGTCCTGAATATTTTAGAGGCATGAGAGTAAAGAAACCTAATTATTTGGACTATTTTTAATGATAAAATTTCTTGGCAATATTATATTATAGCCCAAAATATAATTTTCTCAAACTTCATAACATTTCTAAAAAAAAAAAAACATTGCAAAAACCAGTGATACATTGTGGCCTATAGGGCAATATAGTTAATAAGGAAGCCTCATATAAAATTAATTAAAAACAGTTTTATTCCTTTCCTTTTCATTTTCTCTTTAATCTGACATTTTTAGTTCATTGTTTTTTTTTTACCAGACCTTGATGACATACATTAAAAATCTTGGAAAATTAGTGTAATTTGAGTTATTTAGCTTGTAAATAACAAGTTATTTTGCATTATGCAATGGCACGAATAAGCCCCAGATGTGATTCATGTTTAGTGACAGCCCTGTTCATCAACCTCCTAAAATGGGCAACTGTGAACAGGAAACGTCAAATCAGTGTACATTCATTTCAAATGTCAAGTTGTAAAACAGAGGTCCTCTTGGTCAGGTTTGGATGGAATGATTTATGGTTTTTCTAACAGTGAAAAGGCAAATGGAGACGCTCTTAGAAACACTGCACGTGTCTTTTTGCTGCTGACTCAGATCCACTGCCTCAGGGAGGAACTGCCAACCAATTATGCCTTCCGTCATATTTCAACACTGAAATGAACTAACTTAACTTGTTCTTATCACAGCAAAGGAAATGACGAAATGATGATCAATATAAAAGCGCACGTCTAAACGAATGTAGGCAGTGATGTTGCAATGAACAGCATTCAAATTCAGACATTACTCTTATTCAGTTCATCATGTCATTGCACTTATATAACTTTCTATCTTCTGTATAACACAAATGAAGATGCTGCGAAAAATGTATCAGTGGTTTTTGTCCATACAATGAAAGTCAATGGAGTAGACGAAAGAAAGTCATACAGGTTTGATCAACTTGAATTTTTGGGCTCTGCTGAAAAAATGCAGATACAGAGTTCCTAGGAAAGATTATTTGGCATGCAGTGTAATAAGTTAATAATATGTGAGCTGTCCAAAATAGGTACTTTGGTGCATTTTAAGTTACTTTACTTGTACATGCTTTGATTTAATTTGTATGATCAGAAAGCAGCAAATTCTGCATGATTCTATTAAATAAAACATGTGGATGGGTGCATAAAAAAAGTGATCTTAAATTTATGAAGTATGTATGGAATCACTGATCTGGCAAGCTGTGCACTTACACTCTACTGCACAGATTTTTGTTATTCTTGAAAGAAATCCAAGAGTAATGTTTATCAAAGACAGCTGAACCACCATGACTGTAGGATATGACTTTTGACAGAAAAGAGGGACAGATTTAGAAAGAGGCCTCTGAACTTGACGCTGGAGGCTGGTTAACTGCACGTTCACGCGAGAACAGCAGTAAGAAGTGTGTGTTTATGAGAGTTTGAGAGACAGAGAGAAGGGCAAACCTGACACGTGAGAACATGAGTGCGAAAACACAGCTCTATTCGTGGAAACCAGACACACAAAACACACTCCATACTACTTCATGTTTTTAAAGCGCTGAACAATGGCTCTAGAAGGAGAAGAATAAGAATTACACAATTCAGAATTCCTCATTATGGC
This sequence comes from Sinocyclocheilus anophthalmus, assembly GCA_018155175.1. NCBI lineage: Eukaryota > Metazoa > Chordata > Actinopteri > Cypriniformes > Cyprinidae > Sinocyclocheilus > Sinocyclocheilus anophthalmus. The sequence continues at coordinate 29,166 of JADLZN010006718.1, read as the reverse complement.
ATCCAGCTTGTTTAAACAAAAACACACATGAGCTGAAAGAATTTAGGGCAAGTTTAAATGCATAAAACGTCACAGATACAGAAACTCCTCAAATGCATGACCTGTATACGTATATAGCCAGTGACCCTGGATGACGTGATGCAATAACTTTACCAACATCTGCAGCCAAAAACTGCAGATCATTCCTGGAACTATTCTGAAACTCAAATAATCCCCCAAAGATGCCGCTTGCCTGTGCTAGTTAAAGTTTAAAATGTCCCAAGCACTCAGCCAATAGAACGCTTGAATTTGCCAATGAGAACAGCCCTTGACACACTGGCTGGTCACAGAGGCAGCTGTTGTTTCCGATTTTCCTCAAATCATAAACAGCTGTTCCAGAAATTTCCTCACAAAAAAGGCATTTGCTAAAAGCCCTTAACCCACCACAGAAAACCCTGGACTAATTTGTCCAACCCATCCAAACAACAACAGAGTTTGTTAAATGAAGCTCAACTGAACAATGAGTTTAAAAGTAGATGCTTACATTTTCTAAAGAAAATTTGAGTGGTGCTTGCTAGAGATGGTTGCTTACTGGCACAATTTTTAAGAACCCCTTCCCAAGTATCTGTGATATTCTGATCCCCATACATGGTTTGGGTCCGGTCTTCAAAACTGATTTATTTTAACAGTTTTCAACCTGTGAGGTGGTATAAAGTCGGATTACCTTTCCTCACACTTCACTTCGTCTTGTCAGTAGGACACTTCAAATGTTTTAAGGTAAAATTAAACAAAACAGTTCAAATAGCAAAAATTGCAGTTCAAATTGCACATATTACATTTTTATTAGATGTCATTTATGTTCCAGGCAGACATCAAAACTCCTCCCTAACGTGTAAATCTGGGTGAATCTACTTTTATAGGAAATTCCACATGCCTGTGCCAACAACACAGCTCAAAAGAGAGTGTGTGTGTGTGTGTGAGTGTGTGTTCAGGTTCCACACAACTAGTCACTTTCTGATCAGTCACTGTGATCAAGTACAGGACACACCAGCGCCGAAAGTACAGCGCATTTCACCATGTCCTAACTACACTTTATCAGTTTCCGGCCTCAAGTAATTGAAAAATACAGCATTATGTAACAAAATCACAACCAATTAGAAAATAAAGGGTGTTTCATATACAGCTACGATGAGGGCTTTGGACCAATGAAGTTTTACTGTGGGTGGGGCTACTCAAAAACAGAAAACAAAATCATTTGTCACATAGAAATAAGCGGGTCTAACCTGACACAATGATATCATTGCGGAGGGCGCACACTGCATACTCGGACTTAGTGTACTCGGGGTGTTTAGCAAGAGATGTCCACTCTCCCGTCACAGGGTCGTAGCATTCTGTGTACGGCAGATTGAAACCCCCCATTCGCTCACAGCCTCCCACCACCACAATGACCTCAGAGAAACCAGTAGACCTGCAGACAGGGGAAAAAATAACAATCTCAGATAAGCATGGGCTTTGAAGTGGTGACATCACCAGAAAGTGGTTAAGCTTCATTCTTTCTAAGGTATAATGAGCTTCCGCTATGATCCATTGGAGAATGAATCCTCTTTCTAGACACTGTCACAAGTAAGAGACCCACATAACATGAGTTTTTTTAGTTCTACAGTAGACAATAAAATGTGTATGTATTTAAACCTACAACAGCATGTGATAAAGTTCTCATTGAGTGTCTGCAGAGCTTGTTTATATGTGTGCAGCACAGAGAAATCTCAGGTCCTGTAGAGTGAAGGAGTGTGCATTTCTAGTTTGTGTTTGGGCTGTATGTGTGCATTTTTAATCACTAAATCATTTTGAAATATGATTTTCAATAAAGACACAGATGTTATGGCTGTCTCTCTGCCAGTAGAGTGGAATGTCTGAAAGCAAGCTCATACATTTTCAACCCCCAATTCAAGATACTGACTCCAAACACAGATAACGCCTCCAGAACACAGATACTGCTTCTAAATACAGATATAGACCCCATATTAGGGTACTGACTCTAAATACAGAAACTCCATATCAAGATACTGCCTCTAAGTACTGATTAAACCTCCCTAAATCTGACTCCTATAAAGATACCACCCTAAAAATACTTCCTCCAAAAACAGTTTCCCTAAATAAATACTGCCTCCAGAACAAGACATGCTGCCACTAAACAAAGACATGTTTTCTAATTCTGAGCCTTTTTTAAAATGGATACTTTCTATAAACAGAAGTACTTAATGATACCAGACGAGTGAGTGTGTAGAAATGGACTATATTTGTTCTGAAGAAAACGTGAGTGGTGCCTGCCCATGCAAAAGTCACTGCCACAATGCCAGGATGTTGTTATGTGGTTGCTAAAGTGTTTTGAGTGGTTGTTAGTGTTGTAGGTGATATTCTGGTAGAGATATGGCATCCCTCCCGCAATGCAATTATTATTATTTTTTTACTTCCCGGTAATCATAAATCTGACAGCTTTAGCTGCACAATTTGAGCTACCATTCGCATAAGAGCAAAAACAAAACGGAGATGATTTTGCGCTCAGTATCGGTAGTGTGGTGTAGGGCCCAGTATACATTTCTTGTTAACAAATTGAGGAGTATTTAAGGACGGCGTAACAATGCCCATGTCTCATCTCAAAAGAAGTTCAACAGAGTCCATTGAAAACCTGTTTTCAGTTTGTCCAGGTTCACTTTCTCTGGATGTACATGTAATTTTAGTCCCTCACAGAAAAGAATTATTTGTTTTTTTAGAGCAAATCATCTTATCGGTCAATTTCCGGTCAAAAATGTTTGCGTACCTGCGGGGTCTGGTTCGTGGCGACATCATCTCGTTGCCAAGTACGTGATAGCGACGTGCTTCGGCAGCACTGGTAACATTCTGGAGGCATTCGCTAATTTTATGCCTTTCCACCTGCAAAATATTATCACATTCTTAATGCTTGACCTTAATCTGGCTCCCTTATATCTGCCTTCCTGTAGAGTCTTGTGAAGATCTTGTTTAAATAATCTCGTTGCATTACGACAATAAGGAAAGAGCTTTGACTTGGCAAACATCAACACACCTGCCGATAGTTTTCAGGTGAATCCCGAGATCTTGATTAACTGGTTCAAAGAGTGTTTGATTATCATTGGAGCGAAATGCTGCACTCCATCTGTACTCGCAAGTCGGAAATTACGAAGTTCACTGTAGAAACTTTTCACTGGAACGCCCCCTCAAGTCGGAGTTCTGACTTTAACATTTCTGTTAGTCTCAGTAAACTCAGTGGTGCACACAGTACCATCCATGATACCTATGCATTATCTTTTTAAAATATTGCTTTTTAGTGTGTTTTTATCAACAGGTATTGAAGTTTGTTTTCCAACTTGGGTACTGGAACGTGGTCAACTCGGATGTGCATCATTCTTAGCTCTGGCGTCCAACTTCCAAGGTAAATGGAATGCAGCAACACTCTACAACTAGCCAAAGGCCTTATCTGATTCTGTAACTTTAGGACCAAGCCATACCCAAGGTAGAGTTTATTTTCACTTGAGGACACTTTAAGAAACAAACCAAGGCTGATTTTATGATTCTTTGATCTCTATAGAGTGCTGCAGGGATGATGTTTCTTGTGTTCATTTGTGAAGATTATCATGATGAACAAGACATTTATGAACTTTTACATCAACTTCTAAACTTTTGTAAGTCATAAACTTTTGTTGGTCACAGAATTTATTTTCTGCAATAATTCAACAGCCAATGGAAAAAAAATCCCCCTTTCAAGGAACAAGGGTGATGCTAACATTTGGTTTGGCCTACAAAAATATGTCATCTCTGCAGCACTCTGTAAAGATCTCAGCAGTGCATTTCTGGATTCGTTGAACTAATAAAGAGCTTCTCCACCTGTTCAAATGAATTTGAATGTACCACTCACCGTCTGTACAAAATAGTTTGGGTGCAGGAGAGGCAGTCGGACATGTTGTAGTAGATCTTTCAGCATGGGTTTGCGGTACTCCACGCCATGGTAGACCCAACGCATCACTGCCTCAAACACCACCTCTTCCCTGCCAATGAACAGCTCATCGCTGGCTAAGTATTCCTGCAGCTCATCCTTGTGAAGGTCTAGAAACTCCTCATGCTGAGCAACTTCTGGAAAATTCAACAAGGCGAAAGCACGGCAGCGACTGGCCAGCTGTTTGAGAGAGTGGGCGTCTGCGAAACGCTGGATCCCGAGGCAGTTGCAGGGGTCCAGCTGCTCTTCCAGGAATTTTGCACAAGCATCCCGCAGTGTGGTGATCTGGAAGAGGTTGGAGGTCTCGAAGAGGAACTGGACGTTGTTGGTGGTGATGCAGGCACGACCGGTGTAAACATACTGCAGGAACGTGTCCATAGCATCAGCCTGGATGCCGTTGATCTCCACAAGCATCTCACGGCTCTCTCTGTGGTCGTTGCAGAACATGGCACGGAAGTAACTGCTGCAGGCCGACAGCACGGCACGGTGACATGGGAATTCGCGACCCTGGACGCTTATGATCACGTCCGTGAAGAGGCGGCTGTCGCGGAACTCGTTGAAGACCTGAAGGACACTCTCAGAGTGAGAGGAACCGGAAGAGAAGTTGTACACGTCGTTCAGGGTCTTAGACTCCATCTCAAAGACTTTACGCTTGATTGCCGGTGATTCTGGCACACCACCAGAGTTCTCATGATTCAGACGGCGACCCAGAATGAGCACCATGATTGTATCTGATGAGAGCCCTTCACCAATAAACAATCACTATCAATGGTTGCAGGAAAAGGATTGGTGACCATCAACACCTGTAGAAGAACAGCATTTACAATAAACAAACACTACATTAGTGGTATTCATTTCTGGAGGTCCACCTTCTTGAGATTAGCATTACTATCTATGCTGCAACACACCAGTCTGTAATTTTCAGGTAAACCCAAAGACCTGTTTAAGATGTGTTTCAAGAGAACTAAATTGTGAAGGAAATATTGACCTTGTGGCATTTCATAAAGAATGTGGCCAGGCTCACACTTTTTTTCAAGGAGGCATTTTGATCCAGACGTGGAGGCTAAAGGTCAAGTTCATGCTCAAGAGCATCTCAATAGTAACAAGTATTTTGCAAATCTAGCATTATTTGCTAATATATCTTTATTAGATTATTGAGCAGGGATTTTAAAAAAGGAGCTTACTTATATAACAATAGCCAAAAACAATATTTAAATAGTATTTTGACCATTACATTAAATTTATGTACCCCATCTGAGTGGCCTAGTTGAAAATCAGTAGAAAAGTAAAGTCATTTCAGAGGTAAAAAGTTAATATATTTTAATGAAAAACTGAAAACCATCCATTTTGATTTGTTACCAAAAGCAAATCATTAAATAATATACACATTAAATGTACAATTATTATTCATTATATTAAGGAAAATGTGAACTTAAGTGTTATTTTAATTGTATTATGAGTGTTACAGCCTACCAAGGGTCATGATAATCAAAATCAAAAAAGCAAAAAATACAAAATACAAGGTTGAAAAGCAAATTATTGCACAATCATCACAGAAAACAAAGGCACTGAGTTCATAAATATCTGAGAAGGTTACTAGAGCACACTGAAATATGTCAAGACATGTGACTGGTAAAAAAAAAAAAAGATAGAAAAAAGTCTATTCCTCAAGGCAATAGTGCACTGATATAAAAGGAACACTGATTCTTTTTGGCTGAGAGATAAAGTGAGTGAGTGAGCGAGAAAGAGGGAGAGTTTGCGCAGTCTTTTTTTTTTTTAAGTCACTCAGGTTTGTTTTGTTGTGGAAGTAGAAATAAAAGAACATGGATGGTTGCTCAATACTTCCTCCACAGCTGAAACGGTTTTACAGCAAAACATGCCACACGTGGACTGAAATGATGACATCATATAAATGAGATGAATTATGTGTGATTTCTACTCCATAAAAGGCTTTAAACCACAGAGAAAGAATCCCTAAGTGTTTAGAGAGACCATCTTTCTAACCAGCCTGCAGAAAAATCCAGTTTAAGATGACAATTGGTTTTTAGCTGGTCTAAAAACTCATTAGTTGTTAGAGGCTGAGTGAAACCTAGTCCAGACATTATATTTCAATAACCATCCCAGCTGTTTTGTTGCAGATTCAAGGTGATCTACTATAGTCTACCAGAGATTTACAGCAGTTGCAGTTTCTGAATAAACATTCAGTCTCAAAACTTAGAGCTGCCAGCAGAGATGATCTCAATACCACATGCAGCAAATTAAAAGAAATGTTATGAAAAAGTTTTTATATACCGATATCTTATGATATGACCTCCTATATAGGAGGACATTCATTACATTAAACTTCTGGAAAGTTCAAGATTCCCTAGGGAGTTGCATTGTAATAAGTAATAGTCGAATGGCGACGTTTGAGATGAAAACCGGACGATTTCATCAGAGATGGCGGAGAGAATAGTGCCTCGCGTCCAGATGGCAGTAAATTATTCTTTCCTCGTGTATTTGGCATAAAGGCACAAGTTTGTTTTTATATGAAATGCCGGCTGTAGGTGTTTTAGATTACCACACTCTCAGTGGTTTAGTAGTTATTCTGGCATGGATCCTATAGGTGCATGAAAGTCAGGTTAAGGCAGCACTTTATTGGTCTTTTGCGTGTCCCCCCCCCTGTGGTCTGTTGGTAGTGCATATAACTGGTGTTATTTATATTAGTATTATTAGGTACAGTTTTTAATATATATATCTATATCTATAGATATATTATATATATATATATATAGATACACACACACACACACATTTGGAATTATGAACATTTATAGAGTTTATTGTATTTTTTATTTTTGTGGAGCGACAGATACTTCTTTTTTCCACTTTCAAGCCTGTAGTATAATACGCGCGCGCTCGCACCAAGGCACACACACAAACACACACACCCACACACACACACACACACACACCACACAACACCATGTATATAGCCAAATATGTATATGTGTATTATGTGTATTATGTATATTATATACATTATATATACACATTATTTAGATATAAGCACATATTTAGATATATACATTTAGACATACGAAAAAACGCCATAAACAAACATGGCAATATCTTTGGAGTGCTAATTCTTAATCAATCGTATCGCTATCATTGAAATTGCTCATATAAGAGTTCAGCATTATTTTTCTCACCTTATCCAAAGGAGACCAACTTTCTGCCAAACATCAAATTTAATAGTAAGGGTTAAAGATCCTTAAAAGTAAATACAAACAAACAAATCCGGTTATTTCTAAAAAAAAAAGAGAGAGAGAGAGAGATCCATAAGCGCGAGCACTTGTGCTGTCACTGTTAAGTTCTCTTTGTTATCGTCCTTCTCATAGTCGCTCTCTGCGTGTTCTGGCACAAAGAATGCACACACAGGCTTTGAACTTCTGTTTATGTCAGCTGTTCATGGGAAATATGTTCATGGGAAATGTAGTTCTGTCGCCGTTTAATCAGTCCTTCAAACCAGCAAAAAAGAACATCATATCCCAGACTTCAGTGCGGGAGAATTTCCATGTGGCTGGTCGTTGTTTGCAAACAAAACCCCGATTATGAACGAAGACAGTTTGTGTCATATTGTTGTCACGGCCAACTTTAAAAGCCTTTTCAACGGTCCCAAAGCCAATAGTGTTGCTTGACGTTAAATGGTTATGTTATTTTGTTAATGAAGAACAAAGAATTTAGATTAGAATGCATTGCTAGTTTTACATGTACAACGTGTTTTGTACAGTTCAATAAAATGGTGGTGTTGACACTGCTTCCCTTTCTTTATGTAACTGTAAAAAGACGCCTTGATAAAAAAAACAAAACAGGTAGTTCTCCGGACAGATTGAGAGACGGAAAAAAACGTGACGCGTAACTAGAAACTTGATCTCCCTTGTGTAATCAGAAGCTTACATAATTAATGTATTATTTGTAAATGATAAAATGTTAATTAATTACAGTATATTTAGTAAAAACTATTTGATTTAGTATAATATTATAATTTACAAAAACTCTCCAGCATAAAACTACTAGACGAAATCATCCTTACTAAAAGGCGCCAATAGCGCCATCTTGTGGTTATTTTAACTAATCCTACCGGTGTTTTTTTTTTTTTTTTAATTACACATATTATAATAATAGCGAATAATAGGTATTTCTGGATCAGGGTTGCATTAGAAAATGTATATATGAATCGAATTTGCAGCAGCAGTGACATTTGTAAACTTTTAATCAGACGAACACATGGTAGGAGAGGGAGCACAATGAGGGAGCAAGTTACTTATCTGGCCACTTTTATTCTTTTCGTTTTTTACAGAAGCTTCAAATAACGCAAATGTGTATAATACTCATTTTAACATACAGGTGCTCGGTTTATCACGAAATGACAAGAGTTACTAGAGCTTTACATAGTCAAAATACAATAGTTGCTACAGTATTGTTTCTACGATAAAATAAAGGCCTAGTAACCTGGTTTAAGCCACCGATGTAATCAACAAATAAAACAAAACGAGAGATTATCACAGCCTCTTACAACATCTGTAAAGCTTCATAGTTATTTCAGATAGGGTTTACAGTAGTAAATCTTATGTACATTTATAACGGTGCTTCTGACTGAAGAAGTATCTGGGAAGGCTGACTTATTGTAGTTTTTATTGATAGGCTAGAAATAGAGTTTTTAGTACGTTAACCAAAATACATAGTGAATACCATAAGTAAATACACAATATCATATTAAACACAATAAATGCCATCATTACCACAACTGCTGAATGTATATTTTTGATTATTCTCACATATTTTTGTGACGTCATATTATTACTTACAAAACCCCAGTTGAGCATCATTACAGACAGCTAATTTTATGTTTTAACTGGTTGGTGAAAAGTTCAGCAACACCTTTTTGAAAGTCTTTTTCACAAGTTTAAATAAGCATATTTATATCACAGGTGTGATAGTAGTTGGCCTATTCAGATGAAAGAACTGGAACAGCAAGTTGCACAGTTCTCTATAGCGGAGCCCATACAGGTACGGGGCTAAGGCTTTGGACAGGATGAGTAAGACGTTACACACCACCAGGGACATCCACAGGCTTGCTTTGGGGTCCATAGTCTCACTGTTGTGGCAAAGCATCAGCTCGATCATCAAAACCAGCAGGGGACAGAAAGCCAGGAACAGGTGCAGATAATGGATGAGAAATGTTCCTCTAGCACGAGACGAGGTCTCACCCTTCCACACGCCCGAACTACGGGTACAAAAGTAGAGGATGAGGTAACCAGACAACACTAGAAGGAGGATGAAAATGATACCTGTGACCGTCAGCAGCATGGAGACATGGAGTGGGCGAAAGTGGCTTACGGTCAAAACCATCAGCAAAGGAAGGGAGCAGAGGTGGAGGGCGCAGGGGGCCGTACTATGGTACCACAAAAACATGCCAACAGCTGCTGCAGGAAGAAAGACAGAGATGACCCAGATGGCGACAATTGCTCCGTAGGTCCGTGACACAGGCCACAGTGCCAGGTAGCGAAAGGGGGCTAACACTGCAAAGCAGGTATCCAGTACCATTGCTGTAATGCTTAGTACCCCAGAGCTGTATAAAACCGCAGAGAGGAAGAGCAGCACAGCACACGGCCACTCCGTCATCAACACACCGGCTAAATTGATGCAGGCACTCAGGATGTTCATGCAAACAAAGAGCAGGTCACTGAAGAGAACATTGGCCAGGAGGAGGTAACGCGTCTGCTGCCGCAGGTCAACTCGGGACAGGATGCGTACTAGAAGAACCGGGGTGATCAGCAGAATGGCCAGGAAGGCCAAAATGGGGCACAGCTGAAGCACCTTCATGTGGCAGGGAGGGATGAATCCATGCCACTCGTGCGCGAACATCTCCGCTGGGCTTTCAGAGGAGTTAGAGAACTTAGAAGAACGTATGTGAAGCTCAGCTCGACCCGACTTGTTGTACCAATTGCCAAACGAACAAAGCAGAGATAAAAAAAAGGTCTTCTGCAGCTAGGTAGAAACGCTCCGACTTTCCCTCCATTAGAGTTTCCATCTCTTGGCATGTGTTTGTGCGTCCAATCCAGGGCTGAAGGTAAATGTGTCTCTCCTTCCCCCTTCCTGCAGACTGTGGTAAGTGATTTATGGGACAGATGTGGATTTGTCACAGGCACACTTGTAAATGGTATCCATGGAGGAGGAGAAATGGGTAAATATCACTTCCCAGCTAAATGGATCAGAATGACACTCAGGGATTTTGCACCTAGGCATAAATATTGATATGTCTTCCTAGAATCAGAAGTATTGCTTAACATTTACAGTTATTTTTGGACTGATTGATTGTTTAACTTAGAGGACTAAGTGCCACACAGGTTAAACACTGAACGCTTATAGGAAATTGGAGAAAGACACAATCGTGTAAAAATCCTGAAATATACATTTATTTATCTTGCCAAGAGAACAAAACCGCATTATCGACCACTGCTTTGCACACAAGAGTTTGAATCAATATTGTGGGCATGCATAACAACATATGAAGAGTTAATTTGCAAAAACCGATAAACGCCACTTTCAAAAAAAAAGAGAAGAGCTAATTGCCATGCATTATTCTCCACATATAGCGCGATCTGAACCCTAAACACGTTTTGTCAAAAAAGCCGGTTTTGTCCACTTTGAAGGCATCGCAAGTTCACGTTTTACTGCAGAAGCGACAAGCGCCCTTGATGTTTTTGAACAGAAGCCGATAAATCCAATTAGGCGAATCAGCGCGCTGTATTCAGGTCTGGTGACAAGGCTACTTTCACTTTGAAAAGACGTGCTAGCTGAGAGGAGTTTCGTCAAAGCTGACTAAAAGTGATCGAGGATGGATCATTTCGATGAACTTGTTGAACCTGTGATATCTTCTTTACGGGGCGAAAAGGAAAATAAAAGCTGAAACGTTTTCACGGAACCTTGCAAAGCCCGCGTTTATATTGTGAGGGAAGCTCCGGGTGTAATCACATCTATACAGTTTATGATCACAACAACAACGCTTGTCAGGCATCTACATCTGAGGAGATTACAAAGTTTAAACTAGTGTTTTTTTTAAAACTATAAAACACGAAATGTGCAGTTATCTGCTTTTGCTATAAAACTACATTTTCATATGTAAAAAAAAAACAGTTTCAATGAACTTTATTTTTGTAAATTACCTGTTATTTGTTTAAGTTATTATTACTTAATCAAAACAAACCAACTGCAGTTTGATTGATATTACTTGGAATATGCAATAAAAAGGGATTTCTGGAAATAAATAAATAAATGGAGTTATCGATTTTTGCAAATTAACTCTTCATATATGCTGGTACATCTCACATGAAAGAAAAAGAAAGAATATAAAAAATATATATTGCATGAATAAAATTAAGCCCAATTTATGAACTACTGTTATTATTATTATTTGTAATTAAGTCTTAGTGACATTTCTTTGCGAGATTCACCCAGTTGCACTTTATGTAGTTATGTTATGATAAATAACAGCACATATCACTCAGTTTTTAGTTTAAATATGAAAATATAAAAAAGTTCAAAACATTCTTTATATACATTCATGTTAAAATGCTTTAATAGAATGTACTAAAATTAATACTAAAATATAAAAAGTTTCTTTTGAGATCTCTTTCTGGCTCAGGTGTCTTTTAAATTCCCTCTTCTGCAAATGAATCCTCCAACGACAGAGCAACCGGATACAGTTATTTTGCAGGGTTGCTCTGCTTCAAGTCCAGTTCTAGGCTGCACTCCTCTGACTTTGGTGTCGCTTCTTCCAAAACAGCTGCTGGACAGTCTCGTAAATCTCATGATAGCGCAGGATGTACAGGTAAGGAGTGCAACAGCGTGGCAACAACATCAACACGCACATGTTCACCAAGTTAATCCACACTCCCACAACATCTACGCTTTCTTCCTTTAAAAGAGCCAGCTCCACGGCAAAGACCAACGCGGGTACAAAATACATCATGAGCAACAGAGTGTGTGCCAGAAGTGTCATACGTGCCCGGGAGTACCGACTACGCCATATCCCAGAAGTTTTAGTGATGATGTAGAGATGGATATAACAGTACACAATGAGAACAGTGCAGAGGCTGATGGCAATGATGAAGTACAAATGAACGCCAACCTTCATCTTGTGTTCCAACGAGTGCAGCGCAATCAACATCAAACACACTGGACGGCTCTGCTTGTCACTGCCCATCACCACCTCAAACATCACTAGCAAAGAGACGGGACACACTGCGGCCATTACCCACAAGCTCATGATTATCTTCCTGGCCCGAGATGGTGGGAGAATCTCTTTGTAACGTAACGGCCAACGTACTGCCACATATGTGTCGACGACCATCAATGTGATAGTGAGCACAGACGTGCTGTATGTCATTACCATGCTCACCATCATAAACTCGCACAACGAGTGGGGCATGTGCAGGCCCATGGAGTTGCAGGAGACCATCGCAAGATTTATGGCGAGGAAGAACATATCGGCGAAGAGCATGTTAGCAAGAAGTAGGTAGCGGGTCTCTTGACGTAGCGTAGGAAAACACAGTATGCAGAGGGACAGAACGGGGTTGACCAGCAGTGTGACAGAGGTCAGCAGAACCGTAGGGATGAGGAACAGATCCATGTGTCTGCTCTCCGCTTTGTTGTACCAATCCACCGAGATGTTAACAATGAAAGACTGAGTCATATTTGGAGTTTAGCACCACACTACTGAGAGAAAGCTTTGGGCTGAAGAACAACAGCTCCTCTGTTTACTGAGACGGCTTCTCTACCTACAGAAAAGAGAAGAAGCATAAGTACAGAAGTATACACAATATGATCTGTAAACTTTGGATGAGGCTTTAAAAAAAAAATCAAACACATTAATTTTGCACTACACAGTTTTTTGTCCAATTAAATGCTCTATAGAATTAGAATGTCCTTCCTTCTAATATAACTGGCAACTGACATGACAGCTTTTTTTTTTTTTTTAAAGGAACTGTCACTTCAATATGTACTGGCTAAAAGTCAACAGAGTAAGAACAATTTCTTGGCGACTTTTCATTTTAGGTGAACTATCCCTTTAAATTGTTATAATGACCTGAACAAATCTTTACAGATTACAATTTCTCCAAAAATAATGACTGATAAATGTTACACAAATAAATTATACCATCATTCCTTTCAAACATTCACAAAGAATTTCCCCTCCCAATACACAATTTGACTAAAAACAAAGTCATTTTTTGTAAATCATTTTAACCCCCGAAAAGAGAATAAAAGCAAATAGACTACACACTGTCCCTATAGTTATAATGGAAAGTTAATGTTACCAATAATACTACATAAAAAAGAAAAGAAAGAAATATCAATAGTTGTTAAGAAGTATGAAGATATGTGAGTCCGCACATTTTCAAGAAAGCATTCCGTCACAAATCCAAGGGTTAATAGTGATGAATATGATATAAAAAAAATACTTTTGAGGGAAACTGAATGAGCTTAATATACTTCCAAATATGCAAATTTCAACCACAAATGCCAGTAGCATGTTTGACAAGCAAGAAAAATCAATGCTAATAATGTGCTTGTCTGTTGTACTGGTGATAAAAACTCTTAATAATAAATACACAAATGGTACATACTGTTTTGTTCAGTTGGAACTATGCTATTGTAAATTTCAGCCCCGTTTTATCGATAAACAGTTCAAAGAGGAAGAATGCAATATGAATGCATGGACTAATAATCGATTAATCGTGTTAAAATGACTCTCATACCTGTTCCACTCATCCACATGTGCAGTAACTCCTGCTTCCATCCAGGCCTCCATTAAAATAATGTCGCCCCAAATCAATACCTCCCAACTCTGTCCTTGTTATCAGAGAGCAGGCGTTCCACTGATGTGCACAGATCCATAAACGATCGCACGGCACTAACACTCTTTCAGCTCTCCTTGGTTACTCAGCATTTGGTGTAAATTATGCTGACCCTCCCCAGACAGGCATTGAGATAATCTAACACTAACACCATTACTACCTCAATGTCCCTCGACACTACTATGCACCTCATATCCGGAGGTAAAAGCTTATAAAGCAATAAATGAGACGGAGGATTAAACAAACAAATAATATACAAAAACGTCGGCATGACCACCAGCCTGTAAACAGTAGTGCTTTGCATATGTTAGGTCTTTTATGCAAAACATGAGATGCTACCATCATATATCCCCAAAAAAAATCATTATGTAATTTTGCTGAATGAAGTAGTTTTTATTCATTTTGAATATTTAATACAAAATGCCTCATTTCCTGTCCTTCTTGTAACCAGTGTTCCAGTGTTCATCATCATCATCTTTATCCTCCTCATCCTCATCACTGCTGTATTCATCCTCCCTCACTTTTTCCTCCTGCTCTCTTGCCATCAGCTTGCGAAAAACATGGAACTCCTCTGCAGTTGCCATGGCGACCTGCGTCAGGTAGGTTTCCTCAGAGACGCAGAGGACGTCTTTGAGCGGTGGGTTGAGGATGAGTGTTTGGCCCTTCTTGTCTGGCGTCTGGTAGAGTCCCCTCCGCTCCAGAAAACAGTGACGACAGCGCAGCTCGGACAGAGGCAACCTGAACAGCTTTGCCTTTACCATCTCTGGCTGTCGCACGCCCATACGGAAATACACATACTGCGGGGAGAAAACAAGCTGTGCGTCAGTTTGAAACTACTGTGAAACTCTAACTGCCCTTTAAAGGCACAATATGTAATTTTCGCAGCTAGAGGGCGCGTATTCAAAATAAACAACTAAACAAAGGCAGTGACTGAGTGTGGAATCATGGGAGTTGTGGTCTTCATCCCCACAGCCGACGCAATCCGACGGGACTCGGACAGAAATCATGTTCATGGATGAGCTAATGATTTATTAACATAGTAGAATGAAGCAGGGTGAGGCTGAAAGCCGTCGAAGCAAGACGAGGCCGCTGAACGAGCGCGACACACGACTCGAAAGCAGCGGAGCTTTTATTATGCCACAGTCGACCGCTTCCGCTCCTTCCGGTCGTGCGTATGTGGGGAAAAAAAGCAGCGCTGTTTTATCATACTAGATACGTTTGAAAATTCTGTTATAATGCTACTCTGTGCAGACGTCACCGGTTTGATAAAACGCACAACATATTAAAGCGTATTTGGTGTTTCCATATTTTCTACAACACAAAACCAGAAATCAAGGGGTTATGACGTCATTGGCAGGCGACACAATGACCCTATAGACACGGTCCGTGTCACTAGTAAAAATTGCTTATTTCTCTGGATTTAAACATCCTTCGAAACATTTGGGATTCATAATGAAGTACACAATCAGCAAAAGCTATAACATGTTTCAGTGGTTTTTTTTTTTTGTATATTTTAATAAAAAATTCTAAAAATAAATACCTTATGTGTCTCATGGCCAACTTCAGGTCTCCAAAATGGCATCCTCACAAAGCGAAACGTCACAGAACAGCATTACAAGACATTAGCCCGCAAATTTTGTACTGTCATCATAGCCAGGACAACATTTTCAGTGAAAATA
The DNA here is from genome assembly GCA_018155175.1 of Sinocyclocheilus anophthalmus. Lineage (NCBI taxonomy): Eukaryota > Metazoa > Chordata > Actinopteri > Cypriniformes > Cyprinidae > Sinocyclocheilus > Sinocyclocheilus anophthalmus. The sequence continues at coordinate 13,591 of JADLZN010006718.1, read as the reverse complement.
CCAGCCCTACCGTAAATTTTAACTCCAGCTGAGCCCAATCCTCCTCCAGAAACCTCCTGCGGTCTCTGAGATGTCTGTGACCTGCTGGATGGTGAAGAGGCATATTCTCTCGTAGGCGAGTCGGGGCAACCATATTACCCCTGACTGGCCGGAGCATGACCTTGGGTAGGTTCTGATCAGCCTCTGCAGACTACCTGGACAGCTTTCATTACACTCTACATGGCTTTCAAACTGGTTCTTGGACACCCGGCGGAGCACTAGAGGGCCATGGACAATTTCATAGAGGGGTAACAGGAGGGGGGAAAAGAACAACAACAACCAAATCTGCATATATTTCGAAAAAAAAAGAAAAAAAAACCCCCTTTTTGTTTTACTTAGGTGCTTCAATGATTCATCGTCAATCGCAATATACAGTATGTGTGTGTATTGTGTATATTTATATGTAAATACAAACACATACATGTGTATATATTTAAGAAATATATGTAATAAATAAATATAATGTAAATATTTCTATACAGTACAGAATTTATATACAGTATACATACATATAATGTAAACATGAAATTGTATTTTGCATGCACTTAGTTGCGATTAATCGATTTGACAGCCCTATTTTATAATTTATTTTATGATTATCTCTATTACGTGCAAACCTTGTTCAAAATAGCTTTGTGTACATTCGTTTTTTGTAAACTGCTTAGTAAACAATATTTATTAATAAAAAGTTCTACACCAATAGAGTTTAGTTTAATTTACAATATGTTTATCTTATATTACTAAAGTTAATATTTTCCAAATATTTAAATAATTTGATATACTGTACATTTACACCACTGTTCAAAGATTTGGAGTTGGCAAGATATTTTAAGCTTAAAAAAAAAAAAAAAAGTATCTCGCAATTATTTGACCAACAATACATTAAAACAGATATATTGTGAAATATTAATACCATTTAAAATAACTGTTTGCTATTTATATATATTTTAAAATTTCATTTATTCCCGTGATGGAAAGCTGAATTTTCAGCATAATTCCTCCACTCTTCAGTGTCACATGATCCCTCAGAATCATTCTAATATGCTGATTTACTGCTCAACTACACAATTTTTTCCTATTATTAGCAAGTTATCCAACAAATGTGCTGCCTTGTATTTTCGTGGAAACTGAGATTGTTTTTTCAGGATGCGTTAATGGACAATAGGAATTTACAAAGAAAAGCGCTTATTCAAATAAACTTTTGTAACCTTATAAACTACCAACTACCAATCTTCACTCAACGCGACTGCACTTTTAAAGCAATGTGTGATTAAAGCATCCTTCGGTTGAATAAAAGTATTGACTTAGCTCGTGACCGAAGAGAGAGGTTAATGCTTTTGATTAAAGTTACGAGGGGACATGATTTAAAAAAAACAACAAATGAATTGTCACGATAAATTATTTATAATAACAACTACACAATATCCATTACAAAATACTAAAGTTGTCCATTTTTGATTTCATGGTGACTTTAAAAAACACATCATAACATATGTAGTTGAAAACGCTATTTCTGGTGCACAAAACACTTCTGTTAGTTTCAGCCCACTTCCAGTGTTTTTGAAAGAAGTCTCTTATGTTCACAAAGGCTGCATTTGACTGATAAAAAATACAGTAAAAATAGTCATGTTGTGAAATATTATCACAATTTAAAACAACTGTTTTCTTCTTGTTTTATATGATTCAAAGGTCATTTTTCCTGTGGAAGCAACGCTTCATTGCTATTGCTCTAGTCTTCAGTGTCACCTGATCCTTCAAAAATCATTCTAATATGCTGATTTTCTGCTCAAGAAACATTTATTGTTATCAATGTTATAAACAGTTGTGCTGCTTAATATTTGTACATTTTTTGATTTTTGATTTTTTTTGATGAATAGAAAGTTTTAAAAGAACAGTATTTATTTGAAATAAACCTTTCTAACAATTTGGTCAAATATAAGTATTAATGTCTCACAAAAAAACAATTATAATACAAATCTTACTGACCCGAAACTTTGGAACAGCAGTGTAATTTACTAAAAGACAAGATGCATCACCTTCTACCAGTCCCATCTTCCTCAGATGATCGATGCGCTGCTGTAAGTCTGCACCTTTAAGTGAATATACTTCTGGACACTTCTGCATTATTTTCAGGATAGTGGAGGGATTTAAGCCCAGGAGCAACAGTGCTGTCAGAACAGATGGAACATGTTTCCCACGGCTCTTCGTAGCACCTTCATGCATCTCCTTGGCTTGAGTTTCTGAGAAGCCCATCTTGAGCAAAGAGCACAGGGTAAGCTGATTCCCAGGTCTGTGGGTGACCTGACCACTGTGAGATGGATTTGCTTGATGTGTGGAGCAGAACGGCATATGACCTCTGCTCACCGCCACAGGACAAACACTCCATCCCCACATCCATCGCAACATCTGAGATACAGAGGGAGGAAACAAATGCTGTTCAGTTCAATACATAATGGCCCCAAAATGTTTGGACACACTAAATATATTTGGAAGAAAATATAAAGCCACGCTACAGCTTTTCTCAGAACTAACTTTTCTGAGCCATTTGACTTTTAAGCAGCTAATGGGGATTTTTAATAGTCAATTTCCTTTGTATATGCATCTGAATTGATAGACAAAGCAGCTCTTATATATTTATATTAGTTTTTGAGGGGCTTTTATTTTATCACATGCTGTTTTGTCCCTCAATTCAGATTTGTATGTTTATGGCAGCTGTCATGAACTCTCCATTGTTTGTACTATTAAAACTATGTATGAATAAAGCTTACAGTAAAAACATTACCACAAATTAAGTAACTGGTCAACGGCAGCTGGCACAAAGCACGTAGCCACAAAGAGCAACAGCTGAGTAAAGTAAATGTTTATGCATTGTTTGCATATACAGTCGTTTTTACAGCAGGCCACAAACATTACCACAATTTATATAACTGGTCAGCGGCAGCAGCCATACAAGTCCATGGCAGGCGGCAGGCGTTCACAAACAGCGGCCGAGGAAAGTGGCTGCTGAGCATAGCAAATGTTATAAATTACTACATGTGTAATGTTTTTCAATTGTAGCTTTTACCAGGGGCGGACTTACCCAATAGGCAAAGGTAGGGCCCGCCTTGGGCCCTCAAAAGTCAAGGGTCCCCTAAAATGCTTTTCATATAGGATATGCGCATTAAGCGCTGACACACGAACGTTTGCTGTTTACGGTGTTTATTACCACGACAACCGTCCGACACTGAACGTGCTTTTTGTGTACCCTGCTTGAAGGAGATGAAAATATTATGCATCTAAAGCTGTAATTAAATATTGAGCAACAGTCTTTATTATATGTTTATTTTTTTAAATGCCGCTTACTCATTTATGATAAGGACAAGCAGAGGACACAGTTACTTTTTTGGTTGATATAATCCTTAGGTGTGTAAATGTATAATTGCCTTTTCATTATTTTTTCAGTTTTATTTAAATTTCTAGTTAAAATAACTCAAAATAAATGTATTTTAAAGTTTAGAATTAGACAGCCTTTGCACACAGGCTTACGCTGGTAACTCATCAGTGGACTTTACTCATCAATATAGGCTATATTTTTTCTCATTCTATATGTCTGACGTTCCAAAAGCTCCTCCTACTGGCAGAGAATGAATGTTCATTTTCAATAATCCAGTCTGTGGTTTTTGTTCAGATCAATGCGAAAATCCACCCACATAACCTCGTTTTAAATTAATATAATAATTTATACTTCTGGCTCACCCCTGGTTTAAATGCTCAATTGAGAGGTTTATTATTTTATAATTTATTTCGTTTTTGTGAAAACTGTATCTCAACTGTAAATCCGTTGCGATTTCGTGTCTATACAAACATTAAAGAAAGGCCTTATAAGTTACCTGAAAAATGTCAAACATTGGACACACTATGGGCACCATTGTGCAGCAGCAAGCATCACAAAAAAAAAGGAACCTCAAGGTTGATCTAAGAAAATGTGTGCAAATGTATAGGGCCCCATTCCTATATTTTGCCTGGGGCCCCCAATTCACTAAATTCGCCCCTGGCTTTTACAGTACAAACATTACAACAAAATATTTAAATTAGTGGATGAAACAAAATGTGTCCGTGGCAGCTGAGCATAAGGCAATTTGCAAATTGAATTCGCTTTTGGGGGAGATGTATATATAAAATAATAACTTGACCCTTTAACAATAGCTCTATCTATTCTTTTTCTTTCTACTTTTTTTTTTTTTTTTAAACGCAACTTGTCACAGCACTTATGTTTTGTTGGTCTTTTGTAGGTTTGTTTGCTTCTGTTTTCCTCACTTGTAAGTCGCTTTGGATAAAAACGTCCGCTAAATGACTAAATGTAAATGCAAATTTAAAATGCAAATTAGATTTTAATTCAAAATAGCCCAGGTCTTTGCACTCGGTGTTGTGAAACCAACTTACAGAAACACTGCTACAGAAAACTAGCATTTGTATAATCTGACTTTTAACCCGTAGAATTAATAATTCATAATAAGTGTCTCCTAATTGTGTCAAGCCCCAGTCTCCATTATGTGTGTGTATTGAACTGCTGATGCTGTAGCTATTTGTTGAGGGGCTAATATAAACTATTTTAATACACTTTTAGCTTATGTGTGATGTATTCACTCAAAAAGGAACGTGCAATAATGAATTAAAAATACATTAAGAGAATATAGTTTTGTATTCAGTAGGTATAACAGTGACCTTTCACTTCCATGCATCAAAGGCAGCTGTTTCTTGCTAAAATATTCTATTTTTAACATACGTTGTTTTTTTCTAGCAGTTACATATCCTATTATAATATTAAATAAGCTATTATTTTTTAATTTGTTGAATGTTTTTATTGTGCGATTCATAATGAATGTTACACTGATTCTCACAAGCAAATCAAAGAAACCGCTTCTTACCAAGTGACAAATAGCGATATTTCTTACGGTAGCTATATAGCAGTGGTTGAACATTCAGTCTAGCGTCTAATTATGTGATAACGTAAAATATTTCTTTTGTCGTTTCGTCCTCACCCGTTTTCTGCATACATGTGTACCCATATCTGTGCCGCGTCAAAATACTCCCGCACTGAAACAGTCAGAGCTCAAAAGTTCCGGACGTTTGAACGGAAGACGAAAACAAAACGGATTATAAATGCAAATATTTTATTGAAGAATTCCATTGATATTAACATTTGATCGAGGCTTTACAAAGCCTTTGTACAATGTGAAATAAAACCAGAGCTACCAAAAGCAAACTGAAATTATACCAATAACAATTTATTCATAGGATAAATATTGAAACGTTAAAAATAATTAAAATATTTATAACTTGAAAGCTTAAAAATCAACCTAAAATTATTTTAAAGCTTTGAAGGCCTAATAACAAATATCTTGAAGGTTAGGTGACCCTCATCCAGGTCTAGTGCATGTGCCATATGTTTTAACAGGACAATCCTGGTGCTCAACACCATAGTATTACAACAAACAGCAAGCACATTCGACATCTCAGAGTACAATGTTTTAAAAACTCCATGAAAGGTTAAAATAACAACACATTGATAAATACACTATTCCTTCACCAAACACAGAGATAAAGCTGTTTCTTAGCAACACAGATGGCTTCCATTCCCAGCCACACTTTCCTTTTGCTCTTTGGACGGACTGGTATCATCAAGGAGGACAGTGGCAGGTGGACGGTGAGTTCTGCAGAGATCGTGCATTAGTGTTCACGGTGACATTAGATGTAATCAGAACGAGCAGAACGCATTAGTGTTTCTTTCACAACAGTTCCTCACTCGTCGGTGAGATATTTCAGCAGCTCAGACTGCAGCGCTGCCATTGTTCTCCTCTGCTCCTCCTCCTCCTCCTCATCTTCATCTTCAAATGGAGTGTCCTCTGATGTGCTCAGATTGTTTTCGGGGTCCAGGTAGAGGATGTCTGCCCGGTGCACACGTGAGTTGGGCTCCACATGTTCTATGGATTCTGAGAAAGTATATGTATGAAGCTCTGCATCATTTGATGAAATGAAAATGGTGTTTGAGCTGAATATTATCATCTTTTTGGTGGATGAAATAACCTAAAACCAATTCTCTTACCATTGCTGGAGGGGAAGACCTCTCCCCATGAGTACTCTGCGAGATTTATGGGTTGCTGAATCCACTGCGACTCCAAGAGCTCCTCTAGAGTCATTCTCTGATCAACCACTGGGTGCAAAAGACCAGCCAACAGTGCATACAACTCTAAAACAAGAACAATGTAACAGGTTAAATAGTAATAAATGGTGTTTCTGCAAGTTTTATTTTAAAAATGTCCTAAGTCTCATTTTCTGAGAAATTGTTCAAAATGAACAGTTATGATTAAAATGAGAACAAATATCTGCCAATGGGCTCAGACATCAACTAATTAAAGAGGAAACCAAGTATCTTTGAAAGCATATTGTGTTCTATTTTTAAGCATAAACAATTTTGTTCATTTCTCAGAAACAAGACTTCATAGCTTCATTTTGCATCTTAAGTTAAATGCATCTTGCTAGACAGACAGACAGATACTATAGGGGACAGACGATATATAGACAGACAGATATATAGACAGACAGAGATATATAGACAGACAGATAGATGGATATACAGACGGATGTACTGGTAAATAAGACAAAAATACTGAGGAAGATCTTCATTTTTTGCTCCAATTAAGACCCTTTTAATGCCTTCATTTGTGGAAGGGAGAATTGACACTTTAAGCTGCAAACCTGTAGATATCTGGCATGGAGGGCTGAGTCGGGCCAGCAAGGTTTCCTCCACACTGCAAAATGGGTTTTCACTGAAGAGTAAGGTGTATAAGAGCACTCCTAGAGACCACATCTCCAGCTCTGGACCCTCATACCTACATACATCAAAAAAAAAAAAAAAAGTCTAATTTAACCTGTATATGCAAGTATAATGCTTTCTTGCATTCACCTACATTAAATTCAACATAAAAATCACATTTCACAACCTTTTTTATTGTGATGTTGCATTTTCTAAGTTAAACTGGGTATTCAAACCTATTTCAATATCCAAACAGGATTTATGAAACCTGAGTGAACAAAAAAAATAATTTTTTTTAAGTCACTACATTTTTATTGAGGGAAAATAAAGAAAGACCTGCTCTGATGAAGGGCTTCGTGGTGATCTCAGTCATACTGTAGTTAATGTGTTGCTAGACATGAATATATAACCTTTATGTTACCTCAGACCCTTAACCACTTGATCCTATACTGTATTCTGCCCTTATCAATCTCAGACGCACAAATGGAACGGAGACGGGCTGTGTGATGTTTCAGTACATACGGGTTTCCCTGAAGCACCTCTGGGGAGCAGTACTCCAGAGTGCCACAGAAGGTGTAGAAGAGCTTTCCGGGTTCCAGCAGGGCAGCAGAGCCAAAGTCGATCAGCCGGATGTGGAATTTAGAGTTTATGATGATATTTTCATCCTTTATGTCCCTGTGGAGCACTCTTTTGCCACGCAGATAATTCACTGCGGCTACCAACTAAGTACAGAAATACATACATCAGGAAAAAAAGTGATCCATTTACAACATCTCAACAGTTCTCACAGCCCGTTTCTCACCTGTCTGAAGATGTAGCTTGCTAGAGGCTCATCCAGTCTCGGCTGCATGTCGATAAACTCAAACAGGTCTAGCCCGTCCCCATGTTTCTCCATGACCATTTGGAAGAATCGCTCATTCTCAAACACCTCCAGCACCTGCAGCAAAAAAGTAATACACTCATAACACCTATAGTGAACATACGATAACTAGCATTTTGACAATGCCATATTATAACTATACATTTATTATTCAAATATTTGGGGTCAGGTTTTTTTATGTTTTTGAAAATTCTTGAGGCTTACAAGGCTGCTTTGATTAAGGTATTTGATCACAAAATATAGTAAAAACTGTAATATTATTACAATTCTGATTTCATATTTAAATATGTAATTAATTCCTGTGATGGCAAAGCTGAATTTTCAGCAGCCATTACTCCACTGATCCACTCAGAAGCATTATAATATGCGGATTAAAAGCCCCCAATTATGGGTATGAAGTTCAATTTTGGTTTTCGGGGAGTCCCCAACACAGGCGGACATGCATGCAAGGTCAAAAAACACTTTTACTGTCTTATAATATGCATTTATTTTTAACTTACTACTTGCTTAACGACTCCCAAATTATTCACTCAATGATTCAGTTTTCCAAACCCCTCCTTTGCGTGACGCTAATCTGCGGTGATTTGTCCGATTGGTCGATTTCATTTTCATTATGCCTGTAATGCCTGATAAAGCAGCGTTTGTGAGCACAGTGCTGCTTTGTGTACAGCCATTACCAGGGAACAGCTATTTTACCTCCAAAAGCGGCATCTAGTGGCAAAGAAGGAATTTGCATTTGCGTTCATAACAATCAAGTGGGCGCGGCAATCTGTAAGGTTTCAGGTTTGGGACCTCAACATGAAGTTGGGATTTCGTAAAAACAAAAATTAAAAAAAAACCTGTTTCAATGATTCAGAGTGACTCTTTCACTTTGGAGAGACAATAACTTACACACGGGCACTTCCAGATTTAAAAATTTGCAGGAGGTTTTCCTTCATTAGAGCTGTGTTAAAAAACCCCCCCACTGCAGGAAAGGCGTAATTTTGCAAAAAATCCTAGGGGCACTTAAAAAACTTGATTTTCAAGGTTCATTTATTTGCACTAGGAAATATTGTGTAACATTATTAAATCTCATTGTCTTCAATTAATGATCCTGCTAAATTAAAATTCAACTTTCAAAAACAAAAGTCTTACTGACTCCAAACATTTGCATTGTAGTGCATTTTTACATAAGATAAATAGTACAGTAAAACTGTAGCTTAAAATGAGGTGCAAGCCATGGTTTTAAAGCATGTGAACAGATTGAAATTGACATTCAACAAAAACATTTGCATACAGTGAACCGAATGGCCAAATGTTTTTTAAGAGGCTATGTTGCATCATTTAATTTGGCAACAAATATTCTAAATATTTAATATGCACTCTAACAGTTCTCTCAATGTACCTTCACAATATTGGGATGTTGCAGGCGAACCAGTATGGCCACTTCTTGACTGACCCGGCCCAGGTCAGGATCATCCACCCAGCATTCACTCACCACTGCACTTTTCCTAATAAACTTCACAACCACCTGAAATTGAAGTGAGAGATAATAAATTCAACATCTCTTCACCAGCTCATATAATTGTCCATAAAAGACTGGATACACCCTACAGCAATGATACTGACTCAGTGTGTAAACATCCTCTCTTAAGAACCCTGACCAAGGTTTGAACTGACGACATCGTTATCAAGTTACTATCTTGCAACCGGATGAATATGAGTGTATGAACCACAGTGAGTGCAGAAAAGAGTGTCACTGACTTCCTGTTCATCTATCCTTCTTGCAGCGAGCCAGACAAAGCCAAAGGCTCCCTTTCCAATAGAGCGCAGCGGACGATAGTCTTCTTCAAAGTAACCCTCACATGCTCCGGACTGCTCCAAGTCCACAGAGGAGTGCAAGGCATCTGAACGAACTGCCTAGATGATGAAGAAAGAAAGGTTGCTGCTTTCTCTTAAATGCAGATATGAAAGTTATAGTCCACTTTGTAAGTATGATTTACTTTCTTCTGAGGAGCTCATTAGAAGATATTTTGAACAATTTCTGTAACCAAACAACTTCAGTTCCTATGGATTTCCTTTGCATTTTTGTCCATACAGTGGAAATCAATAGGGACCAGAAACTGTTTGGTTACACACATTCTTCAAAAATATTTTCTTTTGTGTTCAACAGAAAGAAAAAAAGCATACATGGTTGGAATAAATTTTTTGGGTGGGGACTCTCACTTTAAGAGCTATTTTTTAAGCATTTAGGCAGATCACTCAGCGCGGAATGCGGCAAAGGGCTCCTGTTCTGGGGCTCCTGTCCTCACTGTGGGAGACATTGTGCTCTGTGGCGCCTCCTGGTGGTGGAGCAGGAGATGACTCCCACTCAGCCACAGACAGACCAGAGAGCTGCCGCTGGACAGGGACACCCAGCGCACATCACACTGCACCTCTACACAGAGTGAGAAAGAGACACTGAAAATGACTACTTTATCAGTTCACTTCATGCACTGAAACATCATAAATGTACAGTAGAAAAGATGGATGGTGCTTTTGAGACCTGGTATACAGAAAGAGTACACAGTTTGAACAGGAAAAATGAAGTACAGTAAGAGATAACGTACAGTCATTATCACAAAATAAACCCAGACAAGGGTCTTGGATCACTCTGAAGGCGTTTATTTTGTGATAATGACTACAATATCACGCTTATCACATGGCTACTTGCCAAATAAATACATGGATATAAAATGTTGATTTGGAGTTAAAATTTTTTATTCATGGTGGTACTTTAAAGGGATAGTTCACCCAAAATTAACATTCTGTCTTTCAATCACAGTTATGTTGCTGCAAAACTTTGTTTTATGGAACATAAAAAAAAATTATATTTTGCAAAATATTACTGTGCCCATTTAATGGAATTCAATGGGCTCATATGCTTTTTGGTTCCCAAATATTTTCAAAATTTCTTCTGTTGGGTTTAAGCAAGTCATAAGGTTTGGTAAAATTATTAAACAATTCTATTTTGAAATAAATGCTGTTCTTTTAACTTTTATATTCATCAAAGAAACACACAACCGTTTCAACACCGATAATAAATCATGATTTAGAATGATTTTGAAGGATAATGTGGACACTAAAGACTGGAATTAAGGTGATGACCATTCAGCGCTTACGTCAGCAAAAATAAATGCTAGTTTAAAGATATTTAAAATAGGAAACATATTAGAAATTGCAATAATATTTCACAATATTAGTTTTTTTCTGTATTTTTGATCAAATAAATACAGCCTTGATAAGCATAAGAGACTCCATTCAAAATCGTACTGATCCCAAACGTCAGTATTACTCTGCTATCCAGTATATTTTTCTATGGACTCGTTTCCTCTATTTTAAAGGTCTTTACAATATTAACCATCCCTTATATAATCTGATACAATATTGTCATTATTGGTCCCTAGTATAACTATAAGAGGTAAACTAGAGAGACACAGTTGACATACCAATTGGTGATCCGTCTCTGTTGTAGCAGGTCACATGAATCCTGCCCTCTGGAATGGAAGCGTTCGCCTTCACCTTCTTAGGAGTGGAGGTGGCAGGAGAGTCGCCTGGCAACAGAATTCTACCCTTCCGGAGATCCAGAACACGGCTGACAGCATGTTCCGAAAAGGAATTCCACTGTTCCCGAAGTTTGGTTACATGATTTTTTGGCAGTTGCTCTAGAGTTTTCTGCTGAGGGCTTGTTTGTTGTTGTTCTTCTTGTGGTGATGGGGCAGGTTTTTGCGTTGTCTCTTGCACTGGGCAGATTTGAGCTTCTGCTTCAGGGTCGGATTCCACAACGAAGGGTGAAGGGGTACGCAGGAGCTCAGCGGTGTCACATGAGGTAAGCGACTGGTTAAGCTCTGCAGAGACTTCTGGGATCTCAACACTGTCATTCAAGTCCATCTCTGACATGGCATGAACAATGACATCTCCATTAGAGTTCAAATCCAGAAAGGTGCTGCCCGATTCCGCTAGCTGACGTCTCTGATGAGACTCCTCTAACTTTTCAGGACCAGAACCGCCCACAAGCCGCTCACAGAACCCAGACGATAACCCACTGCCCAGGGAAATCACCTCAAAGCTGGAATCCTGAAGCTGAGCTTTCGCTGAACACTGGCAGGCCTTTGTGGGAGGTTTTGGATGTGGCACAGAGTCACAGGACTTTACTGGAGCTTCTTTACTGTCTGAGCTCGTTGGCTTGGAGGCATCTCGCCTAGCAAAGATCTGCTCTGATGGGCCACAATGAGGAGAGACAGTAGTGGAGAGGCAGGTTTTGTGGACTTCCTGGGACTCCACCAGAGCAAAGGTCTGTAGCAGAGCAGTGGTGGAGTTGGCCGAGTCAGACTCAGACACTCGAGCAGTCACATCCACAAACTTCTCACTAAGCTCTGTAGTGTCATCCAACCTGAGAACAACAGAGAGAATGATGATATCTGAGAATAATGAATGAAAATCTGCACTTGTCATCCATTTCTTTTTTCTGTAACATCTATATTGCCAAGGCAACATTTCTCATTTCAATTTAGTTGATGTACTAAAATAAATACAACTAACAAAATTTTACAGAAATTAAAAAAAATAAAAACTAAGAATTTTTTTTTTTTACAAAAATCACAACAAAACTACTAATTAATAAAATTTGAACCAAAATTTAAATGAAAAGCGAAAATACATAAAAATAAAAACTATAATAGTCTCAACAATACTAAAACAACACTGCTAAAATGTGCTTTTTATGAATAGGCAAGGCAAGTTTATTTATATAACACATTTCATACACAAATGGTAATTCAAAGTGCTGATTTTTTTATGATTTATTGACTATTAGTTAATCAACCACAGAACAAACTAGAAATATAAGAGACAAAGAAATATTTTGGGGGTAGTGGGAAATCGCAACAAAAAACATGCCACACATTAATCTGCAATAGATTAAGTTGCACCATAATAGTTCAATATATATTATTATTAAAGGGAACTGTATGCAAAATCCCTTTGTAGGTGTTTGAACACAGTTGTGTGGACGGAGTGTCGAAACAACCAGCTTATAACGGTAAAAATCCTCCCACTCATTGTTTTTATAATCCTAATAAATCATAAACAGTCTCTCAGAACAAGTGATTCCAGATTTCTCCCTAGGTACACGTTGTCAAAAGGAAAAAGTCCCACCCATTTGTGACGATCTCTGCCCTATTACCATAGAGCCCACCCTGAGTGAGAAGCAGCAGTCCACCATTACTGTCTTCTTGCTGTAGCTGCTGGAGATATACAATAATCAGGTTAGATATAGTATTTATATATTAGGCTTTTATATGAAATTATAATAGGATTATATATCAGTTGGTTTCAACGCATTAATATTGTGTTTTTTTTTTTTTGAGTCACAGGATAGCACTATTTTTAAAAACACAAAAACTATACGTCTCTAGGCCTAATACCTAAACAGTGGCAAATTTGACATGCTGTAATAAATTATTTGTGGGGTATTTTGAGCTAAAACTTCACACACACTCTGGGGACATCAGAGATTTTTTTTTACATCTTGTAAAAAGGGGCATAGTAGGTCACCTTTAAATAATATAAAAAAATTCTGACATGCTGAAATGCAATTTACTCTTAAACTATGCACATTAATAAAGAAAGAAAAAAGAAATGAGAGGATTTAGTGGAGTATCTAACTCATTCAGTGGTGTGGAGGTGACAGCAAGTGAGGTCATGGTTGATAGGATGCTGTTCTCCTTCTCCAGTTTAGCGCTTGTCCCAGTGAAGATCCTCTTCCCTTTCCCAAGACCTGCTCTCCTACGCATGGCAAGATGCACCGTCACACTGTCACCAGCAAGCACTGTGTTTGGATCTGAACATATCATTCA